>CM072868.1:24557500-24897500 GCA_036937835.1 Pampus argenteus
GCAAAATTATGTCCTTATGTCCTTCACTTGTTGCCTCGTTCTTCATCTGCTTTTTGCAACTGCACATCTGTCCCCATTACCACCTGGTATTAATCTGTGATCTAGATAATTGATCATTCTGACCTTTTTTTTGTTTCCCTGATCCAGATATGATTCCCAAATACAGATCACATTGTAATACAAATGTATCTGTCTTCACTAAAAGCAACAGGCAGTGAAATGATTATTCTTTAAACTTTATGAATCCAAACCAAACATGTAAATATTTGGTCACACTGTAGACTGATAAACAAGGTCTGGACATAGTTAAGATTGCTTACCAGTGCAAGTGCAGTGTGAGGTTCGATGGAAGCGTGGTGAGACAAAGCTGACTCGTGGTGTGCTATATGTTGCCAGGTTGTGTGAGTCCAGGATGATGCTCTGCTCACACTGCGCCCCGCGGCACTCCAGCCCTGAGCAGTTCTTATCCAGAATAGCTGACACCCTAAGGACCTCCTCCAGCTGCCGCCGTGATGCGCTCAGTTTCTGGGTAAGGTAGGCCGCCTTGTAATACCCACCCCCAGCTGATTCCACAGCAACAAGCATGTCCAGCTGTTGTGTCCCGCCGACTGGTTGTAAACTGAGCAGGTGCAACGTGTCTTGCTGCTGTGAAGCAGCAGCCTGCTGCAGCACCTTTAACACACTCTTCAGGTGCAACGCTACAAAGTCCTGTGGCAGTACGCTCTCAAAGCGCACTGTCACTGCCTCACGCAGCATCTCCGGGGTTGCCTGTTCCACATGTACGCTCACAGGCACAGGCATGGCAAAGCGGCCATCACTAACGCTGGCATTAAGGGAGTATCTGCCTGCATCCAGTCCTCCCAGGGCGATGATCTTTCCATCACGAGGGCTGATCTTAAAGAGACTGCGCTGGGCTGGAGGGGCATGACCAAAGGTCAACACATCATATGGGTCAGCATCAGTAGCATGCAACTGGCCAATCACACCACCAGGAAACTCGTCCTCCATGGTGACAATATGCACCTCTAATGGCAGAGCCACCGGCCGGTGCAGGCTCTCCTCAATCACCCTGACTGTTAGCATGGAGGAGGATGACAGATGTGGCTTACCAGAGTCTGTCACCTGAGAGTAGCAGGAGAAGGAAAAGACAGAAATATGAAGGGAGAAGACAGATAAGCTATAACATTGAGAAGAGTTACACCAGGTTATTGTGATAATCATTGCCACAATATTAATGTACATAGCATTGCTATCATACCATCTTTTTCTAGTAAAAGTGTCCTGCAGCTTTCTGTGTCTTTCTGTGTCTTTCTGTCCTGAGTCTTTCTGTGGGCATACCTTAAGTAGTGTCACTTTTAGTAGGCATGAAGTCTGGTCATAATGTTGTTTAATAAAAGTTTTCTTTTCCTACTCTTTAATATTATATTATATTACATTACATTACATTACATTACATTACATTACATTACATTACATTACATTATATTATATTATATTATATTATATTATATTATATTTAGTGTTGCTCCGATTGATCGGCTGCCGATCATGATCGGCCGATATTGTCTAAAAATAGCCTGATCGCCGATCGGAAAAACATGCCGATCACGAGACGTACATTATTAGCGACGTTTCAAATAAAGGCATTCTGTACATTTGAAGATTTTGACTGTTTGAAGAGGACGACTTCAGTGTCTTCAGTGCGCAGAAGAAATGGAGTGACAGTGGTTTGGTGTTCATAACTTTTAAATGCTTAGGAGGAAGATAAATAGTGACGTGTGGCTTCATTTCATGTGAGAATGAAGCGACTTTAATAGTTGCGCAGTTGCGCTTTAACAGTGTGCGGGAGGAAAAGGTGACAGCCGCTGTCTGCACACCAAATCGCCAAATTTCCTCCCGCACACTGCACAATAATGGTTTCAGTACGCAGGAGGAAGATAAATAAAACCATCAATGACTTTTCTGTTTTGTTTATCAGCACTTTTATTGCCGCGTTTGATGCTGCTTTTATTGCGGCACTGTTCGTAAACAATCAGTTCAGTATATGAATAAACACTTATAGTCCGGTGCGTTTATATGTGACAAAATATATATTTCATTCAAATTTTAGTGGGTGCGCCTTATATTTAGGTGCACTCTATAGTCCGGAAAATACGGTATTTAAAATTTTAAATTCATTCTTTGATCGGCAGTGATCGGCAATCGGCCGATCAAGTTTTTTGGTGATCGGTATCGGTGATCGGCCCAAAAAATGGCGATCGGAGCATCACTAATTATATTATATTATATATTAATATAATAGCACTTTAAGCACATACTGCTTAGGTATTTTGCCCTTCTCAGTTTCCACGGTTCATACACAATTTACTTTGCTAGAACTAGAACTAGAACCAATACTTCAACCCGCATCTTCTTTCATTTTTTACCTTGAACTGACACTAACTCTTTTCAGGACTTTAACTTCAATTGACCTTCATTCAACATTTACATGTATACTGAAACTGTAAATCCCTTCAGCGTTTTTATTTTAACTCCCACTTTCAGAGAACCTGTTTCAATATTTGAAAAGCTCCATGTTAAGACACTGAAACTATTTGCTGCTAGAATACAGCAAAGAAACAGTGTCCATAAAACTGGCTTTGGCTGAACTTTCTGTACAGGAAGAACAACCTTTTATTATTTTTGGGAATTGCTGCCATTGTTCAAACTCCCCGTTATTTATACTTTACAGCCATTCCCTAACTCACAACACTATGTCTGCAACTGTTGTGATGCTAGAGAAGAATGACTACAGCAGCTCTGCAGGTGTGACTCTACCTGTATCTGAATAACATATTCAGTTGCCAGGTCCCTCCTGAACACCTGATTGGCCACAAGTGTTCCATCTTTCTCCAGCACAAACTCTCCTCCTTCGTTTCCAGACAGAATGCGGAAGTCAAAGGGCGGGCCATTATGGGAGGAGTCCTGGTCAATGATGGACAGCTGCAGGATGCTGGTGCCAATTGGCTTGTTTTCCTGGAGGAGGAGACACACTGTGAACCTGATCTGACTGTTTGGGGTACATGATGTGGAGTAACAATATGATCTTTGTTTCAGCACTATTTAAGGATAACTGAATGTATTGTTTAGTTTAGAATTTTGGTACCCTGATGATTTATTTATTTTTTTAAACTTGACATTTTATCCTATGATCATATAATTGGGTCACAGGTATTGATCACTATCTCAGTTCAAACATCTGGTGATGTGATTCAAGACATTTTGACAGAAAGATTGAAAATGGCTCTATCCAAAAAGTTCTACCCATTGAAATTGCAGCATTATTTGCAGAAAGCAATTCCCCAACCAGAATCAAAACAGACATTATTCATGGAGAACTCCATCTTCCTACCAAAAGACTACCAACTAGAACTAACTACATAGTATGGTTAGTGAGTGCTTTTCCGATGTTTTCCACATTCTTATCTTTGTCTTTATGTGAAGATCACCTCAATCATCAGGTTTACCTGTATGACAGTGGTGAGGTTGGCCGGGGAGAAAGTGGGCGGGTTGTCGTTGATATCAGAGATGTCTATATTAACCATCACAGTGGAGGACATGGGTGGGATTCCACTATCCAAAGCTCTGATGGCCAGTGAGTAGCTCGGAACCTGGAAGCACAGAGACAATGAAATGAGCTGATGGCCTTCATCTCAGTAGAGCTTTGAGACCCTGTTCTCTGGTGGAGAACATTATTAAGGCCCTGTAGGCTTGGACATTACAGAAATGCTGGACAAACAACATACAGTACTGATGATCTGACTGTTCTTAGAGCGTTGGGGTTGAGATGGTAAAGTTTGTCCTGAGGATGACTGTAGAGGACAGGACACAGGGTTATCATAATCAAAAGGAATTATCCCCCTGGGCCGCTACAAGCCTTCATGATTTCCTTCTTATCCTACAACTATCCTTACTATAATAGATTCGAATTTATCTAGTTTAAAACAGCCTGATGGTTTGAATGTAAATCCTGAACTACTGGTTTATCCTATCCAGAAGACAAAATGACAGTCCTTCAAAACTGGCATACTGTTTTTAAAGGATCATTTCAGTTTCTTGAACCATATGAATCATTTATTCATTATATTGCTCAAGGGTACAAGAATGTGAATATGAATATGTCAAGGTAAAAGTTAACTAAAGGATGCTCCAAAGGTTCATTCCAGAAAGAAATCAATCAACAATTCACCAAGCTTAAAATTTGGACATGTGTGCGGCTAACAGTGGGCAGAAGCTACAGATTAAAAAGCTATGGAACCACATTTACCACACTACAAAGACCTCAGCAATATAGCTTTTTGAGTACATTATGCTCTGATTCACACCTCTACCTGCCTTCTTCTCCATAACAATGGTGATTGAGTCTCATGGGTATTAAATGTAATTAAAACATGATTTCTCAGAAACAAAGTTAAAATAATATAAACTGATAGTCAGAGTATAAACCTGTCGTAACATTATTCAGGAGAGGTCTAAGCTTCTATGTTCGGTAACATCAAGGAGATTGTTTAAAGAAAAAATCGAAAAAAACGCTAATGGAACCAACTCTATACTCTATAATACACTATATAATAATAATAGTAATCCTTGCAGTTCCAAGAGGGTTCCAGCACCTGATTTTTTAGCTGGCATACAGAAAACACCTGTAAATTTAATCAAATGTTAATAGTAACAGATGCTAATCAAGTAGGATCTATTTTAATAGCCATGTTAATTTAAACATCTCAGAGATAATGACAGATAAAGAGCCTCTTGGTTGGTTTAGGCTTTGATCTTTCCACAGTGAACTGAGATGACAGACTTCACATTATAGAACAGAGTGTATGTGTTGTCTGCAGTAGAGCTGATAATGTTTAAGTTTACACACACACACACACACACACACACACACACAACTCATTCTCCTGGCATGCTGCTCGGTCTTGTATTAAGCTGCTGCAGGACATTTTTCAGTTTCTCCATATTGCAAAATAATAAAGAGCTAATGAAGCACAACAATATGCTGCTGCCTGAAAAATATGAAAAAATAAACCTCACTAGTAAACAAATGTGACCTGCTTAGCAGAGAGAAAGAAAGCTGAAGAATAGATAGAAGAACCTGTATGGACAAAGTATCAATGCACAGACACAAGGATGGACACATCAGCATTGCACAAACACGCACACAGCTGCTGCTCTCTCTGTGATAACCCCAAACACACTTCCATCAGCCAAAAGCTTTGATCCTCCACACGCCCCAACACACACTTTCTGAGCATGCTCAGGCAGTTTGTGGACTACACTCATGAATACTTTATGATAGGAATCTGAACATTTCTGAAATGTTCAAGCAATGCAGAGAAAAAGGCAGATAAAGAAGAAGGGGGAGAAAACAGCTCAGAGGAGGTAGGGGCATATTTATTCTTTTGCAAATTAAAGAGCTCCATCTGAGAGATATTCAGGGATGCTTTGTGTGTGTGTTTCCTGTTCAAGTGTGATTAGTTGCCATCTGCTCAGCAATTCATCTCATTACAAACCAGTTCCCAGTGAGCTCACCAGCTTCCTACAGCCTCCGTCTTTACATCAAAGATGGACCTCCATCAGAGTTCATCAATAATTCTAATATATGTGTTATATTATAACAGGGTATAACATCACTGATTTATTGATGCATTATTGTAATGTGTAAGCAACATTTTAATAGTGTGCAGGCTGAGGTAGAGATCATTACCTGGTAAATACAATAAATACACTATACAAAGTACAATATATCCCTCTGAAAACATGGTAAAGAAAAGTACAAAGTTGTAACCAATGAAGATACAAATAACCTCATAGTTGCACGTCTGTTATGACTAAATATAACTCCAAAAATATCTAAGTATGATATCTAAGTATTGGTCAGAACAGCAGTGCTGCTACCAACATGTACAGTATAGTAGAGACACAAGAGGAGAGGACATCCTTTGGAGAGCAACAATGTACAAAGCAAATTTGAGTGTAAATCATATTTAAATATTTCTTATGCAAAGTTATACTTGACAAAAAACAACAAATATAAAGGGTCAATTAAAAATATGAGAATAATAGGGACACAGGACAACTATCATAGCTATTGTTAGAAAGAAATCTGTGTGTGTGTGTGTATGTGTGTGTCCTCACAGTCTCACGGTCCAGTTGCTTGTTAACCTTGATAACCCCATTGAGAGGGTCAATGAAGAATTGGTTGTCTCTGTCTCCACTGACAATGGAGTAGAGGATGGCTCCATTCAGCTGACTGTCCATGTCCTCTGCTACCGACTGCACACACAGACAAACAGACACACAAATATCATATGCTGTCAGTCACACATTTAGACTATTTGTCACTGCCCAAACATACACTATATTTAAACTGGAAAAATGTTTTTCATCCATAAATCACTGATTCTTAATAAGCTGCACAAATATCCGCCTTCTCTTTTACAAATATCTCCCCTGCCAACCTGTCAGCACACACAGGTTTCTATGGTTACAAGGACTTTGATGTTCACAAGTGATTGCACTGCTCAGGTTATTTAGATGGACTTGATCCAAACTTTAGTAACAACACACACTTTCACACGATCAGGGTTGTATGTGAGCTCAAACTAATTCATTTTCTTTTTTAAATGCATTATGTAAGACAGAATAAGATTAGGTACAATGAGATGGTTGGTAGCGAGGCAGTCTTATTTTTTATTTTTATTTAATTTTCTTTACTTTGGCAAATGATCATGGTATAAATGGGATAATCAATGAGTGGGTGTGTATTAAACAGTTTTAAGGCACTTCACAGAGGTATCCACCCAACTTCACATTGTGCCTTAAAACTGTTACTATACTATACTGCACACCTGTTCATTGAGTAAATCAAATCAAATCAAATCAAATCAAATCAAATCAAATCAAATCAAATCAAATCAAATCAAATCAAATCAAATTTTATTTATATAGCCCAAAATCACAAAATACATTTGTCTCAGAGGGCTTTACAATCTGTACAGGGAGTGACACCCTCTGTCTTTAGACCCTCGATTCGAGTGAGGAAAAACTTGCCCACCAAAAAACCTTTTAACAGGGAAAAAGGTGGAAGAAACCTCAGGAAGAGCCACAGAGGAGGGATCCCTCTCCCAGGACGGACAGACGTGCAATGATGTCACATGTACAGTACAAATCAACACACACATATTGTACACTCACAATGAATTATAATGAATTACAGTGGATGATAAGAATAGGTTACAATGAATGATGAATTATTACAGGAACCTGTGATAGAGACACAGATGCACAGCAGCAAATCATTAACTAACTATAATCTGTAATGACGATATGGTAACAATGATGATGGTGACAACACATGCAGTAGACCACAGCAGCAGGCACAGTCCACAAGAACCTGTTGGACGAGAGAGCACAGAAACTCTGGGGAAGAAGTTTAGTTAGTATAGTAGATAGATAGATAGATAGATAGATAGATAGATAGATAGATAGATAGATAGATAGATAGATAGATAGATAGATAGATAGATAGATAGATGGATAGATAGATAGATAGATAGATAGATAGATAGATAGATAGATAGATAGATAGATAGATAGACAGACAGTCTATTAGAGTAGCCCTTAGCAGTGTCTTGTATTTTATTTTCATTATTGTGCAAGTTCTACATATAATATGACAACTTGTTTGATGTTTTTGCATTTTTTAAATAAAAAACAAAAAAATCACTTGTACATAAGTATTCATAGTGTTTGTACAATTTAATAATACTAATTAAACTCTTGCCAAATATTTCAAGGCTACTGAACAGAGCCATTTAAGTGAAGACAAGCCACTAATTTGTTCAATTATCTTAACAAAGAAAGACACAGCATTAAAAGACACAGAATAAGAGAATGTGCTCATATAACATATATAAAAGCCGAAAAGCCCTTCAAGTGGAAAGAAGATTTTGCTGTTTCATAGAGCATTCTTAGATAACTTGTGTATGAAGTTTGCTTGGAGCACTATAGAACAGCTCTCATAGTCCAAAATGGAAAAGGTCTGTCCACTGGGGAGCAAGAATTTGCTTAGTAAATGTCATGTCAGTTAGATTCTGATATTTCTTGTGTAAAGGTAGACATGTTGGTGCAAGACAAAAGGTCAGGGGCTCCCCTAAAACAAAAGGATTTACCCTCTGTGGTGAGGATAGTCAAAGCTAATTTAACATAAATATAGACATTAGGAGAGTGTTGGTCAAAGAGAATTTTAGGGGTGATGATGGCACTTCAGAAAACGTCAGGGGTTCACCAAAACATTTAGAAATAATTTGCATGCTATAAATATCAATATCAAATTTAATGATGATATGGCCACTACTATAGCTGTAAATATGTCTTGTTGTGGATGAAATGTGTTGGAATGTAAGACTGAATGATACTTCCATCCTCAGGCCTTGCATGCATGGGGGAAATAGTTGGTTTTGACCCCGACCTACCTGAATGACAGACTCTCCAATGGTGGCATCTTCTGACACCACTGCGGTGTAGAGGTCGCGGCTGAACATGGGTGCGTTGTCATTGACATCTGTCAGGTTTATGTTCACTGTAGTAATGGCATTCAGTGGTGGTGTGCCGCCATCACAAGCCTCCACTGTCAGGAAGTAGTCCCTGCAGGTCTCATAGTCCAGAGACTGGGCTACTAAAATGGCACCTGATAAAGGTGAGCAGAGAGAGGGAACAGAGACATGCATTTTAATACACATAGGGGTAGGATTTAAATATCAATATCATATGGGAGAGTAAAGACAATGTTCTAAAGATATACATTATACTGCCAAAAGAAAAAACACATCCAATGACTGTAGGAGTTAAAGGTCTGGCAATATTCTACATTTTTATTACTGTCAATGAATCCCAGGACAGGAGCCAAACCACCAATTGATATTCCCCTACAAGTATTGTGTGTGTATCAATGCCTGATGTTTCTTCTTTCTTTGTGCGAGGTTTCCTGATGAAACTATATATTTGCTTTCCGAACCAACAGACAGGCGCAGAGGGATCCCTCCTCTGTGGCTCTTCCTGAGGTTTCTTCCACCTTTTTCCTGTTAAAAGATTTTTTGGTGGGCAAGTTTTTCCTCACTCGAATCGAGGGTCTAAGGACAGAGGGTGTCACTCCCTGTACAGATTGTAAAGCCCTCTGAGACAAATGTATTTTGTGATTTTGGGCTATATAAATAAAATTTGATTTGATTTGATTTGATATTGTTGGTTTGGAAATTTCATGGGATTTATTGACAATAAGAAAAAAATTGGCATATCCAAATATTACTTGAAGCTGTAATTTCTGTCCAGCTCTGTTTACAGACATATTATATACATCATATTAAATTTATAATATACAGTATTTATACATATTTGGCAGATTATTGATTAAAATTCTAAACTGCCACACGAGAAATCTTGATCAGGAGTTCATGTCCGCTATAATATGAAAGTGAGGCAGGGGTAATGGGAAAGACATATTATAGTGTGCCCGAAGAGTGAACAAAATGAGGGTGCAGAGATGTGGCTAGCACACTCACCAGTCAGTGGGTGGATATGGAACTTCCCATGCTCATTGCCTGATCGGATACTGTAGGTAATCTCAGCATTGGTCCCAATGTCCTTGCTGGCGGCATAAACTCTGATGACCTCCGTGCCTACTCCCACATCCTCGGGCACTGTGGCCAGCTGATCTCGGCGTTCGAACACCGGCGGGTTGTCATTGATGTCTAGCACAGTGATTGTGACATTAGCCAATGAGGAGAGAGGCAACGGTGAACCCAGGTCAGATGCACGGACTGTAATCTGATAAGACGGCTGGACCTCACGGTCAAGGATGCGCTCCAGCACCACAATGCCCGAGGATTCATCAATGGAGAAGGAACCTCCAGCAGAATCTGCCAGGGAGTAGACCACTATACGGCCTGGACCAGCTGCACAGACAGGCAAAGAGGATTGTGAAGTACACATCAGAGGTTTAAAATCCTCAGTATACTTCAAACTAAGCATTTGTTGGATCATCTAACTTTGTCTCAAATCATCCTTCCAATGACGGATAATTGTGACAAATGTTGAAACAGACAATCTAGCTCTTGTTTTTGTATACTTCAAACAACTACTTCTGGCACTTTTCAAGTAAACAACCAAGAACAAAACTATAAATGCTTTCAGGATGAGACTCTACAGAGGGAAAAAAGCTAAAGCGGTGGGATGCTGTTTTGTTGCAAGACTGAAACACATCAGTCTTGCAAATCACCATCACAACAGTACCATACTAGTAGCAGTAATACTAATACTATAAGGTGTATTAGTAGTAGTAGTAGTAGGAGTAGTCGTATCACCTTCATCAGGGTCTATGGCCTGGATGCGTGTGAGAAGGGCTTTAGTGGCCGTGTCCTCATAGACACTGGCAGTGTACTGTGACTGTGTGAAGATGGGAGGGTTGTCGTTCACATCAGTCACTGCCAGCTTCACCTCAGCACGGCACCACCGTCCACCACCATCAGTTGCCTGGGCAACTAGCCGGTAGTTGGGTGTCGTCTCCCGGTCCAGAGTCACAGAAGACTTAACCTCACCTGGACAGAAACATGTGACACATTGAGAGATGAGCCAAACAGGGGCATGGGAGACTATACTACTGTACTGTACTGCACTATACTGTATTTGTTTGTATAAAAGAAATGTGAGGATTGGTAAATTAAAATAAAATTATACTATTTAGATCTGTTTTCAAAACCATGTTGCATTCCAACCTGTGTCTCCATCGATACTGAAGTCCTGGGATCCAAGACCATATAAGGAGTACTGGATCCAGGCACTGGCTCCCACATCTGCATCTGTAGCGCTAACGCTTAGCAGCACACTGTTGACTGGGAGGTCCTCTGGAACAAAGGCAGTATATACAGCCTGCACACACACACACACACACACACACGCACACACACACACACACGCCCCTCGTATTGAGTTCTTTTTTTGTATCTAGCACCTCAATTTGAGGTTTTGTAGATGTCCACATGGCTACTCTATTACATTTACAGTTAGCTCAATCAAAAGAATGATGTAGTCTCACTTGGTCACAGATGGGACTGTTGTCATTAGTGTCCATTACTGTCACTTCCACTGTTGCCTCGGAAACAAAGAGTCCATCGCTTGCTGTGACATTGATGATGTAGAGGTTGTGTTCCTCCCTGTCCAGTGGCCCCTTCACATACATCTTCCATTCACCCTGAACCAGACCCAGAGCAAACACACCACGATAGTTCCCACCTGGACAAGACACAGACAGAGAAACAAAGGAAAGGTAGTGTCTGAATAGTTTGCTGCCTCTTTCTGTTCATTTATCAGTGTAGAATCCAGAAGATTAGACTCTGGAAAGTCAGCAAGAAAAGTATTAAACACATTATAACTGGACTAATTAACTGGAAATAATCCTCTCTTACTCTGTCTGTATACAGCTCCTTCAAAGCTTCTTAAATCATGTCCTTTTGGGTGATAGCAGAGGACACAAAATATGCAAATCTGCAATGAGTATGGTATGGTAGGCACCATACTAATTACATTTATGATGACATACATTAATATGGTCTGATTTGGCTATTATTTAACTTACAGTTTTTTCTGATAGCTAAGACGCAATTTTTGAAACTTTTGGCTTTTTTTGCAAAACTCTACATACAAATCGCAAAACCTTTCACCCAAATATCAAAACACAGTAGATCACTTGCAAAAGCATGTTTTTGTACTGTTGCATAAGCAACAGCTAAACTGTTCACACTCTTTTAAAAATAGTTATTTTTGTATTTGACGCTGCACACAACATATAATATCAGTAAGCACACAAAGCAGCCACTGCACACTGACAGTAACAATGAAAAACTCATTTGGCTTTTGCTTATCCTGTGTGCAGGGCATATCGGTTTTCAGTACCTTTTACAGTAACACACAGGGGTCAAAGTGAATGGATATTTATTTACACACATCCAAATACGTAAACATAAAGTGCGTTTTTCAGGACAAGGCACAAAAAAAAAAAAAAAAAAACAAAACATAAAATGACAATCATTGAGGGAAAAAAATCAGTCTTGTCTTCTTACTGGGTCTGGCCACAAAATCTCGTCCACATCACATGCAATGTCTTCCATTGCTAGGCACCGGGGAAAATATCTCATGGAGTGTCGTATCCAGGCCTGATATGACACCTGGTCAATGTCTCCGCATGCCTCCTCCATTGCCTGTAGAAGGATTATGCGCTGATAGGGGTGACGGTCATAAACCTTCCAGCACCAAGCAGAGAAAAACTCTTCAATGGGATTTAGGAATGGAGAGTAAGGGGGGAGGTAGACCACAATGAATTCCAGGTGATCAGTAAACCAGTTGCGGACCAGAACAGCGCGGTGGAAACTAACATTGTCCCATATGATGACATATCTGGTCGGCTCTGGTCTCTGAACGAGAGTGAATATGTCATGCAGGGTGTCCAGGAATGTAAGAATGTGTGCAGTGTTGTATGGGCCCTGAGTTGCATGATGGTGAACAACACCGTTTTGACTGATGGCTGCACACATTACCTGTGGCTTATTCATAGTGCTCAGGCTGATTGCAAAGTAAAGTAATTATAAATAATAGTTTTCACATGTGAAAGAGTGGCCTGACAGTTGGCAGAATTGTGTAAAAAACTATACATAAATATGTATAGTTTTGATAGGAGTGTGTAGATCATCTAGAAATTGAGTGTAAAGCAGTGGAGCTGTGTTTACAGTTTTGCAAAAGGAGTCCTGTGCAGTGAATTGTATTTACACATATACAAAGTGTGTGTTACGAACTAAGTGCAAAGCAATGTTTGTGCTGTCAGTTTTGCAAACTCAGTGAAGGGTTTTGTGATAAATATTAATAGTTTTAGAAATTGTGCTATAAGAATCCATGTAAGTGTTTAAGCAATCAGAAAAAACTGTAATATGAATCACGTAGGGCCACCACTTTCTGGATTGGTGGGGTGTCAGTTGTGAATTGCAGCTAAATATGTAATGTGGCATCCTGATACCACAAACAGGAAAACTATACTAACCTGGAGGGGAAATCTGGCCTCAACCATGGTGCTTGACAAAAGGTCAGGTGACATCCGAATTAACTGTGCGATGAAAACTCAGTAATTACATAAAGTGGTTGCTTTATATGAAACATAAACTTTGCAGCAAAAGGTAAAGGTTGGACCATAACAAATAGAACTGTCAATCAAAGGCGCACAATATTCCACCCATCCATCTCCATGCAGCTCTGTCCTCTGCCAGTTGGCAGTAGACACTGCCTACAATGTGTATATAGGGATGACAACATATCACAACAATGTGGATAACAGAACTTCAATAATGCAATAAGATTTTTTTTTCCAAAATATATTTATTGGTTTTTATTAGTATTACAGAACAATTACACTACTGCAACACTTCACAAACAGAACCAACAACAATCACTCACGCACACACACACACACACACACAAACTTGCACAATATTAATGTATAGGTTTGCCAAATCAAAGCAAGAGAGAAAAAACAAAACAAAATAAAATAAAATGTAATAAAGGTCACCCTTAAAAAAACATTTAAATATACACACAAAAGAAAAGCAAATAAATAAATAGATTCACATTCCAGATTCTACAATGCTCATATATGGTTCCCAGAGATGCACAAACTCTTTCTGTTTTCCTTTAGTAATATATGTTAGTCTTTCCAGTCCAAGGCACTCTGATAGTTCCTTTATCCATTTTTTTTTTATATCCAATTAAGTGCAATCACTCTCCTGGCTTGTAGAAGTCCAAAGTCCAGTAGCTTAGTCTGTCTCTGCATTTGTATGAAGTTCAATGGATAAATCCCAGGAACAAATAGCTTAGCATTTAGTGGTATATTAATATAAAAGACTTCTGACAGACAATTTATAACATCCTTCCAAAACTTCTGAATCTTTGGGCATTCCCATAAACAGTCAAGAAGAGTTCCTCTGTTATCTAGACATTTTGTACAAGTATCTGAAATGTTACTAGACATACGGTATAATGAAGTTTGACAGGAGTCATGTACGTCCTCATCAACCACTTATATTGGAGAAGTTTAAACCTTGTATTTATGATTTGTGTTTGTGCCTTTAAACAGGCCTCACTCCACTGCATTTCAGTTATGTCTACTTGCATATAATCTCTCCAGGCATTTAACCTATCCATTGCTATAATAAATAGAGAGTAAGTGTTTCCCTGCCATACGCCCAAGGGCAACTTCTTCTATTTTTGATAATGGTGGGACCTTAAAAATCTGCGTGTCTCTGGATGAAATGAATTTTTTAAATTGCAGATATTTAAAAAAGTGCTTTGAAGGAATTTGGTATTTTTCACATAACTGATTGAAGGTAAGTAACACTCCATCTGTATATAAATCCAGCACTCTCTGAATGCCTTTTGCATGCCATAATTTAAACCCCACATCTCTTGCACCAGGTGTGAATTGCTCATTACCCCAAATAGGGGTGAACTGAGAAAGTACAGGGGAAGTTCCCATTTGTTTGTGTGCAGCATGCCACACTAAAATTGTGTTTTTTAGGAAGGGATTTTTTGTATGTTTTTTGAGTTTTTTTTTTTCATCTGTAGAATACAGATAACTGTGTAGGGACAGCTCTAGAACAGATTCTTTGTCACAATCCACTCTGGTCCCCTGCCTGATTTTCCCTCTTACCTGCACCCAGTAACTTTCCACTCACCTGTCAGCCCCGCCTCTTCATCAGTCACCATGGTTTCTCCCGCCTCCCACACCTGCTCCTCATCAGTAATCAACCCTGTATGTAAGCTCCAACCTCCAGACACTCTTTGCCAGATTGTTCTTCGCGTCATGCAAGTCTTTCCAGCACTGTTTTCCGGACTGATCTCCTGTTGCCGACCCTGCCTGCCTTTGACCTGCTCGTCTGTCTCTGCCCTGGTAATCACCTCAGCTTTTCGTCCCCGACTACGAGTTCTGCCTCAGTGTTTCTGGTGTCTGTCTGCCTGTTTCCCTGGCTGTTTGGAGGTTTCCCCTGGTAGTCTGTCCCCCTGCTCCAGTTCGTTGCCACAGACTCTCAGATTGAACTCAGGACTTATTCCCTCTCTCTCACCTGCCATATCACCTGCTGTGAGTTCCTCAATAAAGACTATTATTAAGTATCCCTTGCTGTTGTGCTGCATTTGGATCCTACACTAGCTTGTTTCATTCTTGTTCAATGCTTACCCAAGATGGGGGAGAAGTACAAAAATAATGTGCTGCAGATATCAACTGAGCAGCCATATAGTACCACTTGATATCTGTAACTTGAAGACCCCCTCTTTCATAAGGCTCGTATAGTAATTTTAGGCGAAGTCTTGCTTTCCTGTTGTTCCAGATAAACTGACTAAACAACTTGCTTAAATGATCAAAGAATGTTGCTGGTAATGGCAGGGTAAGTGTCTGGAAAAAATACAGGAATTTTGGCAAAATTGTCATTTTTATAACATTTATTCGTCCCATCATGGATATGGGTAAAGTAGACCACCGGTCTAATAGTTTGGTGACTTCATCTACCAGGGGATCATAATTTGATGGTATTATTTTGTTAAGTTCTGGCGTAATTTTAACACCTAAGTATTTAAAACCTTCTGTAGTTGTTGTAAATGGTGTTATGGTTATGTTATGGACATTAATACAGATTTAGAATGATTAATTTTGTACCCAGAGAATTTTCCAAAGTTCTCCAACAGCCCTGTCAGATTTAGAATGCTACTTTTTAAATCTGTCAAAAAATATGATGTCATCTGCAAATAAATAAATTAGGTGGTCTCTCCTACACATTCTTATGCCTGATATTCCTGCATGTGATCTCACTGCTACAGCCAATGGTTCTATTGCTAATGTAAATAGTAGTGGTGACAAAGGGCACCCTTGTCTTGTCGATCGCTGTTGGTTAAAAGGTTTTGAAATATTATTATTGGATAAAATTTGTGCTGCAGGATTTGTATATAATAGTCGAATCCATTGGATAAATGATTCACCCAATCCATATCTTGGAAGTAATTTCAGGAGATAGTTCCATTCTATTCTGTCGAATGCTTGACGTGCATCTAGGGCTAACATTGCTGTGTCTTTAGTGTTATGTTTCTGATATAATATATTTAAAACCCGTCTGATGTTGTGATAACCTTGTCCATTTCTCACAAAACCTTGTTGGTCATCAGTTATCAATTTAGGTAAATATTTATCTAGTCTTCTGACAAGAGCCTTACATAATATCTTGGTGTCACATCCCATGAGACTAATTCCCCTATAAGAAGAACATTCAGTTGGACATTTATTTGGTTTTAATAAAATAGTTCTAGTGGCTATTCTCAATGAATTTGGAAATATACATTGTCCATATGATTCATTATACATATCTAGGGGTGTGACGAGATGGGCGAGATGAAAATCGGCGAGATTTCTCGTCGGGTTGGAAATCTATCTCGCGAGATTTGTTGTCCAACAAGCAGCCGGAAAACACATGCATAACTTTTTGCGAGGCCCCCGCCACTTTTAAATTGTGGTCCAACAAGCAGTCGAATGACGTCGGAAAACAAAAAAACAAAGTTAAATAAAAGTCTGTTGTCCACGCATTCATATTTGTAATTTAGTTTTCTTAAAATCTCGTCTCGATCTCGTAAACCCAATCTCGTGTCTCGTCTCGTCTCGTGAACTGAGTGTCTCGTCACACCCCTATACATATCTAATAGAGGCTGTACTAATCTATTTTTAAATTCTTTATAAAATTCTATAGGCAGCCCATCTGGCCCAGGTGCTTTACCACTATTCATATCTCCTATAGCATCTACAAGATCCTTTATTGTCAGTGGATTATCAAGCATTGCTTTATCTTCCTCTGATAATATCTGAAATTGTAATGGGTCAAGAAAAGTGTCTTGAACCTCTCCATTTCCATTGTATTCAGATTTATATAACAGCTCATAGAAATCTCTAAAGTTATCTATCTCTTTGGGGTCTAGTGTTAAATTACCTGTTTTTGACTTTATGCTACGAATTGCCCTTTCAGCCTGTGTTTTCTTAATTTGCCAGGCCAGGAGCTTTCCTGCTTTTTCACCTTGATCATAATATGCTTGTTTAGTCCACATTAAACTTCTAACTACTCTTTCAGCAGTCACTTTATCATATTTAGCTCTCATAATAGTCAGGTTTTGTAATTTTTTGGGATCTTTGTCTTGATAGAATTCACTCTCTATGCTTTTGATTTGTTTTTCTAATAACTGCATTTCTTGTTTATATTGCTTATTTTTGTTACTGGTGTAGCTTATAATTTCCCCCCTTATGTAGGCTTTGAAAGCTTCCCATCTAATACTAGCTGTTGTTTCATTCTTATTTAATTCAAAATACATGTCTATAGAATTTCCTATAAAATTGACAAAGTTTGGATACTTTAACAAAAATGATTGTAATCTCCATCTTTTTGGACAGTGCCCAATCTTATCCAATTGAATTTACATAGACATTGCTGCATGGTCACTAATTACAATGCTGTTATACCAGCATTTTTAACCTGAGGCTGCAACTCTTCAGATATTAGGAAATAAAAAATTCTAGAATGACTTTTATATGAACTAGAATAGCATGAATATTCACGTTTACTGGGGTTTTTAATTCTCCAGATATCATACAATCTAAGATCATGTATATAGTTATGGAGTATTTTTCTAGTTTTTTATGGGTGTTGTCCAACTGAGTAGACCTATCCAAAACTGGATCTAGGGTACAATTAAAGTCTCCTCCTATAATGTACAGGCCCTCCAGAGCAGATATGGTTAAGAATAGATTTTCGAAAAATACATTACTTATAAACATATATTTATAAGATTTATTTTTTGTGACAGAATATTTCCTTGTACTATAATATATCTCCCATATGGGTCCTTGATAACTTTTATGGATTGGAATGGTATCAATTTGTGTATAAGAATAGCAACCCCTCTAGCTTGACTATTGAGGGAGGCATGAAAAACCTGACCCTGGCCATCTTTTTGTTAGTCTTGGAATGTCTGTTGCAGTCATATGTGATTTTTGTATGAAGATAATCTTTGATTTTAGATCTTTTATCCTGTTCAATACTTGTTTTGTTTTTTTACAATCTTTATTTATTTTTCAATTTAAACAATACAACATTAAATATGTAAAGAAAAAGAAAAGAAAAGAAACAGCCTGTGTGAATTACATTAATGTTAAGCCAGTCCGGTTAATTGTCTTCCTTTGTATGACAATCATCTATAATGGACATCCATTGTTTGTGACTTGGAGTGTCAGGCTTAAGGCAGTTCTTAGTGATGGTCTTCTTCCCAGCAACCAAAAGAATCCTGGTTAAATATTGATCACCCGCATGTACCATGCCCTCCAAATGATTAAGGTATAGAACTGAACAAGATTTGGGAATCACATACCCCAGAACATCACAAATAACCAAATGAACATTCTCCCAGAAAGGTTGTATTTTGATGCTTTTCCAAAAAATGTGTGTGTGGTCTGCATCCATATGGTTACATAATCTCCAACATGGTTGCTGTGCATTTGTCTGCTTACTTTTAATTTGAGGCGTAATAAAGTATCGAATCATATTCTTCCAGCTAAACTCCCTCCATTTCAAAGACTGTGTTTTAATTTGGTGCATTTTCCACATATCAAACCATATCCCCTCTGGAATCCCTACACCTAGCTCCCTTTCCCATTTGGCTCTAACATATAATGTTGTAATCTGTTTTAGAATCCATTAAACATCTGTACAAAACCGACACCGCCTTTGGAATAGCTTGACTGTAACCTTTTACAAGTAGTTTTATTATGGGGTGTATTTTGTCTTCAGCTGATACTTTTGTTATAATAGTCCCTCATTTGTAAATATCTGCATAAGTCCTGATTCGTTAGATCATGTGTATTCTTTAGTTCTTGAAAGCTTTTCATTTCTCCTTTTTTCACAGTTGTACATATAGCTGTGATTCCTTTTTCTATCCATTGATTAAATCTAGCATCATGTTTTCTGGGTACAAATTTATCATCAAATGCAATCCACTTTAATAGTCCAATTTCCTTTCCTATTTTTAGTTGTTTCACTGTAGAGTACCATATATCCAAAGTAAGAGATATCACTGGGTTGAATTTCTGTTCATCTTTTATATAATTGGGGGTCTCTGTTTCCCCAATACCTGTTTGAATTGGGTATTTTAATGCAGACAATTGTCAATGTCTTTCCATCGAGATACGTATCCCTCATCACACCAGTAGATTAGCTGTCGCAGTTGTGCAGCACAAAAATATTATTTTAGGTTTGGGAGTGCCAATCCCCCTTTGTCTTTAGATAATTGCAATGTGGCATATCGTATTCTGGGCCGTTTACCTCCCCATACAAATCTTGAAATGCACTTATCCCATTTAAACTTCTTCCTCAGAGTTTCTGTGCTCTCTCGTCCAGCAGGTTCTTGTGGACTGTGTCTGCTGCTGTGGTCCTGCGTGGCGTCTTTCTTTGTGTGTTGTCGCCGCCATTATTGTTGCCATATCCCCATTACAGTTTATAGTTAGTTAATGATTTGCTACTGTGCATCTGTATCTTTACCACTAGTTTCACTGTTACTGTAATAATTCATCATTCATTGTCATTATTCATTGTGAGTGTACAATATGTGTGTGTGGTTTGTTCTGTACATGTGACATCATTGCACGTCTGTCCGTCCTGGAAGAGAGATCCCTCCTCTGTGGCTCTTCCTGAGGTTTCTTCCACCTTTTTCCCTGTTAAAAGGTTTTTTTGGTGGGCAAGTTTTTCCTCACTCGAATCGAGGGTCTAAGGACAGAGGGTGTCACTCCCTGTACAGATTGTAAAGCCCTCTGAGACAAAAGTATTTTGTGATTTTGGGCTATATAAATAAAATTTGATTTGATTTCAAAAACTGGTCTTTCGGTATATCAACAGGTAAGGACAGAAACAAATATAGCAGACGTGGCAGAATGTTCATTTTTACCACATTCAGTCAGTTAGTCCTAATGGGTAAGTGTTCCATCTGTCAATATATCTCCTTATGTTTTTGTCAATGAGTTCATAGTTACTACTATATATTTTAGAGAGATCTTTGGTTATATTAATTCCCAAGTATTTGATTAGTTTTGCTTCCCAATTTATCTGCGATTCCCTAAGTTCTTGGTTTGGTGAAGCATGAGAATTTGAGTTTTAGGTATATTTACTTTATAGCCAGAATAAAAACCAAATCTGTCAATAAGTTGTGTAAGCTGTTTGAATGAGTATGCTGGATTTTTTTTTAAATATCATAATGTCATCCGCAAACAAACTTATTACATGTTCTTGTTTATTGATTTCTATGCCTTCTATTGAACTGTCCTGTCTGATCATCTGGGCCAATGGCTCAATATATAAGGCAAACAGAGTAGGGCTGAGACAGTTGTCTTTATGTATTTTATGTATAATGTGCATTGTTCTTCTTATATTATCTTGCGTTTGTCTATCCCTAACAAACCCACTTTGATCCTCATCTATTAAGTCTGGTACAAATGATTGGAGTCTATTTGGTAGAATTAAGGTGTACAATTTATAATCTACATTTAGTACTGAAATCGGTCTATAATTTTGACAATACTCCCTGTCTTTAGAGGGTTTGGGGAGTACTGTAATGATTGCTTCAGTCCACGAAGGGGGTATTCTATCGTAAGTCATGATCCAATTAAACGTCGTGTGGAGCAGTGGTGTTAGTTCTTTGCTAAATTTCTTGTACCACTCAGAAGGAAATCCATCACTACCAGGTGCCTTGCTTGATTTTAATTTTTGTATAGCCTTCCGGATTTCATTTATCAGTTATCAGTTATCTTAGCTGTAATCTGTTCGTTTTGTTTAGTGCCTATCGAGGGCAGGTCCAAAGAATCAAGGAAGGTTCTTATTTCATTCTGGTCTAAAGTCGATGGCTCAGAATATAGTTCTTTGTAATAGTTTCTAAAAATGTTTTCAATTTCTTTTGGTTCACATTCAGGCTGGTTTGTTTTTGGGTCGTGTATTTTATTAACTGTGGTTTCTGTCTGTTGTTTCCGTAAGCGTCTTGCTAACAACTTCATTGCTTTGGAACCTGATTCATAGTAGTTTTGTTTTAAATATCTTGCTTTTGTTTCTGTTTCATATTGAAGTAAGTTATTAATTTTCTTTCTCACTGTTCATTCGTTGTTTGTGCTTTGGTTCAACTTTTTCTCTTCCCTTATGCTTCTGTTCCAGTTGTCTCAATTCTGTTATATACATTTTATACCGTTTTATCCTTTCTCTTTTGATATTACTTGTAATTGCTATCAATTTTCCACGTATCACAGCTTTTAAAGCATCCCACAATATAGCAGGATCTGTTTCGCCATTATTGTTCTCATCCAGGTAAGTTTGTATATCCGCCCTAATTTGTTCAACTACTGATTCATTATTTAATATCCCCACATTCAATCTCCATATTGTATCTTTCTGTCTGCATATCAAGTGAATCTTAAGGTAGATGGCATCATGGTCAGACACATCTGCTACTCCAATCCAGCAATCTTTAATTTTATCTCTATTTTCTTTCTGCGTGAAAAAATAGTCAATTCTGTAATACACGAGTGTGTTTTTGAGTAATGACTAAAATCTCTCTGCAGTGGATGTAGATCTCTCCACACATCAAAAAATCCCATCTCCTCCCATGCATTTCTGACCAGTTTTGTAATCGGTTTCTTATTTCTCTTGAAACTAGATGTATCCTTATCATAATCCATCACCACATTAAGATCTCCCCCACATATACAAATGCCCTCTGATTCTAATGCAATGGTGTCAAACAGAGATTTGAAAAATTCCTTATTACTCTCAGGTGGGGCGTAAATGTTGACCAGCGTTATCATTGTTTGGCCCATCATCCCTTTTACTATAATATAAGTTCCCTCTTTGTCTTTTATTTCCTTTTGGCACTCAAAATTGGTTGCTTTAGACATCAATATCGCTACTCCTCTTTTCCGACCACTGGGGTGTGAACTATAGAAAGTATTTTTGAATCCAAATTTCTTTAATTTCTCATGTTCTGCTATCGATAGATGAGTTTCTTGTAGGAAATTTATCTGTGTTTTTTGTTTTTTAAGTTTGGTCATTGAGCCTGTGAATATTCTCATTCATCCAGGTCATAGTTATCTCAAGTAGATTAAATCGATCGCAACTGGACTTGGTTATTTGTCTTTGAAGACGTTTCACCTCTCATCCAAGAGGCTTCATCAGTTCATGCTCGCTTGACTAGGCTGGGACTAGTCCAACTAGCTGGTGTAGAAACCCAGATATTTAACCTCTGTGGAGGCAGTCACATGGCCAGTGATGTCATTGGCTCATTAACACTCCATGTGCCCAACGACAGTCGTTTAGTGACAGTCGTTGGGGGTGGTGAAAGTTAGTTTCGACTTCGTTAGTGGGTAAAGAATTTGTCTGACAGAGAACTCACCCACACAGACAAGGAGGTCTTAGCTAAAGGCTTGAATTTTGCGGTGACACCAAAACAGTTACCTATAGTTGATCTGATTACAGCTACAGAATCAGCTATAAGGAAAAATAACTTAACTGAAACTGAAACCGAACAGCTTAGGTTGAAAGTGTCAGCAGCTCTATCCAATGCCAAGGCTCCCCCTCACTTTTGAGGAAAGGAAGGCAGTAACAACTCTCAGCAAAGACCCCAACATCACAATCCTTCCAGCAGACAAGGGACGATGCACAGTAATACTCAATAAAACGGACTACCAGGACACTACACTGCTCAGTGACTCAGACACATATGAAATTCTGAAAAGAGACCCAACCAGTAATTACAAAAAGAAGGTAATAGAATGTCTACAAAAAGAAGGGATTATTGATAGAATACAATACCACCGGTTATAATACACAAGACTCAATCCCCTGCATATATGGACTTCCTAAGATCCATAAAGAAGGAGCCCCACTCAGACCCATTGTCAGCAGTATAAACTCTGTCACCTAAAACCCAAAACCCAAGAAGTGCAAGCCTTTACTGAACACATCAACTCAGTGGACAGAAACATCAAGTTCACCAGAGAAGATGTTAAGGACAACAGTTTGCCCTTCTTAGACTGTGACGTCAATATGGAAAAAGACAGGAGCCTCCACATTGGGGTATACAGGAAACCCACACACACAGACCAATATCTCCTTTTCGACTCACACCACCCACTGGAACACAAGGTTGGTGTTATCAGAACCCTGCAACACAGGGCTGATAATGTACCCACCAGCTCACAGGCACGAGGGGAAGAACATGAGCATCTGAGGGATGCCCTCAAAACCTGTGGTTATCCCAATTGGGCCTTTGTAAAAACTGCAGCTGGCTCCAGAAGAAACACCAACAAGGGGGTTGAGAAAAAAGAAAAATAAGACAAAAGAAACAACATAGTCATTCCATATGTATCTGGGGTATCAGAGAAACTCAGGAGGATCTTTAATAAGCACTGTATCCCTGTGTATTTCAAACCCAGCAACACACTCAGACAGAGACTGGTTCACCCCAAAGACAGTACACCACACACTCAGAAAAACAATCTGGTGTATGCAGTACAGTGCAATGAGGAATGCAAAGACCTCTACATTGGGGAAACTAAGCAACCATTACACAAGCGCATGTACCAACACCGGAGGTCCAACTCCTCAGGCCTAGACTCTGCAGTCTACTTACACCTCAAGGAGAAAGCTCACTCCTTTGATGACAACAATGTTCACATCCTGGACAGAGAGGATAGATGGTTTGAAAGAGGGGTAAAAGAAGCCATCTATGTGAAATTAGAAAAACCATCCCTAAACAGAGGAGGAGGTCTGAGACACCATCTATCTCCAATTTACAATGCTACCCTTTCATCTATTCCCAGGAGATTCAGGAACTTAGCCTCTAAGAACAACAGCCATTCACAAAAGACCCCATGTGACTCTAACGACTGTCATTATAACACAATAGAGCACTAACGAAGTCTAAACTAACTTTCACCACCCCCAATGACTGTCACTAAACGACTGTCGTTGGGCACATGGAGTGTTAATGAGCCAATGACATCACTGGCCATGTGACTGCCTCCACAGAGGTTAAATACCTGGGTTTCTACACTAGCTAGTTGGACTAGTCCCAGCCTAGTCAAGCGAGCATGAACTGATGAAGCCTCTTGGATGAGAGCTGAAACGTCTTCAAAGACAAATAACCAAGTCCAGTTGTGATCGATTTAATCTACTTGAGATAAGTTTGGTCATTATTTTAGCTCTTTTGACTGGGTTTCCTAAACCGTTGACATTCAAAGAAAGAACTTTAAGTTCTCCCTGTTTAGTGTCCATAAACTCTTAGTTGTCTTAACTTCGTAAATATTCATCCACAGGCTTTCAGTTAAACATTCATGAACGAGTAGCACTTTCGAAAACTGTTCAGTGCTTATTTGAACTATATACAAAAAAAGTGACCTCCACATAGAGATGTCAACAACCCTGAACTTCTGCTGACTCTCTTGTTGTCTTGAGGGGGAAAGCCTCTCACAAAGAAAGGGCCCCCACGCAGTAATGAGATTCAATCCAAACAAGATTAATATTCTCATCCCAGTCCTTGCAGCTGTGTATCAATCCTGAAGCCAACAGTCCATTTATCTATAACCCATTATAACAAACTGTATACTGCTGTATTTTAAACCTCCTTCAACCTTGGTGAGCAAAAACCTTTTCATATTTGTTTTAACTCTGGTTAACAGTGAAACAAATACTTAGCCGGTGTTATTTCCCCTCAGATGAAAGTCATGCAATCTTTCACGCTGATTGTAGCCTCTTAACGATTGTGGATCCTCCGGTGCTGGTCCCCGTGTTTTCCACGTCGTATCCTCTCTCCCGCAGGTCTCTGGTTGCCTCGTCTGCACTGCCATAGGTTTTCACCCCGCTGGACCAGTGGATGCGCATCCTGTTGAGGGGTGTCTGAAAGCGGATGCCTTCTTTCTTTAGGATCTTTTTGACGTTAGAATACGCTTTGCGTTGTTGCAGTGTCCTTTCTGAGTAATCGTGATCAAAATAGATTCTGTTTTCTCCGAAGGTGATCGTTTTCTTCTCCCATGCTTTTTTCAATATCATCTCCTTTACTTTAAACTGCTGGAAGTTAATGATGGTCTATCTGGGTGTTTGGCCCGTTTTTGGTTTTGGAGCCAAGGCTCGGTTAGCGCGTTGAATCTGTAGGTCCGAGTTTATGGAAAATTCCTCACGGAGCCATTTATCCATGAACTGTGCGACCGAGTCATGTTTGGACTCTTCTTCCTCATGTATGCCATACACCCTTAAATTATTTCGACGAGACCGCGATTCTAAGTTGTCTAGTTTGTCCATTATCATTTTCTGCTCTCTGCATTATGTCCTGCAGTGCACCGTTTGCTTCGTAACTCCACGACTCCAGCTCTTCTGTGCGTGTTAGAGCAGCGCATATCTTCTCATCATGTTCACTGATATCCGTGGTTATTTTAGCAAACTTTTGATCGATGTCTCCCTTAAGTTCTGTCAGATCGTTTCTCATTTGCGTTGTGATTTCGTCTTTGAATGTTTTTAGTTCTGTCTTCATTTCGGTTTGCAGAACTTGAATTTGCTTGCTAATGCCATCCAGACTGCTTTGAAACGAGGCCATGCTAGCTTCAGGTGTTAGCTCACTCTCGTTAGGTGATCGATTTTTCACTTTACCTTGGATGTCCGGGTTTTTTTAATTCTTTGTTCTTGTTGGCACTCCGCTCATATTCACAATTTAGACTTTCGTCGTCGCATGTTTTCGAGTTTTAGCGGAGTGTTTTAGGTTGGCATGCAGGAGCTCTTGCCTCACACGTCCATGCTGCTCTACCCTCCCACCGGAAGCCCTTCAATACTTGTTTTAATTTAGCAATTTTCCCCAGGCCCCTAACATTCCAACTCGTAATATTAGCTAGCAAGTTATTTTGCTGTTCGGTTTTATCCATACACAATTTTTACATTGTTCAGGTATGTCTGTAATATTAATAATAAAATGGGAGAAACCTTATTACAGAGATGCAAGTTTACATATACCTTCAAGCACACACGCACAAACACACACATTAAACCTAATTTGAACAACCCCTTACTGAACACTGGCATTTCCTATCTGAAATACCTGTCCCTCCCTTTAAATCAAAGTGGGTTTGAAGGATGTTGATCCACAGTCTGAGGAGCAACTAATCCACGTGAACACAACAAATAGCACTCCAACAGTATCCGTCAACCGTGGCAATAACTTGGTAATAAGCTATTGTAACCCTTATAAAAATAATAGTGCTTAGTGTGTAAAGTGTAAGCTCATAAACAACGCAAAATTACCATCAGAATGTTACCTGCTTTGATTCTCTTAGTACAGTCCTCTAAAGTAGGCTAGGCTACTTTCATATGGTCTTTAGAGGGAGCATCAGAGACATGTTCATCACAATTCGTCTCACTCACTTGGCCCCTCTATCACTGCTGCTTGTCGTGGGAGGGTTTTGTAGAATTCTTCAGCATCCTGTATTGTCAAGAAGATGTAAATCTTCTTCTCATACAGGACCCTAATCCTGCAGGGGTTGTGTAAGAATCCACGGAAAGCGTTCATGTCGGCAAACAGCTTTTTGACCGGGTGAAACTCTCGTCGGATGCATACAGTCTCGGTGGAGAGGTCCTGAGCGAATGTGATCTTGGCACAATCATGCTCGATTTCTGATTTCCTTGCCTCCCGGTATACAAATTCCTTCTCTTGAAAATTTAGAAAGCGAACCAGCACCGCTCTGTTTTGATTTGGTTTCCTGTTGGCCAATGTGCGATGAACCCGCTCCAATGTGAAAGTTTTTTCTGGTGGTAATTCCAGCCATTTTGGCAGCATGTCGGTAACAAAGTTGAGGAGAGTTTGTTCTCCCTCTACTCCCTCTTTTAGGCCAAATATGTGCAGGGTCTTTCTCCTTCTCTGTTCTCCAAGTCGTCAATTTTGGCCTCAAGGAAAGTGATTCATTTGGTAGCCGATTCCAGGGCTGTCTCCACTTTCTCCATTGATCTCTCTGCCTTGTCAATGCGAGTTTCAGGTTCCTCAACACGAGCTGTATTAGTCGAAACATTTTGTTTTATCTCCGTCACTTTACCTTCAAGTGCAGTCAAAGCATTTGCCATTCCAGTCAATCCTGTGTTGATATTATCAAGTTTTGTCCCAAAGTTGAACCGTAATGCTTTTAGCTCGTTCAGCACCTCCGTTATATTCACCATGCTGGCATCTGCATTGCTTAGCGGACTCAACGGAGTTGTTGGCTTGGCTGGTTTGGCTGATTTACTTCCACGTGTAAAAATATCACACTGTTGCGTCGCCGAAGGCTTTGACATACCGCACTGTACGTTAATTAAGATATGTTGAACGTCTGAAAGGGAATTTTTTAAATTAAAAGAAATCCACGGTTCGGAGCTTCTCTACTAAGCCGCCATCTTGGTCACGTTCCTCCAAGAACCCATCAAGATAATTTATTTTAATTTAATTTATTTTCTTTAATTTAGTGGAAGCTGTGACAGTAATAAATGGAACGTCTACTGTCTTCACAACTAATTCTACACAGAGGAGTGAAAAATGCTTCATAGAGGTGGCCTGAGTAAGGAAATGCAAAAGCATCCTAGAACACAGAACAAACTTGTGAGTTTTTAGATGCTGGTGGTTTCCTGGGTCATTATTTTGTTAAAATATTTATGAAGTGATGGTCTACAGGGAAGAAAATAAACCATAAAAATGTCCTTCATATGAAAATTGTTCTCATTGCTCTTAAAAATAAACTTTTTTTATCATATTGTCCCAATATCAACCAACATGTCATAAACTTCAACTTCTTTGTGTTTGTTGATTATTGTGAGTCACTAAACCGGCTTGTAGGTGGTTTATTGTCAACAACTGTTCTGATCAGTTTGTTTAGGCTGGTGGGTGTTCGAAAACTAAATGCAGATACAGACCAAAACAACTGGACAAAGACTGCTGGACAAGGAGGGTCTGGCCTGCTTTCTAACAGACTCTGGTGTGGTGTTGAAAGCAAAACAGACCAACCACAATATTTTGTGATAGTAGAGATAGTAGCATACATCCAAAAGCTAAACTGCTGTTAAATCCATCTGCTGATTGTGAACTGTCAATAAAGTGATCTAAGCATCTGCCCAGGTAAGCAATATGCAAGATCACTGAGTAATATGTGTGTGTCACCCTGTGAGTGTAGGTCTTGATGATGCACAAGGAGTTTAAACACAGGTGTGGTGTACTTGTGTCCTACTCTGTATTTTATTTATTATTATTATTTATTTATTATTTTGGCAGTTTGTGTTTATGGGACAAACACCTTTTATTTTTCATTATGTTTCTTCTACAGTCCAACTAATATATCAGCCAATATTATTATCATGGAATTATACATACAGGTGGATGTGCCAGCTGAGATTAGTTTCCCACTGTCAAGCATACCATAACAATAAAATCCAATTTAAGTATCCAATCATCTTTTTGTCAAGGGAACCTGGTTGATGATAACTTTAGGGTTTGCCTACAAAAATACATCTACGAGTACTCACCAGTGATGTGGTAGCTGACTTGTCGGTTAGCAGCAGAGCTGTCATCATCTCTGGTGTTCAGCACAGCCACTACCTCGCCAGGTGGGTCACTCTCCTGAACTGAACCAAAGTAATGTTGATCCAGGAACATGGGTGGGTTATCATTGATGTCTGACACAGCCACTGTCACAATGGTGGTACTGGAAAGAGATAAGGTCTCCCCAAGGTCTGACGCTACCACTGTAAATGTGTAGGATGGATTGGATTCATGGTCCAGGTCCTTGCGGGTTGAAATCCAACCTGTGTTGCTGTCAATGCTGAAGGTGCCAACCAATGTGTCTGAATCCCCTTCCGACTGAATCAATGCCCCAAGACTGTATGTTACCAGGCCATTGGCCCCTGAGTCTGGGTCTAGTGCTTGGACTTGAATGATTCTGGTTCCAACTGACATTCCCTCCATGACTGTGGCTTCATAATAGTTTGCCTCAAAGGCTGGTTTGTTGTCATTTAAGTCCAACACTTTGATCTCAACTTCAACAGAAGTCACAGAATCCAGTTTAGCCTGTTGTACAGTGGCAGTGACTTTAAAGTGGTATCCTTTGATAACCTCATGGTCCAAGGGCTTATTAAGCTTGATCACACCTGTATCCTTTTCTACCACAAACACCCCATCTTGGTTGTTTTCTCCATTCTCTCCATTAACCAGAGCAAAAATAGAAGAGAACAAGGCATATCCAGGAGGAGTGTTGAGGCGCACCATCCCTATGGCTGATCCTATGGGGGTGTCCTCTGACATACTAAATAAGTACTGATGTTGGCTGAAAGAAGGAATGAAGGCATCTGGAGAAAGAACATGGATGTAGACAGACACTAGAGAGTGCCGGACTGGATTTCCTCCATCAACAGCTTTCACAAAAAAAGATAATACTGAGTTCTTCAAGTGGCTGTAGCTGCCTTTAGTCACCATCCAGCCATTGTCAGGATCTATTTCTAAAATGTCTACCACAGGGACATGTGCCTCACTGTAGAGTGAATATGTCACTTTGGCATTAGTGCCAGCATCAGGATCATAAGCCTGAATCTGTGTCACCAAAAAGCCTTTAGCCACATCAGATTTGACTGAAGCTCTGTATTCTGTGGCACGGAAACGGGGTACATTATCATTATCATCCAGAAGAGTAACTTGTACTGTACAGTAAGAGACACGTCCACCTGAATCCTGGGCTGCCACTGTCAGAATTATGTCCTTATTGTCAGGGTCCTCACGATCAAGCTTTTCTACTGTGATGATTTGACCACTTGTGTCAATGCTGAACTGGTCCTTGCCCACATCATTAACAAAGCAATAAGTGATGTGACCAAACACTCCAGGGTCTGCATCAGTTGCCTTCACCTGTAACAAATAAAACCTCTCACAGTCAAAACAGACACAAATATTTTATATTTAGATGAAAAATTACATATTATTGAATTCACTCATTGAATATCAATAGCACTTACCTGTATAACTTTGGTTCCCACAGCAGCATTCTCTCTCAGCTCTGCCTCGTACATATTCTGTCCAAACACTGGACTATACAGGTTGGCGCCTAACACCTTAACATGAACCTGTGCAGTGCTGGTGAAAACCCCATCAGACACTGAAACATTAAGGCTGTATACGGGCTCCATCCTTTGTTTACGGTGGCTGGACAATGTGATGATTCCTGTCTTCCTGTCCATCACAAAGTTCATCCTTTCATTTCCTGATAAAATGCTGTATTCCAGTTTGTCAAAATCTGAGCTATCAGCATCCAAGGCTTGGACACAGGTCACAAAGTGACCTTTTGGTGCTAACTCATTCACATAGGCCTCATAGAGCAACTGGTTGAAAATTGGTGGATTGTCATTCATATCGTTCACCACAACTATGACTGACACTTCGCTACTCAATGGTGGGAAGCCATTATCCGTGGCCCTGACAATGAAGTCATATTTCTGTACTAGTTCATGGTCTAGCATACGTGCAGTCAAGATTAGACCACTGCTACTATCAATGTGAAAATAGTCTGTGCTATTATGTGCATCTGAAAAGATCTGGTAACGGACAATGTTGTTCTTCTCTGAATCTTTGTCAGTGGCAATAACCTGAAGAGCTGGAGTTCCAATCATGGCTGTTTCAGATAAAACTACCCTGTAGGACATTTTCTGGAAGATAGGTAGATTGTCATTTACATCATGAACAATCACATCTACATCAACCTCAGCACGGGCACCAGTCAAATAGTCTGTTGCCCTGATGGTCAGGTGGTAAGATGATGCTACTTCATAATCCAAGGAGTGGATGACACTTATGACTCCAGTATCAAAACCAATATCAAACTGAAGAGATAGATCTCCATCAACAATAGTGTAGATAATGTTCTGACCTTCTGGACTAGTTGCATTGATACCTAGGATAGGTGTGTGCACAGCCACATCCTCATTTACAGAAACAGAATAAAATGATTTGTCAAAGACAGGCATGGCTTTGTTGACTACAGTGATGGGGAACTCAATAGTAGAGGAGAGAGGTGGAAAACCACCATCTCTGGCATATATCATCATCTGGTATTCCACATTGGACAAGTCAGACTCAAAGGCCCTCTTGAGGCTAAGACTGCCTGTTTGACGGTTGATCTCAAAGTGACCATGATCATCCTTGAGATAATAAGACACGTCTCCATTAATCCCTTTGTCACCATCAACTGCCATTACCTTGAAAATAGGTGACCCTGGTTCAGCTTCTACTTGGACGGCTGCGTAATAAGGAAGTCCAACAAACACAGGTGCATTATCATTGACGTCCTCCACCTGGACTCTCACCATAACTCTGGCCACATGCAGACGATCATGCTCCCTTCTTGCCTCAACAACCAGCTCATATAATTCCTGCTCCTCACGGTCAAAAGATATACCAGTGGTTTGGATCACGCCAGAAGTTGGACGCATTCTAAAGCGTGTACCAGCATTTAGTAACATATACTTCAGTGGCTCATTGAGACGGTTTCCAACAGCATTCACCACAGCCACTTTGGTGATATTTGATACATTCTCTTGAATAGAGGAGGAGTAAAGGCTATGGGTGAAGCTGAGACCGGAGTCTAGAGTTTCTCGTACAAGTATAGTCACAAGAGCTGTGCTGGAGAATTTCCCATCTGAGACTTTGACACTGAAACGAAAACGTTCTTTGGAAAAGTTATTGTTTTTGACAATTATGATACCATTAGAAGGTTTGATGGCAAAATGTTCCAGTACTCCATCAGTTAGAGAGTATGTGAGCTCTGTAGGGACATCTTTGTCAGGGTCTATGGCAGAAACCTGCAGAGCTTCTACTCCCGCATATGTGGGGAGAAGCAGGACTGTTTCATAGGCATTCTGGGTGAAGCGAGGTGGTGAATCATTTGTGTCAATCACTTGTATTGTGACTTCAGTTGGACTGTCTGCTGTCAACTGTGGCCTACCATTGTCCCTCACATGAACATGGAAGTGGAATGTGGCAAATGTCTCATGGTCTAGATTAGCAATGGTTCTGATGGAGCCAGTTCCTGAGTCCACTGTAAAGAACATTTTTGCAGTGTCCTCAACAATCTGGTATACTAACAGAGCATTTTGGTTGCGGTCAGCATCCGTGGCCTTGATTACTAGAGGTGAGTCATCTGGGTTTAACACCACACTGTTGATTGGTGCAGCCTCGCTGATGCTGCCATGATAGTGAAGCTGCTGAAACACTGGTGGGTTGTCATTTTCATCTGTTGTCTGGATAATAAGGGTAGCATTGGAGGCCATGCCAGCCATGTTTGTAGCCTGGACTATCAGGGTATAAGATGCTGTAGTCTCATAGTCTAGGGGCTTTTGAGTTGTGATTACTCCACTATACTGATTTATTTGGAAAACACGATTAGTGTTGCCCTGCTTAATATCGTAAGTTAAGGTGGACTGACTGACTGCACTGACTGTTGTAACAGAGGTCCCAACCACAGCATTTTCTGTGATGTCAGCTTGGTACTCAGGCTGGGGGAACTTTGGGCCGGCATTGTCAGAGAGTGTGACAGCAACACGGACTATAGTAGTGGTGGACAGTGGAGGGGAGCCATTATCTGTGACTCTGATTGTGAGTACATAGTGGCCTATGCTGGACAAATCCAGGTCACGTGCAACAGTGATGATACCCAAAACTGGCTCAATATGGAATGCATTTCCAGTATTCCCTAGAAAATAAAAAATAAAGAAAATATGTTATCAATGTGATAGATATTTTATGGCCATTACCTAAAGGCTATTAACATCTCAACAAACAAGAGCAAACATTCAGTCAACGGTGCCCACCTGCTTCAATGAAGTAGCGTAGCTCTGCATTCTCTCCTTTGTCTTTGTCTAGGGCAGTGACCTGAACCACAGCTGACCCCACTGCTGCTGATTCATAGACTAGGCCTTCGTACAGAGCACTGGTAAAGATGGGTACATGGTCATTTATATCTTCCACTTCGACTAGCACATGAGCCAGGTTCTTTCTATAGGGGAACTCTTGGTCCTTCACCTGTGGAGAGAAAAAAAAGTTAATAAGTTAAGAGAAGAGGTGATGACTTTGAGTCTTTGAAATAATTTAAATCTTCAAATGTATTAAGTTTTTTGTAAGCATAAAAATTACACAACACAATCCTTAAAGGTCATCATGAACATCATGAACACAGTCCAAAGACTGTGGGAAATATATAATCATTCATTTTAAACACAAATCACATTTCCATGTATCAATGCATTCAGTGACATCAGTGTCAAATCAAAGTATGGCAACTTCTTCTAAAGCACTTTCAGTCACCTCTACAAATTTATTCCTCCAAATGTATATGATTCAAACACTTTTGAATTGAAATCATAGATTACTATTGGATATATAAGTCTGAACAAAACCATTTTCTTCACCTTGATGACATGCAGGTAATGCTTCTCTGCTTGGTGTAATTAGCTTAATTGCTAAATAATGAGCTCATGTAGCGTGAGAGCACAGACATGAAGATTACCTCTGGCTCTCCTGCTGCTCTAGTAATGAGATACAATTTTTTGCTATGAAAGGGCCCCTCTTGTTCTGAACACTCAAGGTCAATAACAATCGAATGTATAATAGCTACAGATATTTGACCTGTGTCTTTGATTAATGAAGTTTTCTGAACTTGACGGCACTTTTAAAACACTTCTTGATCCGCACTGGTTAACTTGGTGAGAGACTTTTAATTAATCTAGAAACAGCTTAAAACCTGTACTGCTATAACAGTAGATAACTTTACTTAAGATATTGGTAGTCTCTTTTGTAGAAGTAATAAACATCAGTTTCTTTAAAGTACATATCCCAGTGTTTGAGGTCCATTATTTTTCCAGTAAGAACACTGGTCATGAGCCCTCATTCAATGTTTAAATTTTTCAAAATAAACTTTGTTTGCTTACCCTGATGTACTGAATATATCTCAAACTGTGACTCAAAATGTTATGTACTGAACTGTGAATTTTTTGTACTGTGACCTCCCAGATTGGGTCCAGCAACACCTGTCACTATGAAAATATGCAAAAAATGTTGTGTAATCTAATGTATCAAATTGTGTTATCTGTTATCTATTATCCATTTAAGTATGTACAACTCACTTGTTTGCCTATTTTGGATGCATTTTAAATCTGAGATGGCAATCACTAGGGTCTCACGGTGACAAATAAACAAAAATTGAGAATGTGTTTCTCATTATTATATGCTGTGTGGTGTTTATGTTTGATTAAGAGGGTGATGATGAGTATGAGGATTATAATGCTATTGTATTACACAAATGAATGGGAAAAATGTACGCCCCACATATATCAATCGATATACTGTATGCTGCTGGCAAGTGGTTTAATACTTTTGATGTCTAAACATGTTGGCATATTACTGTAAGCCCCACAGCTAAGCAAGTGGAAATTTGTGCTGTGAAATGGTGAAATGAGCATGGCTAAACTTCCCATCATGTCCCATCATGGACATGACATTGTCACACCGCGGTGAGGTCAAGCTGGGTTTTTGTCTTGTCTTGTCACTTCCTGTTTTATTTTGAAAGATAATTCTCCTCTCGTTTTAGGTCACTTGCCCTTCCTCATGTGTCACCGGTCTGATTGTCTTCCCCGCCCTGATTGTTTCCACCTGTTCCCCATTACCTGGTGTATTTATTGTCTGCGTCTCCCTTTGTCCCGTGCTGAAGTGTTTCGTCTCTTGCAGCGTTCTCCAAAGCCTTCTTGCCTTAAACCCACAGCCATAGCTTTTCGATCTAGTGTTCTTTTGTTTCTTCCTCGTAAGAGTGATTTTTTTTGTTGTAATTTTCTAGCCTCAGCCATAGCTTTATAGCTCTAGGGTTCTGTTGTTTTCTTCCTCGTAAGAGTGTTTTTTGTTGTATAATTCTTAGTCTAGCCCCTTTTGTTTTCTATTGATCAGCCTAGTGTTTTGCCAGCCTCGTAAGAGCGCCCTTAGTTAATGTTTTCATAGCCTTTGTTTTCTCCTCGTTGTGAGTGATTTTGATTTTGTTAACCTTTAATAAAGTTAGTTCAGAGTTTTTCCTCCTCGGAGTGATTTTTGTTTCTCTTAGTTTAGGCCTACTTTATAGTCTCACTCTTTCGGGAGTTATTCAAGTCCTGATTAAAAGCTCTCAGCCTAACTCTGCATCTGAGTCCTCATTCGAGTCCCGGCCTGACAGACATATACATGTGTAACCTACTTTGGGTTTGATTGTCTCATCAGATGCAGTTATTCTGATAATACAGGCTAGCTGTTACACTCGTATTATACAGTATAAAATCTAATTATATCAGCAGCTACAATTGCGGGTTGTTCTTGCCAGTCTGGAAACCATCAACAGGATTTTATTATGGCCAAGAGGAATGAATACCTCAAAATATAACTATAGTGTTAATAATATAACAAAACAAGAAAGACTAGACTGCCTGTAAACACTTACCATTACAAAATGCTCTGAAATTAAGTAGGAACACAGTTGGAATTTGTGTTCAAAGGGGCAGAATATGTTATAGTGATGGTATAACTTTTAAGCAGCTCGGGACCAAAGTGTGTCTTACCATGACAGTGAGGATATGCTGAGGACAGGCCTCGTGGTCCAACCTCTGGGTGGTGTAGATGTTGCCCATGGAGGGGTGGATGCGGAACAGACGCATGCTGCTGGGGTCTATGGAACTCTGCAGTGAGTAGGTCAGCCGGTGATGCTCGTCACGATCCAATGCCAGAACCTGGACCACCTCTGTGTCAGGTGGTGTGTCCTCAGAAATGGTTACATCATAGGTTGGCTGGGAGAAGATGGGAGCATTGTCGTTGTTATCCATAACAGTGATGTGAACCTGGATCATGAGGGTGAAAGAGAACATCATTAACTGAGTGGTATTATCTTATTCTTGATGAGAAGAATATGTGAAGTGAAATTTTGTAGTATTTTTTTTTACTTTGAGTATGAATATTTAGGTTGGCAGTGGATATTTTGTAGATTCAGTTTCCTGCTAAATGTATTTGCAAAAGCAGATTAGTTGTTTGAATGTACTGTTTAGGAGACATGGCTGGGGAATCAGTTATCAGGAACCTTCTCTTTTCTGCTCTCATAACTGAGTTGAGAAATCCAGCACTTGTTTCTAGTTCAATAGTATCCTGTCCATTATCATCCCAAGCAACAATGGCTGCAAAATGAGCTAAAGCACTTTCGGTACAATTGCAGAAAAAAATGTTTGTTCTGTTTGTGTTAGTTCTGTCACTGCTACAGACAAAAAGGACAATGCACTAGTTTACCCTTTTTAAAAAAGAATGAGTGTTCAGTGACACCTGCATTCATAACAAGAAAATGTCAGACCAAAATCAATTTATTTAAAGTGATTTGCTGCAATCAGTAAATTCAATGCATATGCAAATTCATATATTCATTTATAACTTTGACACACAAATGTGTGACATCATCCCTCATATCACTATTGTGGAACAGAACATATGTTGTACAATAATGAACACAACTAAATGTGTGTCATTGCACAGATTGCAGAGAAGCCATGCGGTGTGTTTGCAGTCACTACGTGTCATGACTCATGGAAAGTTCCTGAGACACAGATGACTGATGATAAGGCCCAGCATGAGTCAGAAAAACACAAGAAAAGAAGCAGAGACAGACAGGTAGAGAGGCAGACAAAGGAGAAAGAAAGACAGAAAATTAAAGCTATAAGGGTAGATTGAACTTTATCAATCCCTGTGGGACACTGGGCAGTAGCAGTATGATACAGCAAAGAAAAACAGGAAATAAATGAGAAGATAGTTAATGATGGTTGTATAAATGTACAGACACATTCAAGCTTTTAGTGGGGGTTTTTCCTGCTCCATTGTAATGCCAAAATGTATTAGTGGGAATAAGAGGAATCTACATAAATAACACTGACTCAAGGACCACTTGAACATGGTCCCAATGCTGTTTTTAAAAAAAAAACAAAACCCTCAAATTCATGACATACTCACGGCAACTTCTTTACCAGACATTTCTCATATCGCTGACCTTAGTATTTATACTTTTTGTAAAAATGTGTTGCATTAGTGTTGCTGTCTGGCCACAGAAGAGTTTATGGCTGGAAGCCAGGGCTGCAGGACTCAAGCTGCTGCTACAGTGAGGAGTTAAACAAGGGGAGAAAGGGGTCAGGGTCGGGTGCAGTCTGTACAAAGACAGAAATTGGCATGCCAGGAGTGAGAGGAAGTCAATCTGGCAAGTGATGGCAAGCTGCTAATGCAGTGATACAAGGATTATGTTGTGTCTTAACTTGCTGTCCGCAGGAGGATGTTAAAGGAATTTTTAGAGTGCATTTTGAATAAATAAAGAAATAAAACCCATTAAATCGATGCTGGTGTGATTTATGTTAAATTATTATTAAAACAGTGGTTTTATTTCTGCACAAATCAAAAAGCCTGTGTTAAAAAAAACTATGTACATTTAGTACAGTATCTGAAAAAGCCATTCTCTGGGGTCTGGGGAAAAATTACAGTTCTGAGGTATATTATCCCTACACTATAATATGGTGTATGCTTGTTCAAGTTCTCTCAAAACGGTAAAGATGTGAGTTAACTGAACATAAGTTGAATAATTAGTTCAAAGTTGGAGCCAGGAACTGAACTACCGATCTTCTGATTAATGTATGTCTATCTCTGAGCCACAGACACCTAGGTTTGTACCAAAATCAGTAAAAAGAACTACATTCACTCAACTCATCATTTCAAGTAAAATAGTATAACTCAAGTAAAAAAAAAATAAAAAATCAAGTCCCTGATTCAAACCTAGGATGCTATGACAGTGCTAACTGCTGAGTAACTGTGCTGACTAGAATCCTGCCATGTGTAACCCAACATATACCAACTGAACCGAACAGTAAGGGATGCAAGGTAAAAAAAAAAAAAAAAAACAGCAGCAGGAGCAGTAGTATTCAAGGATTCAAGGATTGACACATGTAAACATGGGATGCAACGAAATTGGTTTCCCCTGGTCCTGGAGCAGCCCAATTATCCAAATATAAAATAAAATTTAAAAAAAAAATAAATAAAATAAAATAAAATAAAATAAAATGTATATATAATAAATAGAAAAACAACAACAGTAACAGTGTAACACCATGGTGATGTGCGTGCATGAGTGTCCAGGTTGTGCAAACAACTGCAATGTGCAAAGAAAAGTGATTACAGTGCAAGTATTTTTGTGTTATTGTCTGTGCATCTGTGGTGGTGGGGTCCAGATGGGGGATGGGGGGTGGAGGTGGGGTTGGGGATGGGGGGCAGGGGTCCTCCAGAGTTCAACAGTCTCACAGCTTCTGGGAAGAAGCTGTTCCTCAGTCTGGTGGTCCTGCTCTTAATGCTCCGCAGCCTCCTGCCCGAGGGGAGAGAGGCAAACAGAGCATGTGCGGGGTGAGTGGGGTCCTTCATGATGCAGGAGGCCCTTTTCCTGCACCTGGAGGTGTAAGTGTCCGTGGTGGTGGGTAGGCTGCATCCCACAGTCCTCTGTGCAGCTTTGACCACCCTCTGCAGAGCCTTCTTCTCTGCTGCAGAGCAGCTGCCGTGCCACACGGTGATGCAGGTGCACATAACGCTTTCCACCACATATCTGTAAAAGGAGGTCAGGACTGAGCTCCCCAGTCCAGCACGCCGCAGCTTCCTGAGGAAGTAGAGGCGCTGGTGTGCCTTCCTAACCAGATAGGAAGTGTTGGTGCTCCAGGTGAGGTCATTTGCAATGTTCACGCCCAGGTACCTGAAGCTGGAGACCACTTCCACCGCTGTCCCTCCGATGTGCAGGGGAGGGGGGGTGTCTGCCCCTTCTGAAGTCCACGATCATCTCCTTGGTCTTCTTCACGCTGATGCAGAGGTTGTTTTCTCTGCACCAACCCTCCAGGTGTTCCACTTCCTGCCTGTAGCCCGACTCATCGTTGTTAGCGATTCGTCCAACCACAGCTGTGTCATCTGCGAACTTCACGATCAGACAGCTCGGATGTCTCGCTGAGCAGTCGTGTGTGAGCAGAGTGAACAGGAGGGGGCTCAGCACACAACCCTAGGGGGGAGCCTGTGCTGAGGGTGATGGTGGAGGAGGAGATGTCGTGGATCTTTACAGACTGCGGCCTTTTCGAAAGGAAGTCCAGCACCTAGTTGCAGAGTGTAGAGCTCAGCCCGAGTGTGGTCAGTTTGGAAACCAGGGTCTGCGGTCTGATGGTGTTGAACGCAGACGTGAAGTCCACAAAGAGCAGACGAACATAAGAGTCCTTCTTCTCTAAGTGGGTGAGGGCTGTGTGGACCACAGAAGAAATGGCATCCTCTGTGGATCGATTCTTCCTATATGACTTGCTGGGGAAAAATCATGGTGCATGATTACATGTGCCTCTCACACACATATACACCCACACACAGGATCCTGAGATTTGTTCTGATTCATATCCAAAGAAAACAGAATAAAACATGGAGGGAAACATAGACAGGAGTTGAGTGCTGCCAGGCGGTAAGTCTAAATTTAAACTCTGCTGCAGCAGTTGGCCTTCTGTTGATCAAATGTGGAGACTTTCCCTGGCGGCATGACGCCATGCTGACTCTCCATCTGGAAGCCTTCCTCCCATCTTACAGGTGTGTGTATCTCTGTCTTTATGTGTTTATGAATAAGGAGTATGTGTGACACTCGTTGAAAAAAATAATTAAAACCAACATGAAAGGAAGGTGTTACGAACAGTCTGTTCAGGCAGGATGGAAAGCAAATTTGCAAAAGAGAGGCACATTAACAAAGTGGGAGTTGAAATCCTGTTTTTGTGAAGCTTTTACTGAGCACTGTGCCAGAGATTCAACTTTGTGGTCATACAGTATTAGAAGCTGCACTTCACTTCTCATATTAGATTACAGGTGTAGTCCAGTTCAACCCCTCCACTAACTACAGTCTCTTTACTGACTACAGAGTTGCATCAACATCTCTCTTTAGACAGTGTCTATGAACATTATAGGGTTTATATAGAAGAATGTAATGAGGAACTAATATACTTCATTCTATGGGTGTACCTAATAAAGTGGTAACTCAGTGTATAATATCATTGAACATTTGTGAATCTTTCTGCAGCTGAGCGCTCATTATCATGAGTCAGCCACTCCTGAATCCTACAGTTTAGTTAGTTGTTTGATCAGAAAAAAATTAAATTCTTATTTTCATTGTCTTTTCAATCATTTCTATCATTTACAATAACACTGTATTCAACAAGTTAATTGCTGACATCTGGGAACAAACAGACAAGTAACACAAGCAGTCAGACAGGAATCAGACAGGTGTTCCTGATAAGCAAATATGTTTACAAAGAACGGTAATAATTTTATAGTTCATCTTCTATAGAATCTGGTGGTAGGATAGCCTTACTGATTTTAAATTATTTTAAGTTTTTAAAAAAAGTATGGTCCTTTAAATAAATTGTCCTTATATAACCCATATAGCATAAAATGTAAGTACTTCCATAGTATAGTTGTAATAGTAGTAATTTCTAAGCAGCTCACATATGTATTAGAAGATTTTTTTTATCTTTCCTTATCTCTTTATCTATAATAATATCACATCACGAAAGCTTGTTAAGATCATTTTGTACTATTACTGATAGTATTGCCCTTTGACACACATGTCATTTCATCATGAATGCTATTTTTTGTGTATGGTTACAATCTAAAATAAGTAAGAGGGTTTTAGTGGTCAGTGTTTTTGTGCGTGTCCCTGTTCAGACAAGCATGACACTAACACTTTCTCCAGTGCAACCTGGAAAGGATATTGAGGCCCCAAGCCTAACAGCATGTGGAATACACAGAGTGGTGGCCAACATGACTGGGAAGTGTGGATGTGACAACAGTGGCAGGATGCAATGAATTGACTATGTGACTAATACAAATTGAATCATGAACATGTTCCTTTTCACTATCTTGATACTCAATTTAGGAAATTGACTGTTCTAGAAAATGACAAGATGAATAGTATGCGTGTGTGTGTCTCAGGGAGAAAATAGGCATCTCAGTCATTCCTCATGTCTTCCTCGCTCTATAAAAATGCCAATATCACATGCTCTGTGTGTAAGTGTATGTGTGTCTGTGTATGGTAGGTCTTCCCTTCCACAGTATAATCCAATTTCCAAAATTCATCCAACTCATTGTATAAGTTAAAATTTCATCTAAATTCTTTGCTACTGATCAAATTACTTATTCCTGGTTTTATTGAAAGTATTTCTTAAAAAAAATGTAGCCACAAGGGGACACAAGCCAGTGTCTTATTGTGCCAGTCCCAAGCCCGGATAAATACAGAGGGTTGTGGGCAAGTTTTTCCTCACTCGAATCGAGGGTTTAAGGACAGAGGGTGTCACTCCCTGTACAGATTGTAAAGCCCTCCGAGACAAATGTATTTTGTGACTTTGTGTTGTGATTCTGTTTTTGTCTCTGTTTTGGTGGGTTTCCTCCCTAATCCTCCTCTCTGTCTCCTGGGAGCCGTGCAGGAGGGCGGAGCTGCAGGCTCGGTAACGAGGCACACCTGGTCCCAATCAACTCCACAGCAGAGCTATTTCAAATTCAAATTTTATTTATATAGCCCAAAATCACAAAATACATTTGTCTCAGAGGGCTTTACAATCTGTACAGGGAGTGACACCCTCTGTCCTTAGACCCTCGATTCGAGTGAGGAAAAACTTGCCCACCAAAAAACCTTTTAACAGGGAAAAAGGTGGAAGAAACCTCAGGAAGAGCCACAGAGGAGGGATCCCTCTCCCAGGACGGACAGACGTGCAATGATGTCACATGTACAGAACAAATCAACACACACATATTGTACACTCACAATGAATAATAATGAATTACAATAGATGATAAGAATAGGTTACAATGAATGATGAATTATTACAGTAGCAGCAAATCATTACATAACTATAAACTGTAATGGGGATATGGCAACAATGATGACGGCGACAACACATGCAGTAGACGCCACGCAGGACCACAGCAGCAGACACAGTCCACAAGAACCTGCTGGACGAGAGAGCACAGAAACTCCGGGGAAGAAGTTTAATTAATATTTAAGCTCAGCCCAACTTCTCCTCAGTGCCAGACCAATTTCACCTGTCCAGGGATTCATGCCCTTGCTGAGTTTCCCGAGCCGCAGCTTCCTGCCCTCCGTGATATTCTCTGCGAGTTTCCCTGAGTTTTTTCCTCTGCCACGGTAGTCGTGAGTGTTTGTTTTTCTTCGTGTGTTTTTTTTTCCTCCCTTGTGGAGCGATTTTGATTTCGTTGCTACTTTTAGTTTCCCGTTGTGGTTTTTAGTGTTTGTTTCGTCGATTGTTTTTCCCTGTTGAAAGGTGATTTTCTGTTTTGGACATTGTTTGAATAAACTGTTTTTCGACTCGACTCTGCATTTGGGTTCTGGCTTCATCATTTTCCGGACATAACACTTTGGGCTATACAAATAAATTTTGATTTGATTTGATTTAATTTGTGCTGTTCACCTACAGCAGGGGTCGGCAATTAAGTTTGGCCTCGGGCCAGATATTTTCCAAGCCATTACATGGCGGGCCACAACCAAAACAAGGTTAAATGTGTGGACTGACCACTGGGGGCGCTATTAATTATATGCCTGTTTGTTAAAAAAAAACAAAAAACATTTCCACTTGTTGCTGTTAGCTGTCCGAAAAATGGCACTATCAAAAAATCTCAAGAGAAAACTTAACAGCGAGAACAGGATCTTTCATGATGAATGGACAGAAAACTATGCCTTCATCCTCCCCAGTTTTATTAATGCAAAGCCCACATGCCTGATCTGTAACGAGGGTGTCTCTGCATGCAAAGAGTACAACATTAGACGGCACCACGAAACGAAGCATGTGACAGTTTTGGAGGAACTTGATACCAACAAGTCGATTGATGATGTGATCGGGTCAGTGAAACAGATGTCGCTCTCTGCGAGGTCCGCTGCCCGCCGCATAGAAGCGCTGTCTGATGCGGTGCAGGGTGCAATTGTCGACGTGCTTATTCACTCTGTATCCAGTTAGACAAATAAGCATTTAAATTGAGGAAAATTTTCTGTTCTGGAAAATGAAGTTTCCAAATAAAGAGCATTTTTGAGACTGGCAGTCCGATTTTTAAAAAGTATATTTTATATTTTTATTTTCTTTCTGTAGTTCAAACAATCTCACGGGCCAGATGTTTTTGCTTGCGGGCCACATCTGGCCCGCGGGCCGCCTATTGCCGACCTATGACCTACAGGGTGCCAGTGGAACTTGGACTACTGTTGGTCGAAGAAGGAGAAGAGGAAGGTGTGTTTGTAGGAAAACAGAGAGAAGATGAAAACCAAGAGTCTAGGACTGAGAGTAGGGACTTTAAATGTTGGCACTGTGACAGGAAAAGGTAGAGAGTTGGTCGACATGATGCACAGGAGGAAGGTAGACATACTGTGTGTCCAGAAGCCAGGTGGAAAGGTAGCAAGGCTAAAATCTTATGAGCAGGGTTCAAGTTGTTCTATCATGGTGTAGATAGTAAGAGAAATGGAGTAGGAGTTATCTTGAAGGAGGAGTTTGTTAGGAGTGTTCTGGAGGTAAAAAGAGTGATAGAAATCAAAGGTGTGATGTTCAATGTTGTTAGTGGGTATGCTCCACAGGTATGATGTGAGCTGGAGGAGAAGGTGAAATTCTGGTTGGACCTTGATGAAGTGATGCAGAGCATCCCTAGAGGTGAGAGAGTTGTCATTGGTGCAGACTTCAATGGACATGATGGTGCAGAAACAGAGATGATGGGCAGGTTTGGTATCCAGGAGAGGAACGCAGAAGGATAGATGGTGGTGGATTTTGCAAAAAGGATCGACATGTCTGTAGTGAATACTTTCAGAAGAGGCAGGAACATAGGGCAGTGTTTTTCAAGCTTTTTTGAGCCAAAGTACTTTTTTATTGAAAAAATCTCTGGAATCTTTCAGGTCTGGAGATAAAGAGGAGCAGAGAAGAGTGCAGCATGAACTCAGAGAAAGGCTGAGGACATGCAAGGACAATTACAGGAAGAAGCTGGTGGCCAAACTCCAACAGAACAGTGTGAGCGATGTGTGGATGGTCATGAAGCACATCACAGGAATGAAGGGAAGAGACAGGCAGCAGAGAGCCTGGATAGAGCAAACCAGTTTAACCAGTTAACAGGTTTAGCTCACCTCCTGCCACCCCTCAAATGCCCTCACCCCCCAGCCTTCTCCTGTACAGCACATCTCCACCTGCTCCTTCTTCTCCTCATCTCCCACCTCCTCTACTGAAGACATCTGCAGCAACGCTTGCCTATTGGTGACTACAGGCCAGGTTAAGAGGCAGCTGGAAAGACTACACCAGCGAAAGGCTGCAGGCCCTGATGGCATCACACCCAGGATCCTAAAGGCCCATTTAGGTGTCAATGATGCTGTCATTACCTGCTGCAATGAGGCCATATGCATCTGGATGGTGAAGAAGGCAGTGTGAGGATCACTTTCCTTGATTTCTCCAGTGCTTTCAACACCATTAAACCTCTGCTACTGGGTGAGAAGCTGCAGGTGATGGGTGTTGACGACACAGTGATCTCCTGGATTACTGACTCCTTGACAGGCAGGCCACAGTTTGTCCGTCTGGGCAGTGTCCTGTCTGATATGGTGGTCAGTGATACAGGAGCTCCACAGGGAACTGTACTTTCTCCCTCCTTCTGAACCTTATACACCACCGACTTTCAATACAACTCTGATACATGTCACCTGCAGAAGTCTTCTGATGACTCAGATGTTGTCAGGTGGATAAGAGAGGGAGAGGAGGGTGAGTACAGGACGCTGGTGGACAACTTTGTAGAGTGGTCCGAACAGAATCACCTGAGGCTGAATGTCAACAAGACCAGAGAGATGGTGAGATCGACTTCAGGAGAAGAAGATGCCTTCACACAGCCATTACTGATCAGGGGGGAGGTGGTGGAGGACTACAAATACCTGGGGGTGGTGATTGACAACAGACTGGACTGGAAATCTAACACAGAGGCTGTGTAAAAGAAGGATGAGCAGACTATTTCCTGAGAAAGCTGAGATCCTGCAATGTGTGCAGCAAGATGTTGGAGATCTTTTACCAGTCTGTTGTTGCCAGCGCCATCTATTTTGCTGCTGTGTGTTGGGGTAGCAGTATCAGAGCCCACAACAACAACAAACTATTATAATATTATCAAGAAGGCTGGCTCTGTACTTGTATGCATCTTTGACTGCTGTAAAACTACCTTCTCTGCAACCTTTGAAATTACTGGTAATATACCGTATTTTCACGACCAAAGGGCGCACCGTATGAAAAGGCGCAGTTTCATTTATGTGTGCCATTTCTGTATTTAACACACACATAGGGCGCACCTGATGATAGGGCGCACGTTTTATATACATATCCTCCTCTACTACCATACGTACGTCCGCCTTACAACAACACACACGCATACAAGTGTGCGTATTTAAAAAATAGATCGGGAGCAAAACTGAGTTTGGTTGTGCTTTATTCAAGTATTAATTACAAAGTAATAACATTTTCTAATCATCACTCAATAATCAATAGGCGTCGGCATGGTAAAAACAAGCACATTACCGGTAACAGTCATTAATAAAATTCATCGAAGTCAAACTGTGGCGTAGCTCGCCCGGCGCTGCCTACCACTCTTCGTGAAGCTGTGGTCTCCTTCGGTCATCCATCGCTCCCACGTCGCTCGCAGCCTCACTTTGAACGGCCGGTCCCACTCCTTGTTATAGCTGCATTTACTTTTTTTTTACAAGTGCTTCCATCTTTTTGCTCCATGTCTCCTGCTGGCTGCTGCATGCGACGCTGTTGTTGTTTTTGGCGCTGCCGTGCAGCGGGCGCGCGCACCCGCGTCTAGCTTGATTGACAGAGCCCACCCCGCCCGCCCTGTCATTAGACAGCTCAGCCTCTCCCGTCTCCCGAGTCCGACCACATACACACAGCTGTTTGCGCTGTGTAAACGCCAGATTATAGCCTACCTACTGTGAGACTGCATTTAAAAAATCAAGTGCCACTGTCAATAACAATGCGGGACATTATCTTAATTTCAAAATGCGGGACTGTCCCGCACAAAGCGGGGCATCTGGTCACCGTACATCGGCTGTGAGATGCGCTCGCATAGAGTCACAAATCAGAAGCGACGGTGATGTGTGGAAAAAACCTCCCGGTCTCCTTACACACACCTGCCTCAGCCACTCCTTCATCATATCCTCGTCCATCCAGCCCTTTTCGTTTGCCTTAATAATGACGCCTGCTGGAAACGTCTCTTTAGGCAAAGTCTTTCTCTTAAAAATCACCATCGGCGGCAGTTTCTGTCCGTTAGCGTGGCAGCCAAGCACAACAGTAAACGAAGCCTTTTCGTACCCCGTTGTGCGTATCGCTACAGTGCTGGTTCCCTTCTTCTTCGTGACTCACCGGGATGTCGAAAGTTAGCGGCACCTCGTCCATGTTGGTGATGTGGCTCGGCTGGATGCGCTTTTCGGCGATGTGCTTCTGGCAGTAGGACTGGAAATTCGCCAGCTTTTCATAACAATCCGCCGGACGTCGCTGCGCTACCGTAGTCCTAGTCCGGATGGAAAAATTGCACCGTTTCATAAAACGCCAGCACCAAGACGGACCTCCTTGGAAATGTTCATTTTCATTTCCTCCGCTAGCGTTACTGCTCTGAGTCGGATGGTGACAGTCGAAGCGCTCCTCCCGCTCGCTCTTTGCTCAACGATCCATTGCTCGAGTCTTTCCTCTAACTCCGGCCACCTCGCCTTATGTCCGCGGAAACTCAGCTGAGTCTTCTTCACCTGTCGCAGCTCGTTCTCCAGCTTCCTCCACTTGCGAACCATCGACTCGTTAATTTTATATTCTCTCGCGGCGGCTCGATTCCCATATTCCTCGGCGTAGCTGATAGCCTTCAGTTTAAACTGAGCTTCATAAGCGTGTCTCTTTGCCATTTTCAGGGTTGTTAAAACAACAATGTTCTGCATAAAGCACATACCTGTTCTTTTATACACAATCCACGCCCACACATCCCCCTCTCTACCACGTCCTCCTCATGGTGGTCTCTTTTACGTCCGCCTTACAACAACAACAAAAACAACAACACACACATAGGGCGCACTGCACTATAGGGCGCGCCGCACATTTTGAAAAAAATCTAAGACGTTTATATGCGCCTTATAGTCGTGAAAATACAGTAGTTATTTGGTTAATGTCGATCTCCAGACGTGAAAATGGGTGTGATAACAGCATGCTTCGAGTTATCAGGAAAACAGCTCTGTGTTATTGAGAGATTGGTTAAGTGTGTGATTGGGAGTGTTAGAGTGTTTAGATGTTTCTTTATGCATACTGTCCATCTAAAAAGCGCCTTTACTTTTAGAATTTTTTAAAGAACCAATAACCTTTTTAGTTTGTGCTTCATCATTGATGTTCAAACTGAAGCCTGTGTAATTTTCAGTACGTGGGCCAACGACAGGCGTAATGTCATCTTTCTTAAAAAGATTGCCTAACTCATAGACAGACTCAATAAAAATTAAAACCGCAAGCGGTGTTGTAGTCCCTCGCTCATGCCGCCCGCCGCTCATGCCGCCCGCCGCTGCCCGACGTGCTGCAACGCTTGAAAAATAAATGCAACGGTGAGAAATGCAGGAATCTGTAGGATTTCAATAGGTTTTCTATGGGCAAAAAAGCCATTGGTTTTAAATGGGTAAAAATGCCATTGGTTTTCAATGGGTAAAAATGCCATTGGTTTTCAATGGGCAAAATTTACATTGGTTTTCAATGGGGAGAATTCCAATGGTTTTCAATGGGGAAAATTTTCATTGATTTTCAATGAGGGAAAATGAAATTGAAAATGGCAGACTCCCTGTTGGAAAAAGTCAATTTGCGCAAGAGACTTTTTTGTTCATCTCCGTAGTCTACACATGTGTACCAAGTTTCATGTTCCAACTGTGAAACGTGTATTTTTGGCCAAAGGACTTGAAAGACGCCATTTTTCTCGAGCCGTAGAGGCCACACCCTTTGAGCTAGGGTGCACAACTTAAGATCAGCTGAGTCTGGAGATGATGTCAGGCAAATTTGAAGTGGATTGGCCGAAATCCCTCGGACGAGTTCGTTTTCAGTAGAGAAACTAAAATTCAAAATGGCCGACATTCGGTTTGGAGTAGACCATTGGTGCCAGAGACTTTTTTGTTCATCTGATTATGGTACACAAGTGTACCAATTTTCATGTTCCAACTCCATAAAAACCCTTATGGGGAGGGGTTTTGAAATGTTCTAGGGGGCGCTGTTGAGCCATTTTTTACATTACATGGGTGTGGCTCCATGGGATGTTAGATGGTGTGAGCCTTGGCTAGGCTGGTAAATTTGGTGATCCTACGTGTTTCTTAAAGCCGCCAAAAAGGCAAACGTATATTTTGGCGAAAAAATCCGAAGACGGTGCGCCGCCACGCGGACGCCATTGGACGTAGCTGCATGGCGTTCATAATGGAGGTTCAGCAAGTGGTTCAGTGTATTTTAAAAGTGGAATGAAATTGATAGCATGAAACATGTGGCGTCAGTATGGGGCAACGTAAAGGGTGGCGGCGTGGAGGCATTAAGCCCCGCCCATGGGCGTGGCCAGTATCAAACGACACAGGGCGTCACCCTTCACCTGTGTCTAAAGTTTGAAGGCGATAGGATTTTTTGAAAGGCGTCAAAAAGGCAAACGTAAATTTTCGGCGAATGACCCAAAATGGCCGGACTGCCACGCAAAGGCGGTTACTGGTAGCGGCACGCCGTTGGTCGTGCAGCTTCACCGACTTGTTTTTTATTTTTTAGAAGTGAAACGAAGGCGACAGAGTAAGCGGTGCGCTCGCCGTATACGTGTGCGTAAAAAGCGACCATTTCCTGTTACCACGGGCGGGCACTATGAGTGACGCGGGTCGTTGATACATAGGATTGTTCAGGGCCGGAGACCCGTTCTAATTTCCGAATTTGAAACGGCTACGATTTTTTTTGTGGCCGTGAGACGCGTTCGTGCGTTTATGGCGAGCGGCGTCCGTCGGGCAAAACTTTAGGCCTCCCTACGAGCTACGCCCTCTGGCGAATCGATGCGCAGAGCACAACTTAAGCTCAGCTACGTCCGATGATGATTTCTGCCGAGTTTGGAGTCTGTGGTGCAAGAGCCCTAGGACGAGTTCGTTTTGGCTAAAAAACGCCCGATTCAAAATGGCCGACTTCCTGTTGGAATGTCGGCTTCGGCCCAAGAGGCAACTGCCCTTTTTTTTTTATGCTTGACATGTTTCCCGAGTTTCATGGGGCTACTTGAAAGTCGCCGACTTTGTCTATGGCTTTTTTGCAACGGTCTAGGGGGCGCTAGAGAGTCATTTTACACAGGGGGCGCTGGCGCGCTCCCCTCAACGCTGAGTTCCGCGAGGTCGCCCGTTCCTGCCATGTCGTATCAACTTTTTGAGCATGGCTAGGGGGTGAAAATGCCCGTCGAAGAGTTGCATGAATAATAATGCGTAATAATAATAAACAGCTCAATTGTAATAGTCCCTCACTCCTTTCACTTTGTGAGGGCGAGGGACTAATGAGTTAAAAATGCTTGCAATGGAACCATTATCTTTGATTAACTTGCCCTGAGATTGTAGGTGTATGTCTTCTGCGTGACGTCCTTCTCGCCCTATGAGGCTATTGATATTTTTCCAAATTTACTATTTCCTTTAGCCTCATTTAGTACTTGAATAAAAAAAACGGGACTTTCATTTCATTAACCACTTTATTCCTCAAACCTTTGTAAATTAAAATATCTATCTTTGTTAGATTTAATGGCTTTTTTAAAAGGCTAAATCTCTTTGTTTCATCAATTGCCACCACAAGGTGTCGCTAAACCAGGGCAGGGTTATCCTCTTTCTTCGTTTTCTCTTGGACTTCACAGTAAACTTCTCTCATGGCTGACAATAAGTTGCAGCCATGATCCAATTCCTTTGTGGACAAAACATCCTCCCAGTCCAGACCGTTTATCTCACTTTCATAAGCAAGTTGTTTAGTTTTGGGTATGTGCGATATCATTTCTGCGTGATGTGGTGTGTTCTTAAATCTATTTTTAGTTCATTTTCTAAAGTTAAATTGTGATCAGACAGTCCAGTAAGGAGATTGTAACTTTTTGTTATTCTCTCTGGTTTGTTGGAGAAGATAAGATCCAAGATTGTGCTTGAGCTTTTTGTTATCCTTGTTGGCCCTTTAACCAGTTGCTGCAGGTTATATTTATCTGTTATAGTTTTCAGTTTATTCCTTTTCCCTCTGTCTTCCCAGTTTAGATTAAAATCACCCATGAGAATAATCTTTGTTTTGTTGACATTGTTTCAATATACTGGTAAGGACATTATAAAAAGAATCCTTTGCTGATGGTGGTCTATAAATTAAAGTGAATGACATTTGTTGACATAATATAACTTTTATGGCAACATGCTCTAAAGTGTTTGCTGCATCGAGCGTAATGCGCTCACATTTGATATAGTCTTTGACATAGATCATAACCCCCGCACCCCCTCCCCTCAACTCGGTCTGAACTGAAGTCCAGGTTAGTGTTTGATAATAAGTGAGTCAGTTGATCAGTCTTGGAGACAACACTTCTGACATTTAAGTGTCCCCCAAAAAGCCCTCTGGGTTTCAGTTTTGGGTCCCATATGACCTTTGCGTGATTGACTGTCTGGAATAGGTAAAAAGCTCGCTGCTTGATAACTGCAGGATTCCTACAGGTCGGGACGAATGTAGTTTTGAAGTTTTTGCCGTTGTTTTCACGGGACGCTCCAAATGAGTTTCTGAACAAGTCATTTTTCTGGAGAGGAGACTATTATTTTCTGGGCAGCAGCTGGCACAGGACAGAGATTTGAAAAGTTTGCTCTGCCAGGAAAGGGAGCGCCCTGCTGGGGTGAGCGTCCTGCAGTGTGACTGCGATAGGAGACGATGGTCTGTATGGGGAAGGACACCGGTGATGGTGGTAGTGACAGATGGAGCCTGTGGGGGGAGCCGGTAGGGGGGGAAGTACTGTAAGCTGTCACTATAGGATCAGAAGAAGACACCTGGGAGTGGGTGTGAGGTGTAAATAGTCATGCATGTGGGGCAGACTGAACGGCGTGCTGAATGTTAGCTGCTAGCATTTGGCTGCCCCTCAAATTGGGATGAAGACCATCGGTTTTAAACAGGGAGGGACGGTTCCAAAAAATATTAAAATTGTCAACAAAGCCTATGTTAAGAGCTCTTCAGGCGGACTGGAGCCAGGTGTTGAGGCTGAGGATTCTGCTAAAACGCCCAGGACCACGGGTGACTGTTGGGAGGGGACCACTGATAAAAACAGCTTTCCCACAGTTGATCAAGCGGCTGAAAAGGACATTGAAATCCTTTTTCGTCAGCTCAGAATGCTGACGGACTGTGTCATTAGACCCCACATGTACTAACACCCGGTTTATTGAAGATGGGAGTGAGTGCAGTAGACCGGGGAACTTATCCAGGATAACCGGGACTGTGGCCCCGGGAAGCAGTGAGTGGCTGCATTGAAGAAGCTCGTGTCCCTAATTATGGAGTCACCTACTATCAGTGTGGTTGGAGAGAAGAGGGGACGAGGAGGTGAAGGCGGAGGATTCCTAAAACTCTGCATCCCCACCGGCACCTGAGCGCCGGTGCACAGCCTCCCTCAGGATCCTGCATCGGGAAGAGGAGGTCGAAGACCGGGTTGAGGGCAATCCATTTGGCCTTGTGGTGGAGTGGCCAGACATCCGGGCACTGCCAGCCACCAGTGGAGGGAAAGTTGTAGTGTCTGCTGGCGCTGATTGCGGGTCCAGATCTGAAGGAGATGGAGCAGCGGGACTACCAGGGGCATCAGGTGGATGTGCCGTGAGGGTCATCGGCCAACATTTTGGACTGCTGGAGAGTCACGTCCAGGAAACTGGAAAGTAGTGAGTCCTTTTTTTCCAGTTCATCGGAGAGCCGTTGGATGTCATCCTTTTTTTTGTTTGCTTCATCAGCAGTACCTCGTCCTCACAGGGTGTAGCTGGCATGGTTTGTGATGCGGGTACAGGCGTATTAAACCAGCTAACTGGCTAGCTGCAGAGCTAGCTAACAGTAGCTGCCACAACACAACACTTTAACGGATGTGTGAAGAGTAATCTAACTTTTTGCACAACGTAGGTGTACTCACCAGCACACATTCTAGTTGAAGCTAGACTAAGGGCAGAAGTGACCATTTGTGAGCAGCAGTATGGCTTCATGCCAAAAAAAGAATACTACAGATATAGTATTTGCTTGGAGGATGTTGATAGAGAGGTTCAGAAAAGGTCAGAGGGAGCTACACTGTGTCTTTGTAGATCTGGAGAAAGCTTATGACAGGGTGGCCAGGGAGGAACTGTGGTATTGTATGAGGAAGTCTGGAGTGGCAGAGAAGTATGTTAGAGTTGTGCAGGACATGTATGAGGGCTGCAAGACTGTGGTGAGGTGTGCTGTAGGTGTGACAGAGGAGTTCGAGGTGGAGATGGGACTGCATCAGGGATCAGCTCTGAACCCCTTCTTGTTGCTATGGTGATAAACAAGCTGACAGATGAGGTTAGACAGGAAACTCCATGGACAATGACTATTCCTCAGTGCAACTAAGGAAAATACACCTAAATATAAGCTGCATCCACTAAAATTTTAATGAAATATATATTTTGTCACAAAAGCCGCACCGGACTATAAGCTGCAGATATCCAGGCTGAGAAATAAGTTGTTTAGACAGAAAGATTTTGTACCATAAGTGTTTATTCATATACCTGAACTGATTGTTTCGGAACAGTGCCGCAATAAAAGTACCAATAAAAGTGCTGATAAACAAAACAGAAAAGTCATTGATGGCTTTATTCATCTTCCTCCTGTGTACTGAAACCATTAAACACCAAATCACTGTCAACTTTTCCTCCCGCACACTGTTAAAACGCAACTGCACAACTATTAAAGTCGCTTCATTCTCCCATGCACTGAAGCCACAAGTCACTATTTATCTTCCTCCTGAGCATTTAAAACTAATGAACACCATACCACTGTCACTTCATTTCTTCTGCGCACTGAAGCCACTGAAGTCGTCCTCTTCAGTGTCGGAGTTGAAAAGCCTCAGATAATCTTCATCACATACCGTCTCACTATAGATTTATTAACGGCAAGCTTACGTGCAACCGCTCTGTTTCCTTCACGGATAGCCAGATAGATGGCCTTCAACTTAAAAGCTGCATCATAGGAATTTCTTTGTGGGTTTTCCATCTTGAGGGGGTGAGGGTGTAATAATATTATATACTCCCTGTGGCATGAAGAAAAATTCATAGAAAACCTGCATCTCTGTATAAGCCACATAGTTCAAAATATGGGAAAAAACGACTTATAGTCTGGAAAATATGGTATGTGATCAACAATTTCTGGAAACTGTGGAAGACTTCAAGGCTTAATTTATTTCTCCAACATTTAAGTTTAAGATTGAAAAGATAATTCTATCTGAATGACTGCTTTGTGATTACACTGGTTGTCTGTGTTCTCAATCCCCTTTGAATCAAGCCATCTCTGCAATCAGCAATATAAAATCACCAAAAAATGATTTTATACCATTATATTTTACCATCATTTAATTATTTTTTTTCCTCTCTGACGGTCGCCTCGTCTCTGAACTTAATTTTTGTGATGTTAACAGGACATTTGAGTGAAATTTTCTTGCACTCATATCTTCCAAGGTAATGGTATAGGATGCATGACCAGGAAGCACCCTATTCATTCTTTGTTCAGAAGAATCATTGTTTCTAATGTGAATAATTACATTAGACTCATGGAGTCCCACAAGGTTCTGTATTAGGGCCACTTCTATTCAGTTTATATATGCTTCCTCTAGGTAACATTATTAGGAATCATTCAATTAACTTTTACTGTTATGCCGACGACACCCAATTATATTTATCGATCAAGCCTGATGAAACCAATCACTTAACTAAACTTCAAGCATGCATTAAGGACATAAAGAATTGGATGACCCACAATTTTCTGATGCTAAATTCAGATAAAACTGAAGTTCTCCTAATAGGACCCAAACACCTCAGAAACTATCATTGCAGAGATTTAGCCTTAGACGGGAACACCCTGGCCTCCAGCTCCACCGTAAAAAATCTTGGAGTTGTTTTTGATCAGTATTTGTCCTTTAATGACTATATAAAACAACTTTCAAGGACTGCATTCTTCAACTTGCGTAACATTGCCAAAATCAGACGCATCATTTCTCAAGCAGATGCAGAAAAACTAGTCCATGCATTTGTTACTTCTAGGCTGGACTATTGTAACTCTTTATCAGGCTGCTCTAATAAATCTCTTAAGAGTTTGCAGCTGATTCAGAATGCTGCTGCGCGTGTTCTGACAAGAAACAAGATCAGAGATCACATCTCTCCCATTTTGGCTTCCTTGCACTGGCTACCCGTAAATCTAGAATATAATTTAAAATTCTTCTACTAACATACAAAGCTCTTTATGGTCAGGCACCATCATATCTAAAAGAGCTCATAGTACCTTACCACCCCACTAGAACACTGCGCTCCCAGGATGCTGGGTTCCTTGTGGTTCCTATAGTGACTAAAAGTAGATTGGGAGCCAGAGCTTTCAGCTATCAAGCTCCTCTTCTGTGGAATAAACTACCACTCTGTGTTCGAGAGGCAGACACGGTCAACATCTTTAAGAGTAGACTTAAGACTTTCCTTTTTGATAAAGCTTATAATTAGGGCTGGCTCTGGTCATCCCTTAGTTATGCTGCCATAGGACTAGACTGCTGGGGGACTCACATACTCTCTCTCTCTCATTCTCTCTCTCTCCTTATCTATCCATCTATCTAATCCATCTAATCCATCTATCTATCTATCTATCATGTTACTAACTAAACTTCTTCCCCGGAGTTTCTGAGCTCTCTCGTCCAGCAGGTTCTCTGTAGACTGTGCCTGCTGCTGTGGTCCTGCGTGGCGTCTTCTGCATATGTTGTCACCGTCATCATTGTTACCATATATTACAGATTATAGTTAGTTAATGATTTGCTGCTGCTGTGCATCTGTATCACAAGTTTCACTGTTACTGTAATAATTCATCATTCATTGTAAACATTCTCATTTTATCATTGTAATTCACTATAATTTATCGTGACTACCTTGAGTGTACAATATGTGTGTGTTGATTTGTTCTGTACATGTGACATCCATTGCACGTCTGTCCGTCCTGGGAGAGGGATCTCTCAAATGAGATTTTGAAAAGAGGTCTCCAGTGAAAATTACGCTCCAGGGGAAGAGGATGTGCGCTGGAGCATAATCAAATACAGTACAACTCATCTCTCTCTTGCTCTTGTTTTTACAGCTCCCAATGGCCAGTCTGACACTACCGAGCAGAGCAATATTATGGCATCTGATGCATCAGCATTTTCAATAGAACCCCCCAAAAAGGTAGAAGGTATAATTGCAAAGAACCTCTCCAATGTATATCAATTGGATAAATGTGACTGCTAAGTGAAAGTATAACATTGTAACATTGTAATTAAAGGTTGTAAAAGTGAAATGAAGGTTGTGAGGTACCTGTGTGTATACAGTGTTGGTGCCATCCGTGGCCTGCACCGTCAGGTTGTAGAAGGACCGCTGCTCAGCATCCAGAGGCTTGGCGATGATGATGGTACCGACAGCCTTCTCTACATCAAACACATTGTCGCTGTTCCCACCTGGTCCACAGGAGGAAGGTCAAACAGGAGGAGGGTATCAGTCACACTGAACGGAACACTAGGAATATGTGAATATACGCACACACACACACACGCACAAAACAGACCACTGATTTTCTGTCATGTGTAACCATATTTATTTTAATGTTACACATACAGTAAATTTTCTGTTATACAACTAGTAAAATCTCAGTTAGTGAGGGCCGCTACAGTGACCAGATAGACTGAACAGCACATGACTGGAGACCACTGCTGCACTCACACTCTTCATTGATTTGTTTTGGTGTGGCTGTGAGTGTGTGATGGTGTAATGGAAGCACGGATGGCTGCTGACAGAGATCAATTCCCCACACACACACACCCACACATACCTGCTCCACACATTCTGCAAACCAACAGTCAAAAGCACACGATCACAGCAACACAATGAAGCATGAGCACTGGCCATGCAAGCAGCACTGACACACAAAACCTGAGTGTGTGCATGTTCGTATTACTGTTGACACTGTACGTGTGGTAAATGGATATGAAACATATGTGTTGATGTGTATTTGACTTGGTAGCATTCATTACAGATACACTCTCAGATGTCGGTACAGCACCTATTTGTACCTCAAACACAAAATCTCCTTCCAGCTCACTGACAATGATTTGAAACCGAACTGTGAACTGTGTGTGTTCCTTTTCAAGACATCGAGTAAGCTGGGAGGAAATTTTCATCTTCAAACTCCTCGACTGAAACAGTGTGAGACTTGCTGACATGACCACATTTTGCTAAGAATCACATAATCAGGGTCATTTTTAACTTCTTAACAAGGAGAAAACAGTGACGGAGCAACAACCTCTCTGTGTAGATTCTTACTCATTCAGGTTATTGTAGTCAAAGGAGTTAAGTTGTAAGAAACTGGCCTTTGCTCCCTCTTGGAACTTTGCCTCACCACCACCTACTTCAAGTACAAGGGGAATTCTACAGGCAGAAGCATGGCTCCTGTAGATGCAGGAAGTGAAGAAACAAGCACTGATCTCATTTAAAGGAGTAACACCTAGCCACTGGTATAGGTATGTGGATGACACATTCTGCAAAATCAAAAGCCAGGAAGTATAGGCCTTCACGGAACACATCAACTCAGTCAACAGCTACATCAAGTTCACCAGGGAGGACACCAAAGACAGGAGACTACCTTTTCTGGATTGTAAGGTCCTTGCTGAAGAAGATGGAGGTCTCAGCTTAGAGTTTTACAGGAAACCCCCACACACTGACCAATATCTACTCTTTGATTCTCATCACCCACTGGAACATAAACTGGGTGTCATCAGAACCCTACAACACCGGGCAGACAGCATTCCTTCTAAAGCAGAAGGGAAAGAGAAGGAACATACACACATCAAACAGGCTCTAAGACATTGTAGTTACCCCAAATGGGCTTTCATCAAGACTAATAGAAGACAGGATAAAGAAACCAAAACACTGACCGACAAGAAGAAAAACAATAAAAGGAATTACGTGGCTGTGCCGTACATATCTGGTCTCTCAGAGAAACTAAGCAGAATCTTCAGTAAACACAACATCCCAGTTTACTTCAAGCCTGGCAACACCCTCAGATAGAGACTGGTCCACCCCAAGGACAAAACACCAAGACAAAACTTCAACAATGTAGTTTATGCAGTACAATGCAGTGAAGAGTGCCCAGATCTGTATATTAGAGAAACTAAACAACCACTTTGTAAACGCATGGCGCAACACAGAAGGGCCACCACATCAGGACAGGACTCAGCAGTACATATACATCTAAAGGGACAAACCTTTAAAGAAACTGATGTACACATTTTGGACAAGGAGGATAGGTGGCTCAAGAGAGGAGTGAAGAAGGCCATCTATGTCCATTTAGAACAACCAACCCTAAACAGAGGAGGGGGCTGCGTCATAATCTGTCTGCTACATACCATCCTGCCTTGAGATCTCATCCCAGGAAGTTTAACTGCTCTTCACCATCAGAGCAGGTTTCATTCTCTGGATCATGTGACCAAAATAACTCTCATTCCAATTTACACCTTGAAGGGTAACTCATTTGACCCTTTGTTATGGAATGAGGGGTGTGGTCTACAGCTCCACCCTCTGTGATCCAGAGATATAGCAGCTGGTTTCCATCATCAGGTTAGAACACAAGAAGCATTTTGGATGAAAGGTAAAAGGTCAAGCAGGGTTTTTTGTCTTGTCTTGTCACTTCCTGTTTTATTTTGAAAGATACCTCTTCTCTCGTTTCAGGTCACTTGCCCTTCCTCATGTGTCACCGGTCTGATTGTATTCCCCGCCCCGATTGTTTCCACCTGTTTCCCATTACCCTGTGTATATATTGTCTGCGTCTCCCTTTGTCCCGTGCCGAAGTGTTTCGTCTCTTGTAGCGTTCACCCAAGCCTTATTTCATGGCCCACGGCCATAGTGTCTTAGCTCTAATGATCTTTTGTTTTGCCTTCCTCGTAAGAGTGATTTTCTGTTCATAGTCCACAGCCATAGTGTCTTAGCTCTAGTAATCTTTTGTTTTGCTTTCCTCGTAAGAGTGAATTTCTGTTATAGTTCTTAGTCTAGTCCTTTTGTTTCCTTATATTTAGCTTAGTGTGTTTTCAGCCTCGTATTTTGAGCGCTTTTAAGTTAATGTTTCATAGCCTTTTGTTTTTCCTCATTGTGAGCGATTTTGATTTAGTTTATTTTTTCTTGAAGAATAGTTCAGTGTTTTTTCCTCCTTTGGAGTGATTTTTTGTTCCAATAAAACAGCTGACTGCCAAACTCTGCATCTGAGTCCTCATTTGAGTCCTGGCCTGACAGTACACTTCGGCCAGTATGGACTCAGCAGAGGCTGGCCAGTGGACAGCTGCACTACGGGCTCAGGAAGCTCCAGATGACGATGGCAGCACATTTCGGTTAGCTCTCCTCCCAGGTTAGAGAGCTGGTGCACCACCTTCGGCAGACCACCCAGCCACCTGCAGTGCCGAAGCCTCCAGCAGCGGCTCCGTCCCTGGGCGCAGGGGTGGGCATCAAGCTGGCGTCACCGGAGCGTTTCTCTGGGGAACCAGGCCAATGCAAGGCCCGGGAGAGCCAGAGCTTGGGCCACTGCCGAGTGGGCTCGTGACTCTCCACTTTGTTCCTCTTTCACAGACTTTAAAGCTGCGATCATGAAGACGTTTGACCCAGTGTCTACGGACAGAGAGAAGGCCAGGGAGCTGATCAGTCTGAAACAGGGCAGAGACTCAGTGTCCCGCTTTCGCACCCTGGCGGCGGAGAGCGGCTGGAACAACACTGCCCTGTACGACGTTTTCCTGAAAGGGCTGGCGGTTCACATCCAGGAGCTACTGTTGCCACTGGACCTGCCAGCAGACCTGGACTCTCTCATCACGCTCCCCATCCGGACAGACAACCGGGTTTGCGAGCTCGGGCAACCACGGAGTGGTTCGACACCGGAGATTACTCCACGTCTCACAGCCCCGGACAGGCAGACTCGCCGTTATTCGCCGCCAGAGCACGGCTTCCCCTCTTCCAACACCAGGAAGGAGGAGCCCATGCAGCTTGGCAGGGCGAGGCTGACGCCGGAGGAACGACGGCAACGCCAGCAGGAGGGCAGCTGCTTTTACTGCGGCAAAACTAATCACCACGTCGCCGCCTGTCCGGCCCGAAAGCACCAGGAGGTGAATCAACCTCGCCTGACACCGGTTAAGGTAATGCACCACGCCACTACCACAGCATTAGGAGCCCTCATAGACTCAGGGGCCGATGAAAGCATGATGGACTGGGGATTAGCGGAGAAGATAGGCCTCAGGGCTGAACTTTTGGCCAAGCCCATCCATGCCAGAGCACTAAATGGACAAGAACTTTTCACAATTACACACATCACAGAACCTCTCAAGTTCTGCATAAGTAGACACACAGAACACAAGTTTTTTCCTATTCAAGTCTCCTACACATACTCTGGTTCTGGGACATCCATGGCTCCTCAGTCACAATCCCCACATTGATTGGGAAACAGGATCCATCAAGGGGTGGGGAAGGGATTGTGTAAACCATTGCCAACCCGTGTCGGTTCAGGGGCTTAACATGACTGCTGTTAATAACTTTTCTCTCACCTGCCACAGATTCTGAGAACCCCAACCTGAGGTCCGTGCCTCTCTGTTACCACCACCTCAGCGAGGTTTTTAGCAAAACCAAGGCCTTGGCACTTCCCCCACACTGGCCTTATGACTGTGCCATAAATCTTATCCCTGGCTCCCCCATTCCCAAGGGCCGGTTGTATTCCATCTCCGGTCCGCAGAGGGCAGCCATGAGGGAGTACATCGAGTCATCGCTGAAGGTGGGGCTTATCCGTCCTTCCTCATCAGCAGTGGGGGCCGGTTTCTTCTTTGTGAAGAAGAAGGATGGATCTCTTAGGCCCTGCATTGATTACAGCCCCCTGAACGCCATCACCAACAAGCTAAGGTATTTACCAAATTAGATTTATGCAACGCTTATCATTTAATCAGGATCAGGCAGGGGGATGAATGGAAGACCGGGTTTAACACTCCCAGTGGCCATTATGAGTATCTGGTCATGCCTTTTGGTCTTACCAATGCCCCAGCTGTTTTCCAGGCCATGATCAATGATGTGCTCCGTGACTTTTTAGACCGATTTGACTACGACGGCGGCAACCGGGAGCTGTTGGCAGTCAAGCTGGCTTTGGAGGAGTGGAGACACTGGCTTGAGGGGGCGGAACACCCGTTCATCGTCTGGACCAACCACAAGAACCTAGAATATATATACGTAAAGCCAAGAGACTGAATTCTCGCCAAGCAAGGTGGGCCCTTTTTTTTTAACCGTTTCTCGTTTTCTCTTTCTTACAGGCTGGGGTCCCAGAATGTCAAGCCCGATGCCCTGTCACGTCTCTACGACCCCGAGCCTGTTGCCAAAGAACCAGAGCCCATCCTTCCAGGAACCTGTTTGGTCGGAGCGGTGACTTATGGCGGTGACAAATAGAAAAGGAGGTCAAGCAGGCAATCGGTGAGAGCCCGCCACCTACTGGGTGCCCTGAGAATCGATTGTTTGTTCCAGTTAAGCTGCGCCCACAGGTGATCCACTGGGCTCACACCTCGCTGCTTACCTGTCATCCGGGGGTTCGCCGGACCATGTTTGCTATCACTCAGAGGTTCTGGTGGTGGTCCATGGAGCAGGACATCCGAGAATACGTCGAGGCTTGCTCCGTCTGCGCCAGGAATAAGACTTCTTCCGGTCAGCGAATGGGACTTCTCCAACCGCTTCCCATCCCCACCAGACCATGGGCCAACATTTCTATGGACTTTGTCACAGGGCTCCCGGTCTCCCAAGGTAACACCACGGTTCTTACGGTGGTGGACAGATTTTCTAAAATGACAAGATTCATAGCATTGCCCAAACTGCCTTCAGCCAAGAAGACGGCTGAAATTATGATTGACCATGTCATTCGAGTCCACGGTTTTCCTAGGGACATCATTTCTGACCAGGGGCCCCAGTTCATATCCTGCTTCTGGAGGGAGTTTTGTCGACTCATCGGGGCCACAGTCAGCCTTATATCGGGCTATCACCCGGAGGCCAACGGCCAGACCGAGCGCCTCAACCAGCAGCTGGAGACCGGCCTCTGATGTCTGGTGTCCCAGAACCCCTCCACATGGAGCAAGCACCTGGTCTGGGTTGAATATGCTCACAACTCCCTGCTCACCTCAGCCACAGATTTTTTCCCTTTCAAATGTGTATACGGTTATGAGCCTCCTGTCTTCGCAGATCAGGAGCCAGAAGTGTCGGTGCCCTCTGCCCACGCCATGGTCTATCGATGCCGACGAGTCTGGGCAGCCGCCCGGCAGCTCCTCATTCGCCAGGGGGACCGGGTAACTCAACTCAACTCAACTCAACTCAACTTTATAGTCATTTTCCCATATGTACACATACAAGAAAACGAGATACCGTTTGCTCAGTGTCCACAGTGTCGCAGACGTACAACAACAAATGACATTTAACAAACACAACAATCTAACTATGAGTATAAAATAAAAAAAAGATTAAAGAATAAATATGTAAAGTGTATAAAATGTAAGTAAACTGGTGTTGGTACACTAGTGCGGAAAGTGCAGAATAACTAGAATTAAATAATGTAAACGTTTACTATAAAGTGTCTTTTAAAGTGTCTTTGTGCTTGTTGATTGTCCAATTGTGTCGGGGGTGGGGGGGTGGAGTTAAAGTCCAGGTCCGGGGGGGGGGGGGGGGGTGGGGGGTGGTAGGGAGGGGAGAGAGTTCAGCATCCTAACAGCCTGGGGGAAAAAGCTGTTTTTGAGTCTGTTGGTGCCAGACCGGATGCTGCAGAACCTTCTTCCTTTGTGGGCCGGATGGAAGGGTTCACCCACAATGCGGAGTGCTTTGCGGGTGAGGCGGGTGTTGTAGATGTCCTGCAGTGACGGGAGTGAGGCACCAATGATCCTCTCAGCAGTGTTCACGATGCGCTGCAGGGACTTGCAATTGGCTGCAGTGCAGCTTCCAAACCACACCGTGATGCAGCTGCTGAGGATGCTCTCAATGGCGCCTCTGTAGAAGGTGAGCGTGATGGGTGTGGGGACTTCGTCCGAAAACTGAAAAAGTTTTCGGACGAAGTCCCCACACCCATCACGCGAAGTAGAGGCGCTGCTGGGCTTTCTTTATTAGAGCCGTGGTGTTGCTCTTCCAGGAGAGGTCCTCAGCGATGTGTACCCCCAAGAACTTGGTGCTGCTCACCTGCTCCACAGCAGCACCGTTGATGGTCAGTGGTTGGGGGGGGCTGGGTGACGCTTCTCCTGAAGTCGACAACGATCTCTTTCGTTTTCCCCACGTTGAGGAAGAGATTGTTGTCCTGACACCACGTAGCCAGCTGGGAAACCTCCTGTCTGTAGTGGGTCTCATCGTTGTTACTGATGAGACCCACCACTGTCGTGTCGTCCGCAAACTTGATGATGTGGTTGGAGCTGTGGTGGGGTGTGCAGTCATGGGTCAGCAGGGTGAAGAGCAGGGGGCTGAGCACACATCCTTGGGGCGCCCTCGTGCTCAGCACAACGGTGTCGGATGTGTTGCTGCCGACCCGAACACGCTGCGGTCTGGCTGTGAGGAAGTCCAGCAGCCAGTTGCAGAGGGAGGGGCTGAGGCCCAGGTCTGTCAGCTTGCAGACCAGCTGCTGGGGGATAATGGTGTTGAATGTTGAACTGAAGTCGATGAACAGCATTCTCACATATGAGTCTTTATTGTCAAAGGTGGGTGAGGGCTGGATGGAGAGCCGATGAGATGGCATCCTCCGTGGACCGATTGGCTCTGTAGGTTTTGATCTGCTTCAGGACTAACCTCTCGAAGCACTTCATGATGGTCGAGGTCAGTGCGACGGGTCGGTAATCCTTGAAGCAGGTGGGGGAAGACTTCTTCGGCACAGGTATGATGGTGGCTACCTTGAAGCACGCCGGAACAACAGCTTGGCTCAGGGAGATGTTAAAGATGTCTGTGAGCTCCACCGCACAGTCCTTCAGCACACGACCAGGAATGTTGTCAGGTCCAGCAGCTTTTCGGATGTTAATCCTCGACAGTGTGCTCCTCACACTGGCTGGAGAGAGACAGACAGCTTGGTCGTTGGGGGGGGGTGTTGTTTTTTGTGGCGGTGTGCTGTTGTATGCTTCAAACCTTGCGAAGAAGCTATTTAGGTTATTCAGCAGGGTGATGTCATCAGCGCAGGTCTGTGGTGGGGGTTTATAGTCCGTGATGGTCCTAATCCCCTGCCACAGGCTTCTTGTATCTCTGCTGTCACTGAAGTTAGCTGAGACTCTGCTGGTGTACTGGCGCATGGCTTTCCGGATGCCAGCGGACAGGTTGGCTCTGGCCGCTCTGAGGCCAGCTGGATTCCCGGCTCTGAAGGCGATGTTGCTGGCCTTCAGCAGCTCGTGGACCTCCCCTGTCAGCCATGGCTTCTGGTTTGCCCGGATGTTAATGTATTTTGTGTGGGTCACATCATCAATGCATTTGCTGATGTAACTTGCTGATGTAACTTGCAACCGTGTCAGCATAAAAAGGGCCGCAGACCGAAAAAGACAACCCGCTCCGGCGTACCAGCCAGGCCAGAGGGTGTGGCTATCAGCCAAGAACCTCCACCTCAAAGCCCTCTCCAAAAAGCTAGCACCTCCCTTCGTGGGGCCTTTCCCCGATCGCCAAGGTTATGGCGATGACAGTCTTCAAGCTCGAAGAAAAAGTCCAGTTGCTTACAACTTAACTCCTTTGACGAGCAACAACCTGGTGACAACAAATCACACTTGACTTGATTCATGGAATGGAAATACGGAAAATATATTTCACAGAAGAGAAATCTCACTAGAAGTCTCACTATCTGCATGTCTGAGTGGATGTTGGTGTGTGTGTGTCTGTGTGTACGTGTGTGTATCAGACTCAGAGGGATTCCTTGGTGGCATCTGGAAGGCCTTCTTTACCTGCCCACCTGCACAGTCCCACCAACTTGATCGCAGACAGAGTTCCCAGTGTCCAGTACGAGTAGCTCGCACATTTCACCTCCTAATTTTATCTCCCTGACCACATTAATCATCATAGATCCCCTAACCAGGGACGTCAAGTGGGACAAGGCCTACCGCAGCATTTGTGCCTTGCCAAAAAGTTCCATTTTTGTCTCATCTGTCCATAGGACATTCTCCCAGAACCTGTGTGGCTTGTCAACACGCAAATTCCAGTCTGTTTTTTTTAACTTGTTTTCAACAATGGTGTCCTCCTTGGTTGTCTCCCATTAAGTCCAATTTGGCTCAAACAACGACGGATGGTGCGATCTGACACTGATGTTCCTTGAGCTTAAAGTTTACCTTTAATCTCTTTAGAAGTTTTTCTGGGCTCGTTTGTTACCATTCGTATTATCCTTCTCCTTGATTTGTCATCAATTTTCCTCCTGCGGCCACGTCCAGGGTGGTTGGTTACAGTTCCATGGATCTTAAATTTCTGAATAATATGTGCAACTGTTGTCACAGGAACATCAAGCTGCTTGGAGATGGTCTTATAGCCTTTACCTTTAAGATGCTTGTTGATAATTTTCTTTCTAATGTCCTGAGACAACTCTTTCCTTTGCTTCCTCGTGGCCCGCAGGGATGGTTAAAGTTTGGCGCATCGGACGCCGCTCGTCTTAAAAATACGAACGCCTCTCACGCACACAAAAGAAATCCTAGTCGCTTCAAATTTGGAACATAGAATGGGGTCCAAGCCCTCAATGTTCCTATGTATCAACGACCCGCGTCACTAATGGCGCCCCCCTGTGGTAACAGGAAATGGTCGTTTTTACGCCTACGTATACTGCGAGCGCATTGTTTACTCCGTCGCCTTTGTTTCACTTCTCGGTGTCAGTGAAGCTACACGACCAACGGCGTGCCGGTACCAGTAACCGCATTTGCATGGCAGGGTGGCCATTTTGGGTAATTCGCCAAAAAATTACGTTTGTTCAAAAAATCCTATCGTCTTCAAACTTCATACACAGGTGAAGGGTGACGCCCTGTGTCTTCTGATGCCGACCACGCCCGTGGGCGGGGCTTAATGGCTCCACGCCGCCACCCTTTAGGTTTACACATACTGACGCGTTTTAAGGCATAAATTTCATTCCACTTCTAAAACATCCAGGACCACTTGCTGAAGCTCCATTATGAACGTCGTAGCTACGTACAATGGCGTCCGCGTGGCGGCATCTTTTGATTTTTGCGCCAAAAAATACGTTTGCCTTTTTTGCACCTTTAAGAAACACGTAGGATCACCAAACTTAGCAGCGTGGACAAGACTCGCACCTTCTAACATCCCATTGTGCCACGCCCATGTGCGGCCTAAAATAGCTCCACAGCGCCCCCTGAAACATTTTTAAACCCCTCTGCATAGGTGTTTTTATGGAGTTGGAACATGAAAATCAGTACACATGTGTAGCATAACCAGATGATCTCTTGACTCAGCTGATCTTAAGTTGTGCTCTGCGCATCTGTAGCTCAAAGGGCGTGGCTGCTAGGGCTCGAGAAAAATGGCGTCTTTCGATTTTTTTGCCAAAAATATACGTTTTGCATTTTACCAGCGTAAAAGGTACGTAGGATCACAAAATTTGACAAGGACAAGGTTCGCACCTTCTAACATCCCCTTGAGCCACGCCCATGTGCAGCAAAAATGGCTCCACAAATTTTCAAAAACCCCTCCCCATAAGGGTTTTTATTGAGTTGGAACATGAAACTCGTTACACATGTGTAGACTAAGGAGATGAACAAAAAAGTCTCTTGCGCAAATTGAATATTCCTAACAGGAACTCTGCCATTTTCAATTTCATTTCCCCCTATTGAAAACCAATGGAAATTTTCCCCCATTGAAAACCAATGGAATTTCTTCCATTGAAAACCACTGTAAATTTTGCCCATTGAAAATCAATGGTATTTTTACCCATTGAAAACCTATGGAAATCCATGGGATTCCAGCAATTCTCACGGCTGCATGCTCTGTCCTAGTGGCTTCGTTTTTGCGGAGCGTGGCGGGGGCTCGGCCCTGAGCGTTAGGTGCCGACGGGTGGTAGGCGGGGGCGCAAATAAGCGAGGGACCTACAACACCGCTTGCGGTTTTAATTAGTATTATTACTGTTGTTGCTGTGCATCTCTGTGTCTCTCCCTCTCCACTCCCTCTTTTCTATCTTGATCCAACCAAAATGATGCCAAAGCCAAAGTGATGCCGAGGGAGGACTCGAGGCGGGAAAGGGGAATGGTGTGGTTTATGGTGTCGAAAGCTGCAGTGAGGTCCAGGAGGATGAGGATGGTGAGGCAGCCGGAGTCTGCGGAGAGGAGGATGTCATTGGTGACTTTGAGGAGGGCTGTTTCGGTGCTGTGTTGAGAATGTAAACCAGATTGAAATGGTTCGAGCAGGTCATTTGAGCAGAGGTGGGCTTTGAGTTGAGTGGCGACAGTACGCTCCAGTATTTTAGACAGAAAGGGGAGATTGGAGATGGGCCGGAAGTTCGACATGATGTCAGGGTTGAGTCCAGGTTTTTTGAGGATGGGGGTGACAGCAGCCAGTTTGAGTGAGTGGGGAACTAAGCCAGACCTGAGGGAGGAGTTGATGATTTCTGTGATGAGTGTGGAGATGGCTGGTAATGAGTCCTTGATGAGGTGGGATGGGATGGGATCCAGAACACAGGTAGAGGTTTTCATGCCTTTCATGGTTTTGGGCAGCTCCCCTGGTGACAAGGGAGAGAACTGGGACAGAGACTGAGAGGTGAGGAGGGGTGCAGCAGGTGAAGGAGTGCAGGCCGTGGGGGCAGGAGAGGAGGACAAGTCTTTATAAATGGTGTTGATTTTTGTTTGGAAAAATTAAAGAAAGGAGTTGCATTTGTCAGTGGTGAATGAGTTGGAGGTGTTGTTGCTGAGCTTGAGGAGTTTATTTACCGTAGAAAACAGAGCCTTGGGGTTGGTGGAGCCAGAGTGTATGAGGTGGGAGTAGTAAGTTGACCGGGCAATACTGAGGGCATCCTACTACCTACCTACTTACTGCTGAAGGTAATCTGCATAGGCTTGTAGATGGACAGTTAAACCGGTTTTCTTGTGGAGTCTTTCAAGTTGTCGTTTTCGTGATTTCATTTTATGCAGTTCAGAAGTGTACCAGGGGGCAGAGTGGGTGAAGGAGACAGTTTTAGTTTTGATGGGGGCCAGCTGATTGAGAGATGGGGATTGGTAGATGATTGCCAGGTGGTCGGAGATGTTGAGGTTGAAGCTGGAGAGGTGATGTATGGTGAGACCAGTGGAGCAGACCAGGTCCAGGATGTGGCCACGACTGTTTGTCCATATATGTGTATCCAGTGGGTGTGGTCTGGTTGAGTGAAAAGTAGTCCAGAGGTTTGTGCCAGGTTTCAGTAATACAGAGGAAATCCAGGTTATTGTCAGTAATGAATTCATTCAGAATGAGACTTTTATTGTTGAGTGAGCGGGCGTTGAGCAGAGCCAGTTTCAGGTGACGTTGCTTCATGACAGGTTGTGAGGACTGAGGAAGGGGGCGGAGGTTTGATAGGAGCACATGTTGTTTGTTGTGATGACGTAATGAGTAAGTTGCGGTTCGTGAGCAGGACCAGATGGATGGGATAGAGTCAGGAGTTGAAAAGTTGTAGTTGAACATACGACCAGAGCCTCTGTGTGGAGGACGGCGAAGTAGACCCGTTTCTCTGAGGATGTCGATGCAGTCTCGGCGCAGGTGGTTGTTGAGTAAGTGGAGGTCGGAGGTGGAGTACAGCGGCGGCATGATCCAGGTGTGGAGCGCTAGCACAGAGCTAGGGCTAGCTTGCGACCAGGAGCCAGGTGTCTGTGGAAGGAGAGGTGAGGCGTACCCCAGGAGCATCCACGGGATAATCCACAGCATAACCGCAGCAGGCAAACAGTAATCCAATGATGAGGAGAGGGGCCACCGAACATTCGTGGAAAAGCTGGCAGATCTCCACGGCTTCTCGAGCCAGAGACGTCATAAAGACACTGAGCTGGATCACCTTCTCGTCCGAGCACCCTTGTGTGTTTTCGGTCGTAACGTTACACGGTGACGCTTCGGGACGATTATTCAGGTCTTTATTTTCAGAATACAGTTACACAATAATAAGGAGCAACATATCACACATTTGTTTAGTTTATATAATACCTAAATATAATCCTATAAACAGAGGCCTGTGTGTTAGAAATACATGTGTTTTGTTTAAAATGAAACCTAAGACATGACAGAAGTCAATAATTGTGGCCCCGACCACACTAGAACGGCTGTGCCTAATCACAATGTTTTTTTTTCTTTGAACTATTAATGTATCAAAAAGAAGAAGGACTTTGAGTTGAATTTGACTGAGGTCAGCCCTAGTAACCATAATACATCTCAAACAAATATACAGTCGGCAAATGTGGCAAATAACTGAGTGAGTTTGCAGTATGTACTATAACCTGGCCCATGCTGAAATATTAACAATCAGATAATAAGGAAAAGATGCTAAACCATATTGTGATCACAGGCAGCTTCAAAGAAGCATGTCTTCCATCCAAGATAATAATCCTCATTTAGGATATGTGGAAGAAGAGGGTTTGGCAAGAATCCCATTGAGGCCGGAAAGAGCCTCCTGTTTGCTGACGCCAAATTACAAATAGAGAAAATCCAACTAAAATTACTTTCCACTGCCTCGCTAAAGCTGAGTTTATGCTCATTGGCTCAGCTGGACAGTTTTGTCTCGCCACAGAACGTGGTGATGTCTCACCTCATGCTGCAGTGCTATGTTAGCGACAGAGAAACAATGTTGCAGTGTGATCACAGAGTGAACCTGCTGTCCTGCCATCGACCAACACAGACAAAACGAGAAACGGTTGTGAATATTTGTATATTTGCTTGTCCAGCCAATCAGAATTGAGTATACTCCATGGCCATGAAAAAGTGAAGTGATAACCAACAACAATTTGTCCTTGTATGAAAAAAAAATAAACACAAAACTGTTCAGACACTTAATTTAACCAAAAATATATGTGCAACAATGTAATAAGACAAGACTGCATTCAAAACTAGAAGTACAAGTATAGAAGTATTCATTTTCAGCACACTGTACTTGAAGTACTCATTATGGAAACTCGTGTGTGTGTGTGTGTCTGTCTGTCTGTCTGTCTGTCTGTGTCTGGCTGTCTGGCCGAGGATGCTGGGTGGACTGTGTGTGGTACTGGCTATAAATGGATGCGTGTTTAGAGGAGGTGGTGTACGCATGCTTATGTTTGGTTGCCATTATATCATGTTTTAAGTGTGTACTGAGTGTACTGTCTAACTGTGTGTGATAAGTAGTGCATAATATTTAGATAACACTGATTACTATATAAACTCATTCAACAAAAAATGTACAGATATAATCTTAAAAGTGTTGGTAACAGCTAAACTGATATTACTGTCCTTATTTCTGATACCACATAAATCTAACAAAAATCAAACACATAATTCAACCTATTTCTGTTTCTTTTCTTCTGGGGGTCTTGGTATTAATAAGCATTGCATGTTAAATATTGAGGGATAGGCGTTGCTGTGAGCTGGGTAGTTAGGTGCTCATACCGAATACTCTTCAGTCCTAAACCAGTGCTGCCATTAGTTTAGATAATGGGTCAGCAGATACTTAGAGATTTGTGTGCATGTGTGAACATGTCTTTGGATAGCGCTACATGAAGGCATGCATTGATTCCGTAAGGAATGTATGTACAGGTGGTTCTAACAGCAGGTCATTAGACAGAGCAGTCATTGAGGTAACCCAGGGGTTGTTGCCATGGAAGCAGCTAAAATGGTTGCGATACCTTGTTACCAAACCATAAAACCTTAAAATAACCTTGGCTGTAATGTAGTCCATTAACGCGAAACATTACACACACGCACGCACGTGCACCACACACACACACATGCACGCTCAGCCTGAACTTCTGTGCAGTTTTCCCTTCAGTCAACTGCCTCCAACCACCCAATCACAGGGAGGACGTGAGCAGCACTGATGAAAAGCACAAGGGTGGATGATGAGCACCAAAAAAAATAAAAGGAAAAAGGAAAAGGGGGTTGTGAATAGATAGCAAAGTGCAGAAGTTGGAAGCAAGATACCTTCTGAGGAACAGTTCCTGCCACAAGCGCTCTGCAGAATATAGAACATCTCACGGAAAGACCTGGGACCTTCCAGGCACGAAGCATTGAGGAAAGAGAGGAGAGAGAAGGTGAGACAGGAGGGACACACAGGCCCAGGGGAGAAGGAGGATAAGAAGACAGGAGGACGATGTGATGAGGAGATATGACAGGACAGAGACAGTTAATGTTTCCCACTGCCTGAAATTATTTGTACAAGGCATGGAATCTACTTTACAATTATTCTAAATTCATTTTTACATACAGTTTGTGTTATTTGGAGTATTGGCATTTTGTCAGGAGGAAGAATAGACATTTTGGTTCAGTGCTACACTCATACAACACTGATACTTATTAAAGCTACTGACACAAAATATTTTTTGGTGAGTGAGATCCAAAATAATTGCTTTCGCAATCATGAGAAAAATGTATTTCTTATTAGACAATCTCAATATAATGAAGCTATGAAGACACCAGATCATCATTTTTTTTAACCTTGAATTTACTTCAGTGTATGATTTTTTTCTTGGTCGTTTAAAATTAAGACTGTTTGTCTCTGACATCAAAAGCCCCTGTTTACATCCTGTTTCATACAAACTGTCAACATTTGTTGGTTTTAACCATGACCAATATCTTTCTTTCCACTAAACCAACTTTAAAGGTGGCAGATCAATAAACCCTTGTGTGAACTGCTTTTGCATTTGAGGGCACTGACAATGTATTTCGTCACTTAGGTACAAGGAAGTTTTGTACTGTGTAAAATAGTCTGTTATCTATTTTATTATTTTGTAATATTATGTGAGATACTAGATTTTTTTTTCATAAGCGGTGCTACACATTTTGTTTCTGTAGTTTGTTTAATCATTTGTAATTTTATACTCATGCTGTAAACATTTTCTCAATACATATACATTAATATCTTTCAACAATGTTCAGTTGCATTTATTTTTCTAGTTCTGTAAATATGTAAATTACATGACCTAAATGTAAACACATATATTTAAATGCACAAATACACACATAAGTAATCACATATTAATATCAGTGTTATTTATTCATATTTATTTATTTTCACATGTGTATATATATATATATATATATATACACAATGTTTAATTTATATAAGTTAATGATAATAATGATAATAATGATAATTAATTAAGTTAATGATGATAATAAGTGGTTTTACACATACATTTTATTTATGCACACTGGTCAAGGGTAACTGGTGAATAACTTATTTCTACCTATCTGTATCCTGTTGCCACTTAACCTCTCTGGTTTGTTTTCTTGTGCTTTCTCTCCTGGGATCAATTAAGTTTTATATTATTATCAATATTATTACATGTAAGAAACATTATCCTCTTTGTTGAATCGCAGATGGATAGATGGATGGATGGATAGATGGATAGATGGATAGATGGATAGATGGATAGATGGATAGATAGATAGATGTTAATGAAAAATAGAATATTTAAGCAGAAGAAAGACAGAGAGAGGGAGAGGCAGAGAGAGAGAGAGAGAGAGAGAGAGAGAGAGAGAGAGAGAGAGAGAGAGAGAGAGAGAGAGAGAGAGAGAGAGAGACGGACATAAATACAAAAAAGAGAGAGTAGGACGGAGCTATGGAGAGCCAGAAGCACAAGCTAGAAGGTATCTTCTGCTGGATACACACTGGCTGTCACTGCTCAGTGACAACAAAAGGAAAGATGGATGGTGCATTGTGGGAACTGCAGTCCTTCCTAGGCACTGTTGTCCATCTACTTTGGGCTGAGTGGAGCCCAGATTGCATGCATTATGACTGGTGAACACACACAGCATTGAATGTAACTGAAAACTAATAGAATAAGAATCAAAAGCACTGATTATTAGAATTATTAAATCACTTTTACCACAGGAGTAATAGGATTTAAGTGTAACATGCGGGGCATCTCCCACTTATAGGGGACTGTCACACTGGCTTTAAAATCTGTCAGAATGTACTTTATTGAGAACAAACCATAACCTCCTCAAAGCAGAGTCTGTAGGACAGGAGCTAAATAACCAGCAAATTATATATATATAGCTCCTATAGGGTAAACAGACCTGGCAGCTGCAGAAAATGCTGCCATGGTGACTGGGATGGGCAGACCATAACACATCATGCAGCAAGGCCACAGTACCTGAGCTGCACCTCATATACACAAACGGACACTGTCAGCCCAACACATGTCATGCACTAAGCCTAAGCACACCCTATCTCACACCACACAAAGTCCTTTACTGGCTGACAGAGGCACACCAGCAGGTTTCTATATTTTTACCTGTGATGTCAAACCACAAGGAGGCGGAGCTTTGCTGCATGGAGACCACACCCACGATCTCAGCCACCTTGTCATTCTCCATGACTGTGAAATTGTAGAAAGGCTCATCAAACAGCAGCGGCAGAGTTGAGGGAGGCGGTCGACGGATCCACTCAATGTGGAGACGAGCTGTGGAAGACTTCTGAGGACGACCATTGTCTGTTGCTTTGATCTGAAAAGAGGACAGAGGGTCTAAGAATAGAGGATGTTGAATGCTTCACAAACTATAAAGCCCTATGAGGGTAATTTGTGATTGTGAGTAAATAAAATTTGACTTCACTTGAAGTTAGATTGTAAAGTAGTGTCGCACCCAATTAGCATGTAGCATACAAAGCAAGAAATTCACTCAACTCATGGAAATTTCTAACTTGAGTATTGCAATTCTTCTTTAAATGCAATGTGAATTAAAATTTGGTAACCCTAACTCCAGAAGAGTGTGTCGATATTGGATTACATTCAATGGTCCAATGCCAACATTTTCTTTTACAGCTACTCTGAATTTCTTGTCAAATGGTCAAAACTCTTCTGAAGCTAGAAAGACAAAAACTGAAATAATAATTGGCGCCGCTCCTGGTGGCAGCCTGTTGCAGCAGCTCCGTAGTTTTTTTTGTTATTTTTTGTATTTTTTTGTTTATTTTAGTTAATTTTAGTATTTTTTGTTTTGGAAAATGACCGGATCAATTTTTATGTACACGCGTGAACATCTGATGGCGCTGAGTAAATCCGTGGTGCTGCCCGGGGACAGACCTGTAATCCCGCAGGAGTTACGGAGGAGACGCCGGGGTAGCAGGTCTGGTACCAAACGGAGGGATAAAAGGAAAAGACATAAACCAGCGGTACCAGCGATCATAATGGGAAACATGAGGTCTCTGGGGAATAAGATGGATGAACTGTCAGCACTGGTGAAGACCCAGAGGGAATACCGCGAGTGTAGCATTTTTTGTTTTAGTGAAACTTGGCTGCACTCGCACATCCATGCTAACAGCGTCGGGTTGCCTGGTTACAACTTGGTACGTGGAGACAGAGACTGTTCCTCAAGCCGGAAGAAGAAGGGCGGTGGGATTGCACTTTTTGTGAGTGAGAGGTGGTGCAATCCGGGACATGTCAACCTGAAGGAACGTCTCTGTTCCCCGGACATTGAACTGTTAGCTGTGGGGATGCGCCTGTATTATTTACCGAGAGAGTTCACGTCCACCATCGTGATGGCTGTTTACATCCCTCCGTCAGCTGATGCAGTGGTAGCATGTGACGTCATCAGTTCCGCCGCTGCCAAACTACAGACTGAACAGGAAATCTTTCCTGCCACAGGCCATCAGCGTGTATAATAATAGCTAAAATCCGGTCATATATTATATATTATATATTATTATATTATATTTTATTTTACTTATTCTTATGTAATTATTATCTTAATTTCTTATTCTTATTTAATTATCTTTTCTTATTTAATTATTAATTATTATCTTAATTGTTGGTTGTTCTTTTTATTTCATTGTGTTGTATTTGTGTTATGCTGCTGTTACACTCTAATTTCCCAGTTTTTGGGATTAATAAAGTATATCTATCTATCTATCTATCTATCTATCTATCTATCTATCTATCTATCTATCTATCTATCTATCTATCTATCTATCTATTAAAACTGTTTATTTGAGACAGGGTAATAAAGCAGGACTACATTTAGGCTGCTTGTCCTAAATTGTGTCCTATCCTAAACTGATATTGATATTGTGCTTTAATGATATAGATTCCCAGACAAATTTGTTCAACATTCAAAAAGGTTCCTGGGACTTGGGGCAGTTGATTGCTTTGTAATCCAACTTTGGGTGCATCAGTAGTGAAATATAGAAGACTAAACATAAAATCCAAACCATTAAAATGCTAATTGAAATAGTTCTAACCAAGTGTTTGAGATATCCTGCTAACATACAAATGGAAAACACACTGTTACATCCTTGGCAGAGGTAACAAATTTAAGACTCAAAAACAACATATATCCATGTAAAGACTTGTCTATATTCTAACTCCTGTCAGCATTTTTGCTAAGTAATTGATAGACGTTGGCGTACAGTGAGGATGTCATAACTCCCTGCGGTGAAGGCCTTGCGTGATGATACCAATGCAGTCTTGGGGTCGATGAAGAACTTTCCATCCTCGTTACCATCCACAATACTGTAAGAGAGGTCGCTGTTGGGCCCATCATCGCGGTCATAGGCAAATACTCGATAGATGGGATCTCCCTTCTTTCTCCGCTCCCTCTCTGGTAGTTTAATCTGGTACACCTTCTCTGGAAATGTGGGCTTATTGTCATTTTCATCAAGTACCTGCACCATCACCCACACTGTACTCTGCCTGGGACTAGGACCACCATCTGACACTAACACCTGCAGGAGCAAAACAAAGTGAGAGAATCAGTATAAATATGTACACACTAAATGTATTTCAATTCAGGGACTAGATCCTTCAAACATGGAACCCAAGGAGGAAGAAGAGTGTCCCTTGGATGACACATACCCATCTCACCAGAGGACTATGTTCCAATACAAGCAGTGAATAAGTGCACTGAACAGATTGAAGCTGAGCTCCAATCTGTAAGCCAGAAATCTTGGTGTAGTCATGAACTCAGACCTGAATTTCAACAGCCACATTATGACTATTACAAAGACAGCCAACTATTACCTGAAAATATACAAAGGGTAAAAGGGTTATGTTTCAACAGGATTTGAAAAAACGTGTCCATGTGTTTATCTTCAGTAGACTCAACTAATGTGTCGAGCAGCACTGATTCAGAATGTTTAGTTCTCACTAAAACCAAGAAAGTCTCAGGTCTTCCTGTATAGATTTTAAAATAAATACTACTGGTAGTTTATAAAGCACTGAATATATTTTCAAAGGTCAAACTACATTTCTGATCTGCTACTGCATTATGAAGCATCCAGACATCTCAGGTAGTCTGGGTTCTAATTTCTGTACCCAGAGTCAAAACTATACATGGAGAAGCGGCATTCACTTTTTATGCTCCACATATCTGGAGCAAGCTCCCAGAAAACTGCACAACTGCTGCAACTCTCAGTCTTTTTAAGACAGCGCTGAAGACTTGCCTTTCATTAAATCAAATTTGAAGCTTTTGATTAATATCACACACTGCACTGTAACTTTTATTCTCCTGTTTTATCTGTCTATCATTTATGTTTTATTTAAAGTACCGTACTTTTCGGACCATAAGGCGCAATATCAATTAACATGTCAATTTCTGTCATTGTGCGCAATAAGCGAAAACAACACGTCTGTCACATAAGTCGAACTTTATTCAACTAATTTACAATAACGCTCAGTTGTAGGTTAACACAAAAATACAAGTTTAAGTGGGCGATTTCCATATCAAACATGCTCTGATCCCTCTCATCATTATTCGAGTCAGTCTCGTTGCTGTCACCGGGCTGTTCAGTGATGATTCCGGCCTCTGAGAGGCTCCTGACTCGCGGAGTAATACATTACATTAGCCGTAATGTGTACAACATAAAATCGGTTCGAGGTTAGTAAACACAACCAAAGGTCCTACATATGGTGCACTGGATTATAAGGCGCACTGTTGATTTTTGAGAAAATTTTATGATTTTAGATGCACCTTATAGTCAGAAAAATACAGTACTTTGAATTGCCTTATTGTTGAAATGTGCTATATAAATAAACTAGCCTTGCCCATCCCTACTGAGGAGAGGGCCTATTGTAAAGGCGTAAATGTCTGTAATCTGTAAAATGTCTTTTGGTGTGTCAGCTCTTACCAGGACCAAACTCGAGCTGAAATCAGTTAATTTCATCATTGGAATCTCAAATTAAATTTCACAATGATAATTGAGGGCAACATGTAACATCCTGAAACACTTGACTGCAGCCAGTAAAGTGTGCTCTAACAGACGGGGGAAAGGTCTATTAAATCTATTCTTAAATATAGTCCTGTGTCAACCTACAGAGAAAAATCAATGTTTCATTACACAACTGCTTGCCCCCTGTCCTTGAGAAGTCAAACGCATACAACAATATGCTTCATTAAGTGTACGTGCATGTACATTATGACTTAGTGCTGAAACCATGATGAAGTTGATTAAGTGATTTGTTGAGTGACACCAAATTATTAAATTGCAGTTTTAAAACTTTGATCACCAATTTCACTGATTTATATCAAGTCAAAAAAAGAAAAAAGGTATTAGTCAGCCTCAAGTCATAGGGTACTAATCTTGGGTTATTTGACAAGACAAAATACTCAAAATACAGTATATCAAAATGTCAAACTGTCATGGAACACAGCTGAGTTGAGAACTAGAGTGTTTGAACTAGACTTCTTGATTTTCACTGCAAAGTTCTGGTGGTGAAGTACTTTGCTGTCAGTGACACATGTCCTGGAAACTGGTGAATCATCTATAAACATGTGTGCAGGTTCAACATACTAGTACTTCATACTAGTACGTCATTCTCTTCATTCTCTTAAATCACGAAATAAGAAAAAGACAATAAAACACAAATGTGACATAACATGCAGCTTGCATACAGTCAACATATCCACACTAAGGATGCACAACACAAGTACACACTCTTCACACACTATGACTCATGAGAGAACCAGTGGCACAATTTATCTCCAATCAGGGTAGAGCGGAGTAGAGACAGGTTCCCATTATTGTCTAATAGAGACTAACACACACTCACTGTCTTCAGAGTAGACTAGCTAATGCAAACATCACTCATGACAGCAAAGAGGAGAGGGGAGAGTGCTGTGTGTGTAGCAAAGGGGATTGGAGAGATGATTTGTTCTCATCTAACTCCTGACAGATTCAGGATTGGAGTATGAGTTCATGGGAACACACACCAGGCAATGTCATCTGTGTTACATTCATTTCCAAAGAAAGGAGAGTCAACAAGCCATCTCTGCAAGTATTCTGTTAAGCAATACAAGCAGGGTAAATGTTTGTGAAAACAATCATAACTTAAGGTCTGAAGTTGTGAATATGCTCAAAATCTCAAATGTACAATGTTGTGGAAATCCTTTGCTGATTTAGCATGGTCATATGAAAACACTGACTTGTGAGGTGAAATAACAGAGTATAAAGTTTTGAGTGACTTGTGTCTGAACATGAACTGTCAGGAGTTTTTTCTGGACTACAGTGATAAAACCTCACCGGTGAGTCATTGATTATGTACAAAACATGGACAAAAAGTTAATTTTGCCAGTCTTTGAGAATGGAACACAATAGAAAGAGAATACCACACACACACACACACACACACACACATATTTCAACCTCACCTCTAAAACATGTTCCGTTTGTTGTTCACGGTCCAGTTTTCTGGAGGTTGTGGTGATCAGACCTGAGACAGAAAACAGCAGAGAAAACAATTAGAATAGAGACAACACACACACAGAAAAGTGACATGGTAATTAGTTGTGGGTGTCAGACACGTTTGCTGACTTGTTCTAATTATTTAATTACATGGAATGAGAGAAGGGCAGAGAAAGAATGAGAAAGAGAAGGAGAAGCAGATGCAGTTAATATAAACACTGATTAAGTATAAGAAATGTCATAACACCATGCTCTTTTTTACGGTCCTCACTGGCTGTTGGGTGGGGGTGGTCCTAACTAGCTGCTTGAATCAAAAAAATAGCTTAAAAATGGGAGAGAGGGAAGGTGAATGAAGAGTCACATGTTCAACAGCATATTGATGGGATGCTTTAGTGTCAGCCATGTAATATTAAAGGGTTTTTAATATTCTCAAGACTCAGACTGCCTTGGATTTTTTTTTCCTTTTCTTTTGTAGTCACTGTTGCACTTGACTCCAAAGAGCACCTTTTTCCAAGGAATGTGATTTTTAGATAAAACACCTTTACTTTTTTGCACTCGGTGGTTTGCAACCAAGGTCCAGGTACTCTGGTGGAAAACTGTAGGTTTATTCATTTAAGTTGGGAGTTTCCTGAGTTTTCTTCACAAAATGGCTGTATACTCATTCAGACATACTCTTGCACCTTTCTAACGGCAGATGACTTTTCAAAGAAAGAAGTCAGGGTCTGAACTTCTCTCTCTAGCACGTCTTTTTCATTCATGACAATAATTTCCACAACTTTTTGCATGAACAGCAGATGTGCAGGATGAATGCCTTCTGGAAGAGAAATATGCCGGTTATCCCCTTATTTAGAAGATATCGCATTCCCGTCCCCTCTCTATGACAGTCAGCTTTTCACTCCTCCTGTCACGATGGCAGTCGTGTCTGTTGTTGTTTTCCTGTGTTCTCCCCCCCCTTGTGTCTGTGTGGGCGTGTCACACTTCCCTGGGCCTCCTGGATAATCAACAGATGAAGCACACCTGCCATTCCTCAGCTCACCTGCCTTCCATCAACTCATCACTCCAACTACATATAAACCCTGGCCTTCCTCCCACTCCTTGTCAGATCGTTTGTTCAGCCTCCGTGGTAGTTCACGTTCGGACCATCTTTAACTACTTGTTCATTGTGCTCCTTGTTGATTTCCTGACCTCTAACCTCTGATCTCTTGTGCTCAGGTCCACCACCATCTTCACCTCCTGCCACCCGCTTGCTTGCTCTCCATCCACCATCTTCAGACCGTCCAGACTCCGTGCCTCCTCCATCCATTTCCACCACTGCTTCACCTCAGCCATTCCCTCCACCTCTTATCGGATCCTCTCCTTCCCCTCTTCTCCCACATCACAATAAATCCCCTTCTCTCACTAACCGTTGTCCGAGCCTGCATTTTGGGTCAACCTGTGCAACCATGACACCTCCTTTGAGTGTGAAGGCACATTTGATTTATGATGCAGTCGGACATTGTAAGAACCAGTTCTGAGGGACCATAAATTGAGCTTTAGAGACAGGGTGAGGGGGACAGTAATGTTGAATAAGGTGGAGGCACAACTGATCCCTCATATTGGAAAAAGTGAGTTGGGGTGAATATAAGAATGTCTATAAGACACCTAGAAGTAGACACCACAGTGGAATACCTCTGAATTCCCCAAGAAGCTGTTTAGCCACACCACTGGTTTGAAATACAGTAGGATTTGTCCAACATTTTGGTATTTTAGTATGAAGTATCAGAGAACCCATATGGTAGTATTAAAAAAAAAACCTGAATATTTGTCTGATTTGTTTTCATTTTTGAGGTAAAATGATAGTCTCCTATAAAGGTTTGAGCCGAAGCATCAGAGCTAGGGTCCAACCTGTGTATATTATAGATCAAATCTCACACCCTCTATACTTACAACATAGCTATAAGATAGCTATAGCTATAGACTCTATTCCAGTCATAAGGTCAACAATCAGACAAAAAATGCTATTGATTAATGAGAACATGACTGTAAGGTTTTCTGCTACATTTGCCAGGCAGATGGACATGCTAACAAACCAGGAACAGCTGACTGTAGTTCCTGCATATGTTAGTGCCACATTATTAGCTATAACAACAAAGGAAATGTGACAGCACTCAACAACTATACTACACACACACACTTCTATAAACTACTGTCTCTCTGTACGCATCCAGCTGTATACAATATACACACAAAACCCACAGCATTACATACACAGAATTTTAACACCTGAGTAACAGACACACCAATACACACTTCAGGACTTTAAGATAAAATTCTCATTACTACAATAACACACAAAACAACACACCCAGAGACACTTCTATAATTATATGCTGCAGAAAAGCATACAAAACTTGAGTATATTCTGACACAAGTTCCTCCCTCCCAACATATACATATACAACATCTGTTGTGAAATGCCCCGCTGACAGAAACTCAATTAACAAAGTCCAACAACATCACTTTCCCTCACACAACCAAACACACAGTCAAGTGTGGCATTACATGTTGCATCATCACATGATAACATCACTGTTTAAGTTAGGAACGTGGTGAAAGTGAGTCTCCGCAGCTGTGTAAACTGCATTGGGAATTCACTGATCAACACTAATTAGATCAACATGTCTATGAGTAAGTTAACATTTGAACCCTATTTTAGCATTTTGAATGGGAAACCTAAATGAGGCCCATATAAATATGTCCTAGTCATTTGGTAATGGGTTTGAAGTGGGTAGGTTTGATCAAGTCAGGGCCATTCTGGCCAGGAGATGACTGCTTATATGGGAACAACCTATCTCACCTTGGTCCCATTACTGACCTATATGGACGATCCAATGTGGACCTTTTTGAGCCGATAGACATATTTTTACTCTTCCCCTCTGGGTTGCCCAAATTGGAACCACATGACAACTCGGTATATTTATCTTAATTTAACTTTAGCTCTGTACATTACATTATAGTATATTATTAGCAACACATGACAATCTTGAACTGCAATTGTGTTGTGACTGCTCAACACCTGATTATTGATTCTGCTTTAATTTCAGATCTTATCACTCCTCTCCTGCTCTAGTTTTACTCAGTGTGCTCCTGCCTTTGCAAATCACCTGATCCTCATTGTGCCTGCACACCTGCTATTTACCAATTACAATTTTTCATTGTTGTAGAGTATTATTGTTTCAGAGGGATTTTGATGTCAATAGTTGTGTATACCAAAGTAGGGGGGGGGGGTTGTTGTTGTTTTGTTTTTTTGTTAAGCTAAATAAATTGGCTCATTGACACCTCAGCTCTTGAGTCCTGAATGAGTTTCAGGCTGACACTCTTGACTCAAATGCTATCTATATAGAATAAAAAGTACTGTGAATGCATATCATTTTTTAATGCACTAATGATGTAGCTTAAGATGTGAATTCATTAATTTAATGGAAATCAGATGTAGCATGGATGGAAGCATATCACTGTGAAAGGGAATGTTGCTAAAAAAAAAAAGGTCTTGCCTTACAGGACATATTGCTGGTCATCTATTCAGGATAAGTAACCCTGCTTAACACCAAGAGAGCCTGTCCTTCCTACAAAAATCTTCCGTCACAGTAATACACACCCTCTCTCTTTTCCTCCCTATGCATGCCGGCCTTATGAATGAAGCAGGAGACCATTAGCAATGTAATTATGCAACATTAGCTCAAAACATCCTGGCAGCCTAAGGCTTCATTGCTGTTGTGAGTAGGTGGGGGTAGGTGGGGGTAATAGATGTGACAAATAAGCCAAAAATTGAGGACAAGATGTGGGAAGAATGCTGGAAAATTCATGTCACTAATGTTTATTCAGTGTAAAAAGGGTGTAAGTCAGTCTTAGAGGAGAGCAACGTGGGGACTCACTGTCACTATGAACATTACTGTCATTCCTGTAACATTCCCATATAAATAATTCACTATGCCTTTATTGGACCATATTCAGTCTCATTGTTATATGAAACAAAAACTAAACAGAATGAACTCAGCTTTTCAACATCTTGGACTTAATGTAATGGAAAACTATCTCTAAATGGGCCTTCCAGAAACGGTACCAACGTCCTATACAGAACGTACAACATACTGACAGTTTCAGGCTGCTTTCAAATAATGAAGTGCTTCATGGAATAGTTGAAAATTTTGGGCAAGACACTGATCCCTTTCCTTTCAAAGAGTGAGCCATGCTTAAGATAAAGACTATAAAAGGTAAACACCTAACCTAATCTGTCTGAAGTTAGAAAATACACCTACAATCACCTCTAAAGCTCATTAATTAACACATATTTTGTTTAATCTGTACACAAACATAATGTAAAAACTACCATTTCTGATTTTAAGAGTTACATACTGGAAAAATATCTTTTATATATTTATCCCTTTGCCCAGTACTTTGTGCCAATCCTTTAGCTATATACAAAGGAGAGAGAGCAAGGCAGGATGATGATGTACAGCATCTTAAATAAAAGTTTGACCCTTTTACATCAACATAGATAATGACATGCTGAAGGTTTAAACAATTGGATTAAAAATGGACGATCCCAGGAAATGAGCATTTACTTCCTGTACTAAACTTGTACTTGAACTAAAACTGTTGTGATGCTGCAGTAGTGGGTGTTTAACCAATAAATTCATCACAGATAGTTAAATAAACCTGCATTCCTGGCTATGCTCCCAAATACTGTAACTCATAGCCCGATGGTTTACACTCAACTGTCTTATGTCATGCCCCTGCATCACAAGTCATGATATAATTTAATGGGAACTATGGCCCTGAGCTCTTCATGGTCAGGCACCATCATATCTAAAAGAGCTCATAGTACCTTACCACCCCACTAGAACACTGCGCTCCCAGGATGGTGGGTTCCTTGTGGTTCCTATAGTGTCTAAAAGTAGATTGGGAGCCAGAGCTTTCAGCTATCAAGCTCCTCTTCTGTGGAATAAACTACCACTCTGTGTTCGGGAGGCAGACACGATCAACACCTTTAAGAGTAGACTTAAGACTTTCCTGTTTGATAAAGCTTATAATTAGGGCTGGCTCAGGTCATCCCTTAGTTATGCTGCCATAGAACTAGACTGCTGGGGGACTCACATACTCTCTCGTTCTCTCTCTCTCTCATTCTCTCTCTCTCCTTATCTATCCATCTATCTAATCCATCTATCTATCATGTTACTAATTAAACTTCTTCCCCGGAGTTTCTGTGCTCTCTCGTCCAGCAGGTTCTTGTGGACTGTGTCCTGCGTGGCGTCTACTGCATGTGTTGTCGCCGTCATCATTGTTGCCATATCCCCATTACAGTTTATAGTTAGTTAATGACTTGCTACTGTGCATCTGTATCTTTACCACTAGTTTCACTGTTGCTGTAATATTTCATCATTCATTGTAAACATTCTCATTTTATCATTGTCATTATTTATCACTATTATTCATCGTGAGTGTACAATATGTGTGTGTTGATTTGTTCTGTACATGTGACATCATTGCACGTCTGTCCGTCCTGGGAGAGGGATCCCTCCTCTGTGGCTCTTCCTGAGGTTTCTTCCACCTTTTTCCCTGTTAAAAGGTTTTTTGGTGGACAAGTTTTTCCTCACTAATCGAGGGTCTAAGGACAGAGGGTGTCACTCCCTGTACAGATTGTAAAGCCCTCTGAGACACATGTATTTTGTGATTTTGTGTTATATAAATAAAATTTGATTTGATTTGATGACATCTGAATTTCATGGCAGTCTGTCCTTTATATTGGTTAGATTTTCAGTGGCACTAAACAAGGTCAGGTGAAAGAAGAGAGAAGAGATTAATAGCATGTTGAAGACAGGAAGGGAAGAAAGCATGGATAGTGAAGGACTGGCAGTGATAAAATTGGAATACCTAAATACAATGGAACACATAGCTGTGTGTGTGTGTGTGTGTGTGTGTGTATGTGTGTGTGTGTGTTGTTTACCATATAGATAGGTTTACTGAAGCCAGTCCGATGAATGAATGACAAAATATCAACAATTTACTTGGCAACAATACAGTTGGCAGAAAGAGGAGGCAGACAGCAGAGGATTATGAAGGTCAATGACACATAGTGATGGCACAACTGACTCAATTCATTCATTCATTCTCCACTATCCACTACACAAGCTAATGAGGTCTGGGATGTTTGGGATTCACATTTTAGAGATAAAGAGTATATCAATATTCCAGGAAGCCCAAGGACCTTTGTTGTTGAGGACGGTTCCTTCCTTATCTTCTTCAGTTTAGGAAGCACAAGCCATCCTTTGGTAAATCAGGGAATTCTGCTACACCAGAGACTGACAGTCCTGGCACTCCTAATGCCTAATTTCTTCAAACAATAAATTATCTGACAGTAAATAAAAACCCAAATTCAGTGATGCAGAAATTGAATGACTCGAGGTGAGGTGAAAGAAGAATTTCCACAATTTGCAGTGCAACTCCAAAACGTATGTGAGTGTTTTTCCTTAAGTGAGTTGGAGTCTCATTATGAACTGATGGCAGATGTATGTGAGAGCAACCCCCATCATGAATGGCAGTTCGCTGAATGTGCCCTCCTGCTTTATTGTTACAAAAAGTGATAGAATGTATTGTTATTGGTTTATTCCATTTCTGAAATCTGTGCACATGTTGCTTTTAAGTGAAAGCAGCACTCAGCTGCAGTGCTCGATCAGTGTTGGATCAGTTAATCCACATTGATTGGGGTACATTTGCATATGTTATGTTATGTTATGTTATGTTATGTTATGTTATGTTATGTTATGTTATGTTATGTTATGTTATGTTATTATAAAAATCATGGGTTTAAATATTTCACCCAGTTAATAACTTTGTTTTAATGATGAAACTTTATTATTTTTCCACATTAATTATACATGTATCATTTTTGTTACAGGCCTGATCTTGGCCAAATAATAAACTGTTTTTGAAGATTTTTATTTAGCAACTTAGATATTCATGGGTCTAAGACTCCTGCTTATAGTTAGACTCAATTGTTACATACAATTCAGCATATTAAAACCAAATTATAATGCAATGTAAAGAAACCTATTTGGAACAATGGAAAGAAGAAACCAAAAGCCAGAGTAGATTAAAATGTTATCTGGCCCTAAAATGAGATTATAAATTGGCAGAACATCTATCTACTGTCAAAAATAGAAACCAGGGTCAGGTGCTCACCAAGTACAGGCTAAGTGACCACAAAAGGTCGGCACAAAAAATTATGGAAACCAAAAGAAAATGGAATATGTGGTCACATTCAGTAAAATAAGGAATTTTTTTTTAAGAATTCAATCTGAATTTAACTGAATCAAATAGAAGGGGATATAAAGGGGGTGGTGACGAATAATGGGATGTTATCAAAATATAAAGTGAAAGGATCTTCAAGAAAAAAAGACAAATATAGCAGCAGCCAATTATTCTCCCTCTCTCTCCACCAAGAGCCCTATGTGCAGATCAAACCTTGTGTGATGCAGCATGCAGAGTAGAGCATGTGTGTATGAATGTGTGTGTTCATGTTCCCAGACAATACTGCAGCTGCTGTTGTTTCTCCCAGCATTCTCCTTCTCCTCACTCCTGCTTCAACCCACACTCACACGACACAGATGCTATTATTCTAACATGTTCTCTGTATATTAGTGCTACACTGCATACCTCCAATTAAATGTGTGTAGTTTTATCATCACCCAACTGAATGTCAGTAATGAGGAAACCACATGAACCCCAGAAAATTGCAACTGCTAATGATGTCAGGGAGAAGAGACATGTCACATTATCCATTCCCCTTAAAATAACACTGTAGCCTGTTTACCACCCTATGTTGATGTCTCTGGTCTATTTATATGTTTAAAGATACAGAAGGAACAACCTTAATGATTGAATAAAGACACAAAAGCAGAGGCTTCCACAGGGCTCACTGAATGGCTTAATGGAAATGATGTGAATTGTATTTGGTCTTCACAGTCACCAGATATCAACCCAGTTGAACACCCAAGGAATTTGAATGTAATAGGAATATGGTTTAGCTGTGCTGACTGATCAGAACAAGTTAGAGTCTGCTCCACTTTGGATCAGTTAAAGATAAAATCCTACAGTGTGTGGTGAGGAAGAATTTTAATCATTTGTCTTCTGGTCCAGTTGCTGCATGTCGTCTCTCATTAACATTATTTACAACATGTTGACAAACATGATGTTTACAGGATGTGTTAAATTCACCTCTCCATCTGCCATCTCATCCAAAATTGTATCTTTCATTTCTTTGTAGTGCATATTTCAGTATAAGTTAGAGAAACACTTGTTGATTAATTCATTCTTCTTTTTGTGTTGGCCCTACACTGGAAAAGCTCAGACTAAAAGGAACATTCATGATACTCTACCTGGAAGTCATTTGACTTGTGTAACAGAGTTAATGTGGAAATGATTCCACTTACCATAAAAAACTCACATACACTTAACCCCCAGAAACCCAAATATAGAAAAAAAGTGCAAAAAAAAATTTTAGATGTTGTTTTAGGAGGCCTCTGATGCAGAAATCAGTGTGTTTTTTTAATTTTGACATTTTAGTAACTTTTTAGAAAAATGTTGTAATATTGCAACGTTGGGTCTGTATGGTAGCAGAATTTCAGTGATACCACTCACTGCCTGAACACATGTAAGGAACCAGTAAGAGCTTGTTTGTTTCTATTTTCCTGTTTATAAAGGGCCACAGAAGTCTATGTATCTACACAACAACAATAATAATATGGTCGCCCTCGTTTTGGCACTAAGACACCTGTGCCGATCATCTAGTGAGGATGCCAACTGGGCCTGAAACCGTCTCCTGTTCAGGATCTCCTTCTTTGGGACATCCGATGCTTTGCAGTCCTGTTTGTACAGGAGCCATGCATTGATCACAGCCAGGATAATGGTGTGCCAGAAGATGTAAATGTACCAGCGACAGGACTTCAGTGGAAACTTGTATTTTGCTGCAAATGAGTCCAACAAATCCACTCCACCCATGCATTTGTTATAGGCTGTGACAATGTAAGGCCTCTCAACCTCAACAAATCTTTTGTTGGTTTTGTCCCAGCGCTGAATCCTCTCCACTGGTTGTGGGCCAGTAAAGGATGACACAAGTGTGACCTGCCTGTTGTCATACCATTTCACTGCACAAATGTCGTGGTTTGCCATCAATTATTTGCCAGATGATTACAAAATGGAAAGTAATTGTGTCTTTCAGGTGCTACTAAAAGCTTTATCAATTAACAGTACTTATGTCTACACAAAAGATTCACACATTTCTAAACTTTCACACATTCCAAACTTGATCACCCACCTCCTGGAACATTATCACCTTATTGTAATTCAAGATCATAATCTTGATCTACACACATTAATTATAACAGAACATTTTTTTTCAAACATTGTACTTACGTAAGTCTTGATTTATCTCTCCCAAAACAACAAGGTGTTGTGCTCCAGTGCTGGTGTCCAAGTCGTATGACTTCATGGCCAGAAAACCATTTTGCCATCCAATAGAATTACAGAACAAAACAATGGGACCCATTACTCATGTAAATGTGGTTTAAAAAAAAAAGAAAAATGGAGAAGGTTTATTTTTGTAGCCTTAAATGTAATGTTGTAATATTACAACACTGGGTCTCTGGGGGTTAAGTGTCACTTTGTTATGGACTATGGACCTTGAAGGTAGCACCCCTGTGGTTTAGGATCATGCATCCCGGGGGAACAGCAGTCGGACCTTGCTGTCTCCCTGGTAGGCGCATGTGTTGTGAACTCCGCTATTGTTTCATGTTAATTACACATGGTTAGCTAACCTACACTTTGTTTTCATTTACATTCTTATGCGTATGTGTGTGTAATCACTGTTTTCAGTGCACATTCAGCTCAGCCTAGATATCTAGACACCATGAACTGGGGGTTACTTTCAGCAGAGCCTTTTTCACTCACACAGACAAACACACACACTATTGCTCACCAGTTCGGGTGTTGATGGTAAAGAAGTTCTGTGGGTTCCCGCTGATGATGCGGTAGTTGAGCCTGTCAGCAGCAGTAGGAGGTGTGGCGTCAGGGTCCTGGGCTTGGATCTGGATCACAGAAACATCTCGTGGAGAGTTCTCGGATACTGAGGGCCGGTACAGTGGCTCTGAGGTCAGTGGGGCGTTGTCATTAACATCCTCCACCTGGACAAACACCTCGATAGTGGCAAACTGGGGAACCACACCGTGGTCGCTGGCATATACCGTAAGCCAATAGGAGTTCTTGGTCTCACGGTCCAACATGTCAGTGGTGTAGATCACCCCTGGGGAAAGAAGACACAAATTGTATCTGTTTAAATCACTCAGTCATGGCTTGGATAAAAAAAAAATAATGTGGCTGTACTGTACACCTTGTGAAAGAAAACAATCCTATACGAAATAATGTCATGGCAGATTTTTACTGCAGCAGCACAGAAAAAAGAGTTTCACTGTGTCATTCCCTTCTACCACAGAAGCTCACAAGACAACATTAGAGAGAGAAAAGGCCTGAGGATGTTACAGTACAGACACATCATCTGGTCTGTCGTACACTGTTTTCACTATTAAAACAATGTACTCTGACATGTTCAAGAGCTGCTGGGTTTGACCTAAAAATGTGTCCTACTTGCTGTGTAAAATCCACACAACATGTTCCATGGCAGTAAATAGGTCTATTTTCACAGTGAGGTCTACAAATTATCCACATTGCATTTTTCATCTTTCACAGAAAAAGATGTTAATCCTGAATTATTGGTAAATGTCATTTTTACTTCATGGATACCACTAGAGGTATGGGAGTACCAAACCCAAACTGATGTTCACTCCAGTCAATATGACACACATCAAAAACAACATACTAGAAATAATGTAGTGTGCCTACAGTTTCTGCAACTTATTATTACAACTTATCCACAGAGGAGGTAGCCCCAGAAGAACACTCACATTTGAATGTTGGTCACTAATTACAACTTAGCATTCAATATAATCATCCCCTCCAAACTCTAAAACAAGGTCCACACCTTCTGCCTGAGCAGACTGTAAACAGGTAAGAGGTTGTGTGTTGCAGACTGCAATAAGAACCCCAATTGAGAGGCATATTCTTAATGTCCAAAGAATGCTCCTAAAAAACATGTCCAAAGAATGCTCCTAAAACTTAATAATGACATATCCCACCTGTATCAAATTGCATGTAAATGTAGTCACTGAGTCTGAAGTGTGTGAACCTTCAGTTTAAAATATTTTATCACAGATACTCAGCAGTTCAACTCCATGTGGTATAAAAACCTGAATTCACAAGGAAATTCAATCACCTATCATTTAGCATTTAGTCTCAGTAAAACAGATGATTTCATCCTTAAGCAATTTGACTTCACATGCCAACAATTATTCTGCACAGCAAGAGGTCTCACTCTGCAGTCCTCGTCTCTTTTGAGACTCTAGAGTTACAGTTAATTATTATAACACATGCACACACTCACATTGTCTGCTATCACTCAACACTCACTTCTCCAGCAATAAGCTATGTCAGAGTCTAAAGAGCCCACCCCACATTCTAATAAAGCTTTTTATTCCTTTAATCTAAACACAGACTGGGTGAGTAAACATCAAGCCCCAACACAGGCTTTCAGACAGGTCTATAAAACTCTGTGTGTGTGTGGGGGGGGGTGCAATCTGTTAAACATATGATCTAATCCCATCATGCATACCTGCCAACATTAGACTGTGAAAAAGAGAGATTTTCTGGGGTATCAGCAAATGATCAAGCCTCAAGGCCACTGGCCCCATATAACCCTACACCACAGATTCATGCAGTAAATACAAGGATGTAAAATGACTTAGTTTGTCTTAAACTCGTAGCTCACAGTAAAATGTATAAAAAAGGGATCAAAGGTCAACATCTAAAATTAACATCACAAAAGCACTTTTCAGCAGCGGAGTGCAATGGAGCATTATGCAAGTGCAGTGACCAGTGATGCACAACAGGCAGAGTTATCTATATGAGAGACTCCTTGAGAGATAATTCATACTTGGTTTTATACCAGGTTCAAGTAACAGCATAATCTCATACATACACAACCATATTTAAACACCTCTATATCCTCTTACTTGCACAATCATACTTCATTTCATACTCTTAAAAATACAGCACTGTTCTCTGAGACAAATGTATTATGTGACTTTGGGCTGTACAAATAAAATTTGATTTGTTCTCCAAATAACCATACTTAAACACTTGTATGTTAGTCTGTGTAACAAAGCATAACAGTATATGTATGGTAGTATATGTAAATGAAGTGTATGATGCAAAGGTCTGATATATGTATAAGAGAATAATATTGTTTAAACAGAATAATAGCATATGTAAGAGAAATAAATAACACATATGAATGCAAATAATTATGTGCAAGGAACAAAAACAGAAATAGTACTATTTAGTAAATTCTCAGTTCCTGATTGGTTATATAGGGTTAAAAAAGCGAGACACGTGTAAGAGTGTTGGCAGGTATGATGTCTAGCAAGTGGAAAGTCTCACAAAAAGTCCTGCAACCTCTGACCTCTGAGTGTGTGTGAGCACTAGTAGCCGAGTTAGATGGTATTTACTTGCCGCATGTCTAAGTGGTTGATCACACAATGCATGTGGAATCCTTCTGGGTGTGTGTGTGTGTGTGTTGCTGGCTGATGCTAAGACAGACACAGACACACACGCACGCACACACACACACACGGGTGCGCTCTAAACCACTCCATTTGCTGCCAGGCTTTACTAGGGAAGCTCAGGGGATACCTGTTGTATTTGCTTTTCCAGGTGTCACTGAGGGATTTACAGTGCTCAGCAGCAGTGGAGAGTAACATCAACAACTTCAAGAGTACTTGGAGAGTAGTTTATCACTAAATCCACATCTCCACATCCACTTCTTTAAAGATCCCCTCCAGACATGTATTAAGACATATAAATACTTGTTTCATGTGCTTATAACTATAATGTATGTCTGATATGTTTTGTTTTTTGTTTTTTTGTTTGTTTTGTTTTCTTTTTCTTTTTCCACAAGAAAGTATAATTACTACTTTTAAACCCTTAAACTGACACCTACTCCTTCTCCCTCATTAAACATTTTATGAATATGATTCTTCTTTAGAACTTCTCTAGAGCCTTTAAGTTTCTACTTCACAATGGTATAAGCCACAATTGACTCCAAATTAGTTGTGATGTCACAAATTATGTTCATAGGCCCGCTCCTTCAAATCATATTTCCAATGAGCACAGAGAAAATGTGTGTTCTTTATTCTATGCACTCTTCTTCTTTGTCGAAACCTTGTACCTACATTACCCACAAGGCATCTTAACAATCGCCAGTTCTGTTGGAGATTATGTGCAATGCTGGTAGCGGCTAACATACCCTGGAGCGGCTAGCCTCCAGCAGAGATGAGGAGTGGGCTACAGAGGTCTGCTAACTTCACTTCTTTCCGACGCCACACCCCCAAATTTTCTTCAGCCTCAACTGACACTGACTAAAATAACAATTTGTGGCAAGTTATCAGATTTCACATAGCTCCCTCTGGAAACATGCAAGGCTTTGCACTACTCACACATAGAACACCTGGAGGTACACGCTGATGTAGAAAATCACTGAACAGTGCAAAGTCAAACACTGCTGCTGCTCTGTCTTTCTCAGTGCATGTTCTGATACACATGCACGCACACTGAGGTAAACTGGAGGATACCTTATCAAGACCACACACACACAAGCAGTGCATCATTGTTTTTGTCCTATGGGACAATTAAATGTTCAAGGTTAACTGTAATTAATTCAGAGTTGCCCTGTGCTGTGTTCTCTCTGCCCTGCCTCGCTATTCATTCATCTCTGCCTCTTCTGGCCCCTTGGCTGCACTACAATTAATAGCCATGCACCATGCTAGAACATTGTTTTTAATAGCCTAAGCTCATGCTTACAAGCCTGCGTTCCAATTAAGAGTGTGGAATTAAATACAAATGTATTGTATGTATTATGCTAGACATAAAATGCACTGGAGAGAGGGGAGTGACAGTCTGCATCAACGTTCAATCAGCTTCCTCACAACGCAGAGCTGCTGCACTGCTGTCACGTCTTTCTGAGACTTTCTATATCATTCAGTCTTCAGTCTGTCAGCCATTGTTTTTATATCCACGGTCCAGATAGGTACAATGTCTTTATGTTAATATCTGACACAAAAATACAAAACCGTTGTTCAGAGTTTAACAGTTGGGTGATTTTAGGATCCAACATGCCCAGATCCCTCTCATCATTATCCGAGTCAGTCTCGTTGCTGTCACCGGGCTGTTCAGTGATGATTCCCGCCTCTGCGAGGCAACTGACTCGACACTTTTTGAGAAAATTTAATGATTTTAGATGCACCTTATAGTCTGAAAAATACGGTACATGCTCAAAATTCAGTAGGTAGGTTTATCTCACTAACATGAACATTAAAGGTCAGTACAATGGCATGGCCGTGTCCCACAGGAAATTAGATATTTGGACTTTTGTGTGATTTGGCATACAATGGAATGGAACGTACTTCTCCTAAACCGTACATCAGATATGTGTCAGTTTTGGTATACATGATGTCAACATGTTGTAGATGTTAAATTGCGAAAAGATTTTGGATATGTTGTAAGATGACAAAACAGCAGTTTGATGAATTTATGTATCAAATTGTTAGCATCCAGATACACGGGAATGTGTCACCAATTCATTATGCAGTGTTTGACATGAATGAAACTTTACAGGTTATTGTCTATCATGACTATGAACATATCTATGTGAGTGAAAGGGCATAGCACCACCATGTGGTAGCAGAATGAAATGCAGTAAGTACGTGAATATGAAACTACGTGAAACTGAAATACCTTTTTAAAGTTGTCACATTGCCCTGTCTAACATTTTGAATGTATGATAGATGTGATGTTTGTATGATAAGACCCACTGATATATAGAATACATGCATGCTGAATGGATCTCAAATAATATGGTTTTTCTATAACCCACTCCCAATGTACACTCATACAAAGCTCATACAATTTCACATGCTCATATTAGTTCTTTACGCTACATGCATGTCACATTGTGGGTACGTTTTACTGGACCGGCATGCCACTTCCCTGCACCCCAAGGTACCCAGGCCCGTCACTGCCGCTTGCGGCTATATTTATGGATGGGCTCTCAGACTTTATTATACAAGATTATTCCAAACAACAGTATTTCATTATATTCCTAATTTTGGTTTCCACATATTATAGCACTGCTGAGTAGAGCACAACTGTCAACCCCATACTATTTTACCAATTCATTTTGCTTTCAAAATTAACTAAACATGCAGCAATAGCACAACACAACACATCAACAAAACATGCAGCAATAGCACAACACAACACATCAACAAAACATGCAGCGTTAGCACAACACAGCACATCAATAAAATGAATTCATACAGTATTAGAATCCTCTCTGGTAACCACTGATGCGGATCCAAATAAACTGGACACAGTGGCCACTTCTATATGCATGTAAACTTGATTATGATGATTTCCTCTGTTTTATTTCAAACATTGAATGCAATGAATTTTGGTTGATTCTCTCTGAATAGCTTGTGGAAAAACTTGCATTTAAGCACTTTCACAGCAGGACAGCCCTGAGCTTACACAGGCCTCCAGATCTAGAATATGAGTCAACAATCAGTCTGTAGTTCTGTAAGAGCGACATTGGGCTGCTCCCTCTACTTTCTTTTCGCTTTGATGCTCAGCTCTTAGTAAAGAGCTGGAAGCCCCTATTGTTGCTTGTATTCAAGAAAATGTCAGTAGTGATATTAACAATATAAAAATCTTTGACGGAAAGAGTGCAAGGTGGTATAAAACTCATTAACTAAAGGGAGTTCTATTTTTTGTAGTATCTTGAACTCAACTAACAAACTAACAAATGAGCCTGTTCTTCAGGGCATCAGGGGACCAAAGATATCTCATACTTTTTGTTTACACACTTTTAAGTACATGGTTCAAATTTGATATTTACACCCCTCTGCCCAGAAGTTCAACTCTGTTAGCTGACCTAACAATGCAGCCCCTGGCAAACTCCATTAGCCCAGCTGGTTCTTTTGGTTTTACCTTTTCATAATCTGAGAGATTCTGTTCATAATCTGAGAGTTGTGAGAGTACTGCCCTTCAGCAGATTACTTTTTTGCTGACGAAGTCAAACAAAACCTTTGCTTCTAAAAATTTCAACCTCACTGCACTACTTCCCTGTCAGAAAAAAAGAAAAAAACAATCCCTGATAAAATAAAGTGAGAGAGTGGCTAACTGAAAGAGTGCAGTGTAAGTGTCAAACAGAGGAGCAGGATGAATGTGTTTGGTTTGATGTCAAAGCATTCAACTCCCATCATGACTGCTACACATGTCCACAGACAGGGACTTTGACAAGCTGAGAAAAGTACAAACACTGAGTTTAACAATACACCATAAGGAGAGAGTCTGGGCTGATCCCACTGCAAACAAACCTACATATGTACACACCTGGAGATGATAATGGAAAGGGACACACATTGAAAATCCAATGAATACAGTGAATCAGTCAGTCACCAAACAGAGAGAGTGACCATGAAGAAAATAGGTTTCAGTCTTCAGTCTGTCTACACATCAAGTGACTAAATCAAATTGTAAGACTGTAGAATATGACTAAAATATATTAATTTCTGTACAAAATGGCACAGCAATTTATTCCAAACTTGTTGAAAACTTGCATTTAAGTCTAGACCAAAGTGGTGGAATAACTGTCCAACACAGCCATCCCTTGGGCTATGCTGCTAGTATGGTTAAAAACACAGACAGAGCATTATTGGGTTGAGGTCTCAACCTGACAGCAGACAAAGTAAAATAACTTTCTACATCATAAGACAGACATGTTTGGTTTGAAGAACAAAACTCAAATATTGGCGAGAAAAATCAGGCTGGAAAACAAAGTTTCAAGGTGAACCATTCTTTGCCCTGACATCTACTTCCCCCCTTATCCCTGCTGTCAGTGCATGCCCACTCATCTCCACCTGGCTGAACGATGACACGAAGAGAAGAGAAAGGTCACAGAAGGAAGGCAGTCAAGGCAGGTTATGAAGGAAGCTTGGAAAAGTATGGAAGAAATAAAAATGTAGTTTGATCTTAATCTCTGCAATCAATACAGTATCAGCCGAACTGTTGCTGTCTCAATCTCACACAGTCTAAAATGTGGATTAAAAACCCATACAACGAGAATCTGTAAGAGATTCCATGACAATCTGGCTTGTGATTGAGAGATATTTTGCTATAGATGCAACCTTGCAACAGTGGCACTCAGATTGTATGCCTCATCCCTAAGATTCAGCCAAGTTCAACTGTAAAAAAGACTGTATACATCTTTGCTATTGTATATATGGATACTCAGACCATGAGTAGTGTTGAATTCGAGAAAGTTTAATCAGTACAAACGTTCAGATTATAGCGGGACAGGTTCACCCTATATTACAGAAACAGTCTCTCTCACTCTCCAACACAGCAGTCAGCTTTTTATCTGTGCTACCTCACTCACCATTCAGGAAAGGGCAAAGGAGAGGGGGATGCTTGGTGTAGGAGCCACATTTAAGTTTGTTTGAATTCAATTATTTATATTGTTTTGTGAGTGTGCACCCTCTACAGGTGAGGATGGTGGTGCGACCGATTGAATAGCAGCCCCTCAGGTATCAGGTGGAGAAGGCAGACCAGCAGACACCGTCATTGACCGCAGCGTGTGAAGCTGTGGGGTCCTGCCAAATTACAAGATTTAAAAGACCCATGCAAACAATGCGTTATTTATGTGTTTATTTAAGTTACAATAAATTATCGGCTTCATTCATCAATCAGCTCTCACTGGATTGTTTTTGGTCACAAACTGCGCGTCTGACACTGCATGACTGCTTTCTCCAAGTGGTGAAACAAAGGAACCTGGAAAACTGGATACAAAGTGTTATGGAATTTTCTATGGGCCTTGTGGTCCTCGGCAGTATTAATTGTTTGTCTTTCTTCTGGTGCCATTATATCTAAACAAATATGTGTGGCAAGGGTGAAGGAAGGACTGTTGCTGCCTTCCTAGTCATAATAGATAGCTTGCTGTTGCTGTTCTAATCTGCGTAAGCAGATTCCAGACTGGAATGGGCTGGTAATAACACCTCAGAGGGTCAAAGACATTATCTTTGACTAAATCTGGGGCGTGTAAGGTTTGGGTGTGATCTTTTGGGTTTAAAGTATTTCCACCATCACGAGTTTGTCAGAATGTGAGACCGATTTCAAACACTTCAGGTGTATTCTGATTGTGTCTCCAATTCTCTCTTGGCCAAGAGTCAAATAAATAATATAAGATAAGATACTTTATTAATCCCACAACGGGGAAATTTACTTGCTACAGCAGCGGAAGGAGGGAAAGAAAACACAGTCTACATATTTACAGAAAAATTTACAGAAAAAAAAAAAAAAAAAAAATTACAGATTTACAGAAAAGTATAAAAACAGGTATGTACAAGAGACTACAACATGATCAAGTGCAGGTGTTGTGAAGTCTCACAGCAGCAGGGATGAAAGACCTGCGGAACCTCTCCTTCTTACACCGTGGGTGTAACAGTCTGCTGCTGAAGGAGCTGCTCAGAGACCCCACAGTGTCGTGTAGGGGGTGAGAGGTGTTGTCCATGATGGATGTCAGCTTAGCTAACATCCTCCTCTCACCCACCTCCTCTGTGGAGTCCAGAGGACAGTCCAGGACAGAGCTCGCTCTTCTAATAAGTCTGTTGAGTCTGCTCCTGTCCCTGTCCGTGCTGCCCCCTCTCCAGCAGACCACAGCATAAAAGATGGCTGAGGCCACCACAGAGTCATAGAAAGTCCTGAGGAGAGCTCTGCATACTCTGAAGGACCTCAGCCTCCTCAGCAGGTGGAGACGGCTCTGGCCCTTCTTGTACAGAGCATGGGTGTTATCAGTCCAGTCCAGTTTATTGTTCAGGTGAACACCCAGGAATTTGTAACTCTGCACCACCTCTATGTCCAATCCCTGGATGTTCACCGGTGTAAAGTGTGGTGAATTCCTCCGGAAGTTTACCACCATCTCCTTCGTCTTGCCCGTGTTGAGCTGAAGCTGGTTTAGCTCACAGCTGACGGTCCTATATTCCAGATCGTCCCCCTCTGAAACACGTCCAACGACGGCTGTATCATCTGAGAACTTCTGGATGTGGCAGTGGGCGGTGTTGTGGGTGAAGTCCGATGTGTAGAGGGTGAAGAGGAAGGGGGAGAGCACCGTACCCTGAGGGGCACCTGTGCTGCAGAGCACCACGTCAGACACACAATGCTGGAGCTTCACAAACTGTGGTCTGTTGGTGAGGTAGTCTGTTGTCCATGCAGCCAGGTGTTGGTCTACTCCCACCCTTTCCATCTTCCCTCTGAGCAGTGAAGGCTGGATGGTGTTAAATGCACTGGAGAAGTCAAAAAACATGACCCTCACAGCGCTCTTGCCATCCTCCAGGTGGAGCAGTGATCTGTGCAGCAGGTAGATCACTGCGTCCTCCACCCCGATCCCAGGCTGGTAGGCAAACTGCAGGGGGTCCAGCTGTGCGCCCACCAGCGGTCGCAGGTGCCGTAGGATGATCCTCTCCATAGTCTTCATCAGGTGAGAAGTCAGGGCAACAGGCCTGAAATGGTTAGGCTCCTTGGGGCGCGGCGTCTTTGGTACCGGGACCACACAGGAGGTCTTCCACAGGGCTGGGACCTTCTCCAGGCTCAGGCTCAGGTTGAATAAGCGCCTGATGACACCACAGAGCTGGTCAGCACAGTCCTTAAGTAGCCTGGGGCTGATGCCGTCCGGGCCTGGCGCCTTCCTTGCCTTGATCTTTTTGAGTTGACTCCTCACCTGATCATCTGTTATGGAGAGGGGGGAGGAGGATGACTGGGGTGGGGGTGGTAAGTTGTGAGGGTGTCAGGGGGGGGGTTGAACTGGTGAGTGGGTGGGGGTTGGGTGTTGAAGGTGTTGAGGGTGTCAGGCTGTGGAGTTGAGGGGCAGGGGGAAGGGGGGCCCGCCAGGGGAGGTATAGGGGGTGAGGGGGAGTGAGAGAGGGAGGGGGGGCAGAATCAAATCTGTTGAAGAACAGATTCAGTTCATCTGCCCAGTCCTTGTCCCCTCTTACTGGGTTCCTCCCCACTCCTTTACCATGGCCTGCGATGGTCTGCAGTCCTCTCCAGACGTCCCTGGCGTTGTTCTGCTCCAGACGCTTCTCCAGTTTCCCTTTGTAGCTGTCCTTCCCCTTCCTGATCATCAGCCGGAGTTCCCTCTGGACTCTCCGCAGATCCTCTTTGTCCCCCGATCTGAAGACCCTCCTCTTCTCGTTCAGCAGGGCCTTAATCTCGGGGGTCACCCAGGGTTTGTTGTTGGGAAAACACCGTACCAACTTGGAGGGCACAGTGTTCTCCACACAGAAATTAATATAGTCCGTGATGCAGTCGGTCATGCTGTTGATGTCACTGCCGTGGGGGCTGCAGAGTGCGTCCCAGTCAGTTGTCTGGAAGCAGTCTCTGAGCCTGGCACTGGTACAGTGTAATACAGCATAAGACATCAGAGGCTCCTGAACACTCTCTTCCCTCCCGACCTCACCATTGACCTTTGACTTCAGCGATTTCTCCACAACACAAAGGTTACAAGAAAAACCCAAACAAAGTTTTGCCACTACACTTGGAAGATAGAGAGAAGAAAGAAAAGGAGCGAGACATACAAAGTGCAAGCCCTGCATCACTAAATTAGCCACATCCTTTCTGTGGAGTTTGGCAAGCTGTAGGTGTGAGAGGTTAGCAGGTCAGCCATATCAGATTGTGAGGAGGCTATTAGTGAAAAATGAGCAGCAGGAAGCCTTTATCACTTTCCAGTTATAAGATGCTCTCTGAGGGTTATAATGAGTCCTCAGCTAGTCCTTCAGCAATGAGCCGGGATTAGCACCTGAGACCCCAATGGTAAAACCCTCATTAGCCAACTTGCATTAAAACGATAAAGTGCTGGGCCACAATGTGGGGAGAGGTACAGTCTATCAGTATAAGGGAGAGGAAGACAGCAGGGGAGTGAAGACAAAGGTTAACACATGAATAAGTAAGGAATGTTTTCCTGATTCTTTACTAAACTGCAGGGTGCCTACAGGAGGGCAACCACAAAAACGTACAATAAAACCCAATCTACTATCACCCGATTCTCAGCCATAGCGTGTTTATTCTTGTTTTTTTCCTGCATCGAAAGTGATTTATTTTTTTTGTTGTTACTTTCTTAGTCTTGCTTTAGTTTAATGATTGTCTAGTCATAGTTAAATGTTTTATAGCATTTAGATTTTTCCTCTTTGAGAGTGATTTTTATTTCAATAGTTTTGTATATTAGAGTAGAGTTTTTTCCTCCTTAGTGTTTTTTGTTATGCTAAATAAATCGACTCACTGACACCTCAGCTCTTGAGTCCTGACTGAATTCCGGCCTGACACTATGTTGTCATAGCAAGATCATTGGTACCATCAAATGAATTCATGCTTGCTATGTTTATAGCAAGAATATTTTAACTAGATGGCAAATCAAATCAAATCAAATTTTATTTATATAGCCCAAAATCACAAAATACATTTGTCTCAGAGGGCTTTACAATCTGTACAGGGAGTGACACCCTCTGTCCTTAGACCCTTGATTCGAGTGAGGAAAAACTTGTCCACCAAAAAACCTTTTAACCGGGAAAAAGGTGGAAGAAACCTCAGGAAGAGCCACAGAGGAGGGATCCCTCTCCCAGGCAGACGTGCAATGATGTCACATGTACAGAACAAATCAACACACACATATTGTACACTCACAATGAATTATAATGAATTACAATGGATGATGGACAGCATACCACCCTGAACACGCCCGATCTCGTCTGATCTCGGAAGCTAAGCAGGGTCGGGCCTGGTTAGTACTTGGATGGGAGACCGCCTGGGAATACCAGGTGCTGTACCCCCTTCCCATGGGCCCACCACCCATGGGAGGGGTCTAACGGTGCGAATGAGAGATGGGCGGCGGTCGGAGGCGGGGACCCTGGAGGTCCGACCCCCGGTTGCAGAAGCTGGCTCTGGCAGAAGTGGCTGGGGAGAGGGAAGTCTGGGCTTCCCTGCTGAAGCTGCTGCCCCCGCGACCCGACTACGGATAAGCGGAAGAAAACGAAACGAAATGAAAAAAACAATGGATGATAAGAATAGGTTACAATGAATGATGAATTATTACAGTAACAGTGGAACTTGTGATAGAGACACAGATGCACAGTAGCAAATCATTAACTAACTATAATCTGTAATGAATGATGGTAACAATGATGACGGTGACAACACATGCAGTAGACGCCACGCAGGACCACAGCAGCAGGCACAGTCCACAGAAACTCCGGGGAAGAAGTTTAGTTAGTAACATGATGGATAGATGGATTAGATAGATAGATAGATAGATAGATAGATAGATAGATAGATAGATAGATAGATACAGACATCCCAAGTCTCCCGGAAGTTCCGGGAGTCTCCCTGATATTAACAGTGGCTCCCTGATGCCCACGAGCTAGGTAAAAGATCCCGGGTGGGGGTGTATTTGTTCGATAAGCATCTCCCTGAAATGACTTTTTGGAACTTGGGATGTCTGTAGATAGATAGATAGATAGATAGATAGATAGATAGATAGATAGATAGATAGACGAGTGAGTCCCCCAGCAGTCTAGTCCTATGGCAGCATAACTAAGGGATGACCTGAGCCAGCCCTAACTATAGGCTTTATCAAAAAGGAAAGTCTTAAGTCTACTCTTAAAGGTGTTGACCGTGTCTGCCTCCCGAACACAGAGTGGTAGTTTATTCCACAGAAGAGGAGCTTGATAGCTGAAAGCTCTGGCTCCAATATACTTTTAGACACTATAGGAACCACAAGGAACCCAGCATCCTGGGAGGGCAGTGTTCTAGTGGGGTGGTAAGGTACTATGAGCTCTTTTAGATATGATGGTGCCTGACCATGAAGAGCTTTGTATGTTAGTAGAAGAATTTTAAATTCTATTCTAGATTTAACGAGTAGCCAGTGCAAGGAAGCCAAAATAGGAGAGATGTGATCTCTGATCTTGGTTCCTGTCAGAACACGTGCAGCAGCATTCTGAATCAGCTGCAAACTCTTATTAGAGACTTATTGGAGCAGCCTGATAACAAAGAGTTTCAATAGTCCAGCCTAGAAGTAACAAATGCATGGACTAGTTTTTCTGCATCCGCTTGAGAAATGATGCGTCTGATTTTGGCAATGTTACACAATGTAAGCAAAACGAAGAGATGATCAAAACAAAGTCAAACTCTACACAAACTGTGGAAAAAAAATTCTGAGACAAGAACAGTAATCAGTAGTGATAGGTCTGGCAATACCGATGTGTCGACGCATGCGTCAAGCTCGTGGAGCGAAACCCTGTAGCGGTGCGCGTATCGCTTTGCTAAAGTCACGTGACCTACACAGAAACTGTTTTGAACTGACACTGACGCGCCAAACTGTGCTTTATAAGAAAGCGCGTTTGTCAGCGGGATGCATCTAACCAAAAGAATTTTTGATTTTTTGCGGTTCAAATTCAGTAAAAACTATGAAGTAGCCTCAGATAAAAAGAGAGGTTGCATCAAAAAAAACATAACAGACTCAACTTCAAAACACTGGAAAAACTATTTTTAATAAAAAAATTAATTCATAAAAAATTGTAAAAAAGAAAAAATCATAGTCCACAAGCAACCTCTTTCACAACACATTCACTTATCTTTTCACATGATGATACATGTTCACATTATTTGACTGTATCTAAAATCTAAGTAAATTAAATATTTTAAATTTAAATGAAGATATGAAATAATACAATCAAAATTACAATGACTTAAATTCTATTATTGTATATAATTGGTCATCAAATCAGTGTCAGTTCAGTCTGTCAATTAGGTTGCCTGTAGGGATTTTTAAGATCCAGCAGGTGTCAGTATTCAGTGATACAGTATCGACACAGTATCAATACAGTTTCGCAATGTGTTGAAGCGCTTTATGACGCCTCATTGACCCATCACTCCACACCACAACTCAAAAAACACCTTCTCTCCAATAACCTGTATCAAACTTTTCAATCCGGCTTCAGAATCCACCACAGCACAGAAACAGGTCTACTTAAAGTCACCAATGACCTCCTGCTCTCCTCTGACTCTGGCTCCCTCACCATCCTCCTCCTCCTCAACCTCAGTGCTGCCTTCGACACCGTCAACCACTCCATCCTCCTAAACCGTCTGCAATCCACTGGCATCACTGACTCCGCCCTCTCCTGGTTCACATCATACCTATCTAAAAGATCTCATTACATCTCCATCAATCACCATAAATCCCACACTACCACTGTCTCACATGGAGTTCCCCAAGGATCAGTTCTCGGTCCCATCCTGTACATGCTCCCACTTGGACACATCATCCGCCGCCATGGACTTCATTTCCATTGCTACGCCGACGACACCCAGCTCTATATGTGGTGATGTAGAGCTGGGTGTCGTCGACGTAGCAGTGGAAAACCATCACTCCTGCCATCCTCTCCTCTCTCACCAACTGTCTCACGGAAATCAAATCCTGGATGAACTATGACATTCTCAAACTCAACAGCAAATAGTGACTTGTGGCTTCAGTGCATGGGAAAATTAAGCAACTTTAATAGTTGAGCAGTTGCGCTTTAACAGTGTGCAGAAAGAAACAGTGAAAGTGATTTGGTGTTTAATGGTTTCAGTACGCAGGAGTAAGAAAAATAAAGTAACTTAGTTTTAGTGCACAGGAGGAAGATGAATAAAACAATTAAAGACTTTTCTGTTTTGTTTATTAGCACTTTTATTGCTGCGTTTATTGCTAATTTATTGCGGCACTGTCCAGAAACAATCAGTTCGGGTATATGAATAAACACTAATGGTACATAATCTTTCTGTCTAAATAACTTATTTTTCAGCCTGGATATCGGCGGCTTATAGTCCGGTACAGCTTATATGTGACAAAATATATATTTATGTAAAAATACGGTATAATAATAATAATAAAGCACCAACAAAACAAGAGAACAAGACTAGACCAAAACCTAGTACATGGATGGACTGTGTATGTTCAGTGTGTAAAATTATGTGTGTTATGAGGGATAGTCAGTAGTAGTGTCTATAATGTGAATTCCTATTAAATCATCTGCAACTTTCTGTAGTGGCCCTAGTAATATTTGTACTGAAGTTGCATATCACATGACACACATGGTACATTGCAGGGACATAACTACAAACAAAACATCAATATATTAAGCCTCAAATGAGCAGTGGAAATCTCAGTAAATGTATGTGTTTTAAAAAAAAAAAATCCTATTAAAAAAACAAAACAAAAAAAAACACTTAAAACTTAAATTTAAACAGAATTAACAACCAGACTCCAGAGACTTCAGATTCTATTTACAAAGCCTTTATTGTACTTGCAGTAACGAGTGTTGAGTTGAGTAAAGCTTCATCTTTCACTTCACCTGCTTCGCTGTGCCTACTGCGAAGGAGCTGCGCCCCGCCCTTGGTTAAACTCAAGGACAGAAACAGCCTAAACATAAATAACAGCAAAACTCAGTAGAGACTCTCAGCATAGTTTTCCTATGTTCATACTGTATGTCTAAGGTTTTGTGAAATAAAGCTCAGGCACTTTGCCTACATCTTATAATGGCAGAGAAAACCATGCAGGCACTGCATCCAATGGGGAAACTCCAACACTGGTCAGTCAGTCAGCTAGTCCGTCAGTGACACTTGTAGAACTGGCCCTGTTGTTGCAGTCCAGCCACCAAAAAACTAAATGCTCTGTTATTTTCCCAGCTACTCTAAAAGTGCAAACTTCATTAGATCTTACACATAATGAGTTTATGTGTCTATATAGTACAACTGGGACACATTGAGTTTATTATATGACTAAAAGCAAGGACACACACACGCACAGAAAAGATATACAGTATGCTTGATATCCTAACCAAGACAAAAACAGCATCTTATGTTCACCGATGCAACATTCACAAAGGTTTGTTCATGCTGGTAGGAGCACAATGGAACAATGTGAACAATGTGTGTTTGTGTGAGAGAGAGAGATAGAGAGAGCAGTCAGTCAGACACACATTTCTCTGACTAAACAGGACTGTTTGTCCTGTGGGTGAAGTGAGGACAGTGTTTTGGGGCACAAAAGAGTCAATGCTACAGTCAGTCTGGGCCTCCTGTGTGCACTACACTGTTTGTGTTGTGATGAGCAAGAGGTGTGTACACTATTCACACAGATTTGATCATAATTGCTTTCCAAGCCGCACTACTCTGTCACTGAAATTATAACTACCAGTATACAGCGTACGTGTGTGTTGGCTGCCCCCACAATGAGGGCAACCAGAGGCTATCATTACAAGTGTTATTTTTCTCCTCAGTGCAAGAAATGTAGCCTACATTCTGCCTGTGTGTGTGTGTGTGTGTGTGTGTGTGTGTCTGTGTCTGTGTCTGTTTCTGTGTGTGCACAGCCAGAGGCCCAGCCCTGTTCTCCACAAGGCCCAGCCACAAGCAAGCTGACCTCAGCCTAAAAGAGGCATGGGATGCAGCACACCACGAAAGCACTGGTGAATGATAGGCCACTTCTTCGCTAAATTTATATCACTTATGTCTGAAATTCCAATGAAATCTATCAACAACGCTCACATTGAATTAAAAAAAAACCTGGTTTTAGTAATCAAAGCCTATGCACCTGATTTACAACTTTTAATGCATCCTCTAGATGCATTAAATCCTCTGGCTCACTCTTCTGGTGGTTATGTACCATCCCAGTGTGTGTGTATATATATGGCCAGGTCACGTTGCTAGCTTAAATTCATAGTGTAGCATGCTAATAAATGTTGTTTAATTTGTGCAGGAGCTCATATTGAGTGACCGGATTTTTGTTGTTGTTCGACACATGTTTTGTCAGGTATGTTTTTTTATATTTTAATGTATTTGCTTTCTGCCCTTTTTTCTCTGTTGGACTTGGGAGAGGACTTGGGAGAGGTTTTGTCAATGAAGAAACGGAGGGCTTCTCCAGAGATGTTCGGGTCTGAGCTTCTTCATCCAAAAAAACACAACGCAGACTACTAACGAAGCTGACCGGTTACATAAATATATATATATATATATATATATATATATATATATATATATATATATAAAATGGCATGCCGTTCAGGAAATTAAATCTTTGAATATATGGAATGAAGTTTGAATATATTGAATGAAACATTGAATATATGGAATGAAGTCTGAATATATTGAACGAAACCTTGAATATATTGAACGAAACCTTGAATATATTGAATGAAACCTTGAATATATTGAATGAAACCTTGAATATATTGAATGAAACTTTGAATATATGGAATGAAACTTTGAATATATTGAATGAAGTCTGAATATATTGAATGAAACCTTGAATATATGGAATGAAACTTTGAATATATTGAATGAAGTCTGAATATATGGAATCTCAAGTAGATTAAATCGATCGCAACTGGACTTGGTTATTTGTCTTTGAAGACGTTTCACCTCTCATCCAAGAGGTTTCATTAGTTCATGCTAGCTTGACTAGGCTGGAACTAGTCCAACTAGCTGGTGTAGAAACCCAGGTATTTAACCTCTGTGGAGGCAGTCACATGGCTAGTGATGTCATTGGCTCATTAACACTCCATGTGCCCAACGACAGTCGTTTAGTGATAGTCGTTGGGGGTGGTGAAAGTTAGTTTCAACTTTGTTAGTGTTCTATTGTGTTATAAACACAATAGAAAAGTTTCGACTTCGTTAACGCTAACGAAGATGAATGAGAATATTCACAGGAATATATGGAATGAAACTTTGAATATATTGAATGAAACCTTGAATATATCGATTGAAACTTCACTGACGTCAGACTTTGCGCCAGTGCCTGCAGCCATCTTGTGTGTAGTCTGTTATAAAAAAAAAAGCTAATGACGATGAGTCAGGCCGCCCGCAAACTAGTTGCAGCGATACTTAACAATGAAGACATGATAAATACACTGGCAAATGCGTGCCACAATCCCCCAAATACCCCTGCTCACTACCCTGCCCGTACTTCAGAAGAAGTCCGCAGTCCGCTGTGTGAGTAACGTGCCCAAAGCTGACAATGTGTCGCGGATCACAAAATACGTTCAATCAATACTAAACTAAATATTCACCCTGCATTGGTCTATGAATGTGGGTGATTCTTATTGTATCTAAACAATATATGAAGAGCTTCTCTTTCAGTTCATATATATATATATATATATATATATATGTATATGTATATGTATATATATATATATGTATATAGACTATATTATAATAACAATATATAATATATTTGTACTGTAATTGATATCACCAAAAAAATTATTGCCAGGCAGTATACTTCCAGGATAACTGTGCAGAATGTTTAAGGGAAGCACTGGAGTACTGCAAGATCACCAAGTCAGCACTTGTGTTTGTTGCATGTTACCTCATGAGCTTACAGCATACCCTATATTAACCTGAAATGGCAGTAATTAAGTGTGTGTATGTGTGCATTTTCTCCATTTCTATCTGCCTCTGTGTTAACTTTTCACTGCGCATTCAAGATTCTCCACAAAGCTAGTTTTGTAAGGGAACAAAGCTGTAGGCCTCCCTGCCTGTTAGAAATTAATCACTGTAGAATTGGGAGCCATGAATTCTCCTCTTCACCTCCTCTCTTCTTTCTTTCCCTCTCCCAAAACATAGTGGTTCCCAGGGAGAAATGACACTGTGATTAAGAGTCTTGATGTAAAAAGCTTCCTGCTGAACAGAGTGGGCGGAAGAATAACATGGAGAGGATAGGCTTCCAAGGTAAGTATGTGCGCACGTGTGTGTATGGGTGCATGCCGGAAATGAAGGTGGGAGTCTAACGTTAAGCCTATCCAGTTACAGCAGGTACTGGCAGACAACACGGCTATATCAATACACACAACAATATGATTTCCTCTTTCCAGCATTAAGCTAAGATTGACACTGAGACACAACACACTTTGGAAGTGAACACACGTTAAACACACACTTTAACATCAGTTAATTTGGCCAGGGGCCAAACCAAGTAGATCCAGATTCTGTGTGTGGTAAGGTTTGTTGAAGGCTGACACTGATGTATGATACTGGTTTCAGTGTTCAATATATTTAAAATATTATATATCATATATCATAAATCATATGCAGCATGAGTCTGATCAGTTTTTAGTTTGGGTGCCTTTGAGTGAATTCAGCATCTATGGCCCTGCGTTTTGTTTACAATTTCAACTATGCAACATTTTTAATTCATTCCATCTGATTTGCACCTCTGACTCTGCAGCAATGGCAGTCACATGGGTAATATAGTATAAGTATAAGTATACTTCAGTCCACATAGACTCCACCTATTTGACCAAATTAGGATTCCCTGTAAATTTAATGTTCAACATTAAGGTTTACATAGCTGGTCTGTGTGTGTGTGTGTGTGTGTATGTGTGTGTGTGTGTAAAGGGTCAAAGAATAATTCTCTTCAAGTTGTAATTGTGTTTGTAGTGTTTCACCGCTTGGGGCTGATTTATGAGTCTTGCCAAGGCTCGGCTAACAAGATCCATAAATCCCTCCCTCCACCATGCTCCTGTTCATCACCTTGGGATAAGTGTGTGTGTGTGTTAGTATGTGTTAGATATCTGTATAATAAGTCAAAATGTCCTGTCGGCCAACCTCAGTCATTTAGTTGGGGACCAGCAATGTATACTGCATGGGCCAGTGGCCAGTGGGGAGCAGGGCCAGTATAATGTGTCTATAGTCTAGCCATGCACTGACCAAGGTATAGAAAAATGCTCAAGATTAAGATGATATAACAGGCTGCAGTGTGGTGCTGCTATAGTGTTTTCCAAGTCTGCATTGTATGATGTTCGGTGTTTTCAGCCAACAATGACAACTTTCAATTTTTAAAGACATGATAATCCACCTGCAACAACTTTTTTTCAGTCAGTAAGAAACTCTGACACTTCACCAGTTCACTATACAAACCCAATCAATTAAATGGGAAGTCTTGGCAGAGCAGTTTTGTTCTTTTGAGTGTCACTACAGTGCTTTTTAGCAGCTCACTCTCAAATGTCAGATTTTGCATCTTACCATTTATACACACCAACATGGAAGTTTTTTAAATATCTGCGCAGTCACATGCTTTGCCACTTAGTAAATATAGAATTTTGATAAAATGTCACACTGAACTGACTGAAAGTAGATGTCTAGTAGGGCATAACTATATTCACTATAATTCATCGTGAGTGTACAATATGTGTGTGTTGATTTGTTCTGTACATGTGACATCATTGCACGTCTGTCCGTCCTGGGAGAGAGATCCCTCCTCTGTGGCTCTTCCTGAGGTTTCTTCCATCTTTTTTCCTGTTAAAAGGTTTTTTGGTGGACAAGTTTTTCCTCACTCGAATCGAGGGTCTAAGGACAGAGGGTGTCACTCCCTGTACAGATTGTAAAGCCCTCTGAGACAAATGCATTTTGTGATTTTGGGCTATATAAATAAAATTTGATTTGATTTGATAACCTGAATACATACATGTTTTTAGGTATCCTAAACAGTATTTTTAAAAGGACCTGACAGTATTTGGGAAAGGACCTGACCACCACAATATATTATGTAAAAATACATAAAATAACATTAAAACACCACATACAAAACAAGTCCCAAACAGCAACAGACGTGGAGTCAGAAATGAAGCTATAGCTAGCGTGAAATATGATAATTAAACATTCTCCTGCCAGGATAAAAATTTACCTTTCTGTCACTGGAACAGAGACTGAATTTTGATACAAAGGCCACTGTACACTCAGCGGACACAAAAACACATCCACGCATCTAAATACAATAGTCCTATAATAAATAATAGCTCTGTGAAGCTTGTAATGTTCAGATTTTGTGAACACTGTATCCAAGAGGTGTTTATAGCTAACGGGTGCATGTTGTAGCAGTGTTGTATTTAATTGCCTTATATTGAAAGTTGTTTAAAATGTTGTGTTTTCCCATGTGCTGTATATAAATGTGGCTGGAAAATTTTAGGGAAATGTTGCACTTTCATGTTCTTTTGTTGATTTTTACTAATTACTTACTTCAAAATCATTTCTCTGCAGTTGATTATAGTTTTATGATGTCTTCCATACACTGCTATCTTAACAAGAAATAACCTACAAACATGCACATTTTCATGTGAACACAGCAATATTGTAGCTGGATATGAAAATCCTGGGTCAACTAAGCCCATTGATAACCGCCACTACTACACTACTTTGACAGGTCTGCCACTGTAAGGTTTTCTTTAGTCAGTTCACAAATTACCTTGCCAATGACAGATTCCAAATACCCCCATTATTGTTAATATTTTTTTTTCATTTAACTGGTATGTTGTAATTTGAGAGAGACAATGTTGCTATCAGAAATGTTTCCTGGGGCACAACTACAAACAACTAAATGAGTCCTAATTAAGTTGAGATGTGGGAAGTACTAATGTAACTGAGGTTCTGAGGAGAATTCATGTGCATGCATGTAATGAAAATCTGAGAAATAACATACTATCTCTGCTACTCTAATACTAATGGTCAGCACGCCTGTGTTGATTGCATAAATGCCTACCACCCATATTAAACAATTTTTGGGAGAAACCCAGTACAAGTGTAACGCTGTAACTATTATAACATTACATATTGTTTCAATATTAACATAAGAAAAATGGTTAATCACATTCATCTGGGAGACTAGAGAGTGACGATAACTAGCCACAAATAAATACTGTATATATGTATGTATAAGCAGTAACAGTGGTAATGAAGTGATGCTTGCAGTGATTGTGTAGCAGCAACAGCTTAGACAAAGCAAAACTGCAACCATCTCACTGCAAAGTGACAAAACCACTCCACCCACTGTATTGTCACTTTTTTTATTGCTTTTATCTAAAATTGCCCAATTTTATGAAGTTCCAGTCAAAATGTTTCATGCCTCTCCAAACTGGAACTAGAGAGATGTTATAACAAGACTAAGTTAAAACATACTATATGCTTGGACCGTGTATGGTCAATGTGCAAAATTGTGGCGTTATAGGGAGTCAGTGGTAGCATCTCTAATGTGAATTAATGTTCATCTGCAATTTTCTGCAGTGAATCCAGTAATATTTGTTGGTAAAGTGTAATTAAATAACATATCACATGACAACATTTGAGTAAAAAAATAAAAAAATAAATAGAAAGGTTATAAATAAAGTTGCAGGGCTCAAAATAAATCATGTTGTTCACATAATTTAAGTGTAGCCAAAACTTGCTGCTGCAATGTTATCATTTTAAGCATTATTATTATTATTATCATCATTGTTTTTGTTATTATTTATTATTATTATTATTATTGTTATTATTATTGTTGTTGTTGTTGATGGGTAATAAGTTAAACAGATAGTAAGCACAAAGCAGATGAATACACAGTATATAGGGCCACTTTCCGATTTAGAATAACTATATGAAATACCAAGATATGTTATAGCTGCACTACCAATTTATAGCTTACAAGAAATCTTACAATTTTACAAGAAATGTTGCGAAGTGAATGCTTGCTGAGCACATTGTAATTTACTTAAAAGCTTTGTGTGGATAATGAATACACATATATATATACTGATTAATGTAAATTTGATGTTTGCAGCTCTTCATCAAAGTTTCTGCTTGAACCTCTCTGCAGTATATTGTAACTGATCTGCTGAACAAACCGAATATCTCCGGATCTTGTTGTGTCGAATTTTAGCCCCGCTAACGAAGCTCTAATAACTCATAAACATAGTTAATTTCCTTAGTTCTTCACAATAAAACTGGTCCATTTGTTTGGCAGTGAAAAGCTTTTCATATGAATCAAAAGCAGTGAAAAGACATGCTACCTTAGTCTGCTGCATGTTTTGCAGAGTAGACCTTTTGTACTCGGAAAAAGAAAAAATCTCACCCAGTTTCACCACTTGTTCTTCTATTTGGATATACTCTGACAGCCATTCCATCTTAAAAGAACCGCATTTCTTTGTTACCTTTGCTTGGTGAGTGGATGTGTTGCTGCCCGTTTGTTTCACAATGATAACTGATTAGAATCAGAATCATCTTTATTCTCATTTTGTACAATACATATTGAGGGATGCTCCTGCAGTGTCACCAAGAGAATAATAATAATAATACAAAAAAAAAACACAACATAGAATATAACATAACACAGTATTAGCATTTGCGTCTTTCAACTCCGCCGCACTGTTGTTAGCTAGCTAACCTGCACAGCGTGTATAGGCAGGGCACATATGCGCTGTCAATGCTATGATTAACTGTATCATTGGCTGGACACCTGTCACTCACTGAGTTACAATGCAAAATGGTACAGAAGACAATATTATTGGTCTTATTAATTAGATTATTAATATTAGATATTATTTAATATGTTCATATTGAATTTTATTTTATGCGCTGCATAGATTTTCTTGTGTGCTGAAAATGTGCAAGCAGTGCGCAATTGCGCAGGTGCGCAGCTTAGAGGGAACATTGCTGATATTTCAAAGAAACTGTTCTGTACATGTGACATCATTGCACGTCTGTCCGTCCTGGGAGAGGGATCCCTCCTCTGTGGCTCTTCCTGAGGTTTCTTCCACCTTTTTCCCTGTTAAAAGGTTTTTTGGTGGGCAAGTTTTTCCTCACTCGAATCGAGGGTCTAAGGACAGAGGGTGTCACTCCCTGTACAGATTGTAAAGCCCTCTGAGACAAATGTATTTTGTGATTTTGGGCTATATAAATAAAATTTGATTTGATTTGATTTGAAACACAGGAGATGAATATCAGGGGTTACATTCACTGTGTTTAACACTCAAGGTGAGAGTGTCAGAGCTCCTAGCAGGAAATGCAGTCACTCTATGTCTGTGTAACTTTATCACTCCGTCAGTGAGTCAGTGACAGACAGACATTAGGGGTTATAGTGCTGGTCTGTGTCTGGTCCAACCAAAAAGGGTCAGGTTAGGGGAATAAAAGCTAAATCCAGTGCTGTCTCCCACTCTCTTCAATCTAAATTTTATATGCTTTAATCCCTGGAATAAAGTAATACTGATCAAAAGCATGATACTGTGCATATAAAACATTTCAACAGAAACTCACCTGTCTCTTCATCAATGGCGAATCTTCCAAGTCCACTCCCATCACGAATAGAGTATTGGATTTCTCCGTCTCTGCCATTGTCCTCATCACTGGCAGTGACTTGGAGTAGGGTAGTTCCAATCCGGGCATTCTCTTTAACTAATCCTGTCAAGGCAAAGTGGGAAAAGTATGGAGGATAGAGGTTTTCGTTCACATCTACCACCTCCACCTCCACAAAGGTGACAGAGAGAAGAGAAACAGGCCTTCCTTTGTCTTTGGCCCTTACAGTGAGGTTGTAGAACTGCTGTGTCTCATAGTCCAGCTCCTTTGTCAGTCGAATAGCCCCACTGGCCCTGTCTACCTCAAACCATCCATTGTAGTCATTGGCTAAAGAGTAGCGGACCTGGCCACCCAACCCCAAATCAGGGTCCTGGGTGTCTAACCAGGCCACAACAGTTCCAACTGGGAGATCCTCCAAAGCCCTGGCTTTGTAGACATTAGGGATAAATAGCGGGGCACAGTCATTCACATCATCCAATATGATTTTCAAAGAGGTAACATAAAATCTCTGGTTCCCTTTCTCTGCTTTGTCTCGAGCCTCAATTTTCAGATTAAAAGTAGAGACAAACTCCCTATCGAGTTGGCCAGCAACGTACACTATGCCATTAGTGGAGTTAATACCAAACTGGGTGGTGCTGGTCAAAACAGAATATATAATCTCTCCATTCGGTCCAAGATCTTTGTCAGTTGCCTCCACCTGGATGACATCTGTACCTATGGCAGTGTTTTCAGGTATGACAATTCTGTAGCCTCCTTCTTGCAAAAACTGGGGTGCGTTATCATTAGCATCATCTATGTAGACAGTAAGCAAACGCCAAGCAGTTTTTTGTGGCAGACCAAGGTCATAAATAGTTAAGTTGAGGAGATAGCGATCTCTCTTTTCTCTGTCCATGGGCAGAAAGACACTGACAAGGCCAGTCTCCATGTCAATGGTAAAACAGCTGTCAGTGTTTCCGTCAGAAATAGAATACAAAATCTGACCGTTAAAACCTGTGTCTCCATCATAGGCATTCACCTTGAAAACACTTGAGCCAATCTTTAGGTCTTCCAACACAGAAATATCAGTGGGAAAAGCTTTGTCAAACTGGGGCGTTTGCCGATTGACAGAGAAAAGGTCAATGATCCCTTCCTCAATTTTGGGCTTGTTGCTAGCTTTGGACTTTTTAAGTAACTTCTCAGCTAGCTTTTGGGCTACCCTTGTCTCTTTACAATTAAAACTTCTTGGTGGAGATTTCCCATGAACAACAGAGATGTTCACAAACATGGGATCAGAAAAGTTCTCTCCATCCGTGGCAGTTATTTTGAGACTAAAGACACCATTCTTTGGACTGGCTGTGGCAAGAGGACGCTGCAGCGTAAGGACCCCTGAATCTGGGTTAAGGTCAAAGTATCCCCATTCATTCCCTGAAATGATCTTATATTTTACCAGCTCTAACTCATCTATATCAATTGCAGACATTGTGGTAATCACTTCATCCACTGGGAAATCCCTAGAGATTACCCCCTGGCATGCTACCTTCTCAAACAATGGTTGGTTATCATTTACATTCTCCAGATTAATTGTTACATTGACTTCACTTTCTCGCCTGTAAGGTGACCCCCAGTCAGATGCTCTGACAACAAACACAAAGCTCTCTGATGAGGATTCAAAGTCCAATTCTTTAGTCGTGCTGATGATACCAGAAAACTGATTGATTTTGAAGGGTAATGGCTGAAGGCTGGAAATGCTATAAGTAATGTATCCATTTTCTCCTTTATCCCCATCCACTGCAGAAACTGTCAATACACTGGTCCCAACTGGTACACTCTCATTAACAAAAAACTCATAAGAGGTCTGAGCAAATGTTGGTGTGTTGTCATTGGCATCCTGAATAGTGACCTGCACTTTAACTTTGAGCTTACTATCTACTTCCTGTACCTCTAAATTAAAGACATCCTGGGTAACCTGGGTGAACCAGCGAGTGGTAGAGATTACACCTGTCAAGGTGTTTATTTGAAAAAATGCAGTATCTGCAAAAGGTGTCAGGATATATTCTGCATCATCAGGCTCTGGCTTGATTTTAATGGCTGCTACAATCGTGCCGGGTGGTGAAATTTCATTCAGAGTAACATCATACAACTCACACTCAAACTTAACTGCTGTCTGCCTTTTCTTGACCATAATATGGACAACCTTGACAGCTGAGAATTTCTGTGGGGTGCCCATGTCTTTAGCCTGCAAAGTGAGGTTACAACCGTAAGGGTAAGTCTCCCAGTTTAGTGACACAGAGGCCTTTATGGCAAACTCCCCTTCCTCAGATCTTTCTATGAAAAACTGTTCTAAGGGGTCTCCACCCACAATGACCACTGAGTCTATTTCTCCATTTAAGCCTTCATCTAGGTCCTCCACAGTGACTATGGCATACACAGGATTTTTATCAAGCCACGAGGGGCTGTGGGTGACCACATTTATGACTGGAGCATGCTCATTCACGCGCTCCACATGAACAAAGAGCTTGGCTGTGCTGCTGACCCCATTATTTCCATAAAGCTTCATGCCTCGGTCCACCGCCAGGATTTCTAAATCGTACCGGTTCTGCTCATCAACATTGAGCTTTCCGCTGAGGGAAACCACTCCACTAGTTGGATGTACTGCAAATAGCTCCATTTTCTCTTTGAAAAAATAGTAAAACTCCCCATTAGAGCCAATATCTGCATCAGTGGCGGTAACTTGTGCTATGCTAGTCCTGAGAGGGGTGCTCTCTGCTATGGTGACAGAGTAAGTGGTGGGTGAAAACAAGGGTCGCAGGTCATTCATATCCAAGACCTGGATGATGACTTTAGTCCAGGTTTCGAGGAGGGCCTCTCCCTTGACAGAGGCTTTCACTGTCAACACATAATTATCCTGAATCTCTCGGTTCAAGATAGCTGCATTGCCACCTTTAGTCCTTATGCGCAAGAAGCAGAAATCACCCAGCAAATATTCTTCTGCTTTGAAAAACCCTTCATCATCACCTGAGGTGATTCTGTAGCGGATCTCCCACGAGCGCTGGGACAGATGGATACCCATTTTAATTTTACTGTTGGCATAGGTGCGTGCTGCTGAGTTTTCATAAACAGTGGCATGGTAGACAGCCTGAGTGAAGCCAAAGTGAGATCCATCCTGAGGGGCCCCCTGGGTATTCTGGGCGTGGCAGGGTGGTGACGTGAAGATCAGCAAAGGCAGCAGCAGGGCGAGGCCGAGGAGAGGGGCTCGCATGCCTGCCCACTGGCCCATTTTCACATCCATCCCATCATCACTGCATTCTGAAACAGAAAGACAGAGAGAGAAAGGTTAGCCACAGAGGGAGCAGCAAGACCACATATGCACGACTTGATTTTTAAACTCTGATGGCTTATTTTCCACTGTACCACAGAGACCTATTGGATATGGGTAAGGGGACAGGGAGTGCACATTTCCTGGGTAACCAAAATTAAGGCTGACATCAGCCTTGTATGGTCTCTTGACAATGGCTGTCAATTGCAAGTTTCAGAAAAACCAGAGGTGGTTTGAGAAAGAACAAAATAATTGCACAGCTAGAAAGAGCAGTGTAACATCACCAAAACAAACACTGAAGAAAATAACTGCAGAGGACAAATTGATGGGCTGCTAAACCATGACCCTATCATAACCCTTTTCCTGAAATACATGAAAACTGCAGCCCTGACTCTCAAAACCATGTAAAACCTTCAGAGGCAAACCAAATACGGTTTTGATGTGAGACTCAAGTAGCTGCTGTGTTCAGAGTTTGTTCTGTTGTTCAGATAGAAAATAAAAATGTAGCCACAAATATGTGCCAATCTGGGCTTTAGGAGAAAAGCCTGAATCAGAAAATGCCATTTTGTGGCTATATACTTTCCACCACAAGGGAACGGATGAGCCGGGAAAAGACAAACAGTGTCCGAGCACACTGATAATAAAACATGGCTGAAGCACATTGATAAATCTACAAATTCTCAACACACAATTACACACACATGCACAACGCTTCTGCCAGAGAGCAAACTTTTTTGTTTCAGACAAGAGACTACTAACTTCTGACCAAAAGAAAAAAAATGCTTTGTGAGTGTGACCAAAAACCATCTCAGCTGAAACAATGCAAACCAATACCTAAGCCTGCATTTAAATCCAATTCAATAGTCATTCAGCAAAAAAAGGCTCAAATCCACCCAAGTGAAATGTCAAAAACAACACTGTAATTTTTGTCTGACCTTAAACTGTCATCTCAGTGTGAACTTCAGTCAGTGAGGACAGAGGTGGGGGGTGGGCAGTGGGGATTTTGAGGACTCTCTTGCTGGAAGTGTCTCAGAGAAGTCTGTCAGCTTTACTAGGTCAGTATATCTCTCCTTTGAAAGAATAGTGCCAGCAGGGAGGCACAGTAATGACGCCTCAACAACTGCATTAACCCTTTAGACCCCTGCTGGTTTGGCTGGGTTTCCACTCTTTCCTTACGGACTTATTGCATAATCACTACATGCTTAACCATTGCAAGCCATATATTGGTTGGTATACTGTTCATTATTTCATCACAAGTGGTACTGTATTGAATGTTAAGGATTTGACATTAGGTTTAGGATTTCTGCTAGTATGTCAACAGGTTTTCAAAGCATCAGAATATGAATGGATAGAGGAGACTGTCAGTGTTCCAGGGTTGATGTGACATTTTGAGGCTTAAAGGATAAGGCTGGTAATTTTCAATATCTTTCTAATTGTTAACAAATTTCACATGCAGAGCCAAACCAACCTCAAACTGATCTACTTAGAAGAATTCTGTGTGTAGACCTTAGTTGGTGTAGTATTAAATGAACATGTTCTTTTGCTACAAAGAGTTGGGCACAGTCCTTTGTTTAGAAATGGATCCAAAGAGTGATAACAGTAATTACTTTTTCAGTGACAGCTTTGTTATTTTGTTGTGCTTTTATTGTGCATGATAACCTCTTGACTTTGTATTACACTACATTGTACATTTCTCAAAACTCTTACATACAATGTCATGAGGCTGGATATGTTGATGTGTTCACATATTTTGCACAATACCCTTGCAGATATTTTATATAAAGTCCAAGCTGAAGAAAAAAGTGAGCCTTAGTTTTGTCTTAAAATATAGAATGCACAGAAAGAAAAGAAAAACAAAATCATTTTGTCACACTTTGTTTTTCTGTTTTCTCTCTATGTTGCCACAATGGTTGCTATCATGATTTAATTAATGTAAACTAAAAGTGTATCATTGAAAGATATTCAGACATGTGTTCATCCTCAGTAACTTTCGATTTAGATTATTTAATTTTCACCTGATATGTTGTGCACTGCAGGATGGAGATTACCGGTAAGTGATTTTGCACAGGTGTTATTACCTAAAAATGATGAGCTAAAGTTAGTTGCCATCTTTATTAGTTTTTATTACCATTATTATTTTAAATTGATTTATGTATATGGCTTAATACAATATGGTCCAGTTTAACGTCAGTGTTTCATATTCTAGGAGAATAAGATTAACCAACAAGTCAGTCAAAGTCTTATTATTACATGTCTGCTTAAAAAAATGCTTTTTGTGTGGATAATGCTCATTAGACTGTGACAGCCTGTGGCACCACTGCTGTTATTACTGTAGAGTCAAAGGAGCTTGAATTTAGCCTCCTGTTATTCTCAGTTGTTACAACCCCATAATGCCCCAGAGGCAGACAATTTTGGAACTACCATAAACACACATCTGGGCAAAGAGTTCCATGCTATGTTTAACAGCGCACAGATACACTCACATACACACATTCCTGTCCTCCCACATGTTTTGCCCTGAGGGCTGGTTGGAGGGCAGTATGCAGTGGATTGACGTTGAGCACATGTACCCAATATGCTATTCTCCCCTTTATATAATACTGTTGAAATCAGTGACAACAGCATTCACAAGGACTGTCTAGCAGGCTGGAGCTGCCATGTCACACCCTGCGGCAAACTTGTGCTTAGTCTTGTGTTTTCTCTAAAGTGTTTCTGATACCATATTTCTCCTTTTCTGTTTTTATGTGCATGTTATTCCTGTATAATGTGTTACTATGTTGGGGTGTTGTTGACTCACTTTCATTATTTAGTCCGATATGGGGAAATGATCTCTTTCTAATTTGCTTTCTAATCTATGTGTAATCACTTAACAACATTTATGTGTCAAGACTTTCTTAGACCTTTTGATTGCAAATATACCTGTATACCAAGCCGTAGATATAGTTTACTTTGTCGACCAAACCAAGTGAAACATACACTGCTGTAATTTTTACCAAACATTACTCTTACTACATTACAGGAGAAAAAAGTTAATTGTTGGGAACTGTTTATCATCTACATTCATCTACATTTGGTGCTCTACGGATTCTGATGATAGGACAATATATGTGAGATTGTTTTTTCTTTTTCCTTTTCATGGCATTAGTTATATATGATTATATTATGACCTTGTTGGAACTGAAATCTATCACCTCATCCTTATGTCACTTTTAAAATGTATACTAAGTTGATTTACAGTGACCTTTTTTTACACTATATGGCAATATCGCATATATATTCTGGATCTGCTTGTTACAGCCCAGTGAGCTGCACCATTGCATCGAACTGTCTTGTGCATTCCCTAAGGCTTAGCCTGACATAGAACTGTTAGAAGCAAGTTCTGTTGATGTGAGCAATGCTTGGCTATGCCACATGAGGTTATAATGGACACACTGGTAGTGATTTTATTTTTATTTTTTTCATAAAAATGTATTTTCTTTTGAATAAACTGCAGACACTCTGGAAATTGAAATTATCTAAGTTCCTCTGCTCCCCTGCACTTAACTGCATAATTGCCATGTTGTTACTATACAAAGAAACCCAACAAGCCTGTGTCTGCTAAATGTTTGCTGCACACACACACACAGACACCACAAGGGACAGCGACACAGGAAAACACTCATTCTCCATTGAGAAGCCCCAATTACCGTCAGATCTTAACACCCTCTCATTAGCTTTTCATTATAGGCTAATTGGTCTTGAATTGTGTGGCAAACAGCAGCCAGCAGCTTCCACATCCCAGACACACCACTGCTGGCCATGCTCACACATAGCTATAAGTTAAAAGATAACAGAGAGAAGCAAGCCTGCTGGTGAAGCTCTTGGTTTGATTCTGCCTTCATTACTAGCTGATATGCTGACAAAGCAGCACACACAGACACACGCATCGTGAGGAGCTGACAGAAACAACAAAATATATAGCAGAAGGCTGAAAATAGTTCCTTACACACACATTATGACTCACAGCACAGGCAGCATGTGTGGAGACAATATAAACATGTCAGATGCCCCTTCGTAGAGGGGTTCCAATCAGTCAACTGCTGGTTTCAAAATTCACTATAGGATCTGTTTTAAACACATACATTCAAATTGTACATATCTAGCAAGACACTGATTCCAGGTGGTACTGTTAAATTTGATGGTTTGTACCAGCTATTCACTATCCATCACTATACGAATACTTATACGGTGTAACACCACTTAGTTTTAAATAATGCATTCACAGACTACAACAGGTCTAAATCTGAACTGCTGTTGTTGAGTTTGATGTAAAGTATGTCTGCCATGTGATTTAAGTGTCACCGCAATCACCAAATACATAAGTACACACCATCTGTGTTTTGTCAGTTAAAAGGTCTTACTGCAAAATTCTGCCATGCAGCAAAACACTGAGAACACTGTTTTCCATTCTACTCTGATAAATACAGTTTTGTCTATCTGGAAAGAGTGTGGAAAGACAAGCAGAAAGACCGACTGGCAGACAAGAGGGAATAGAGAGCATGAGATGGAGGAGAAAACGAACAGCGCAAGACAGAAGGAAATAAGAGGTGTGTATTATCTCATCCATACAGAGAACTACAACAGAATGGCGCCTACAATCACGGCTGTCAACTATGTTTAACACATCAAGCAACAGAAGGGCGTCCATTGGGCCTGAAAAACTCAATTACCCACAATCTGTCATTTGTCTTTCTGCTACCATTTCAAAAGAAAGTGCTTTAAAAATGCACCAGAGACCTCAAAGTACAGTATAACCACTTCAGATGATATTTGATGTACAAAGCAAAAAATAAATTAGCTTAGTTATACAAATCAATTTACAGAGTGTGGGCCAGTGTGTGTGTACACAGCAAGACATTGGGCCTCATGCAAGAACCTTCTCATATTCTTATCTGACTTTTTTCTGTGAGGTTTATCCGCACGAATGTTAAGACCCAACAAACTCTCTTAACTGCATGAACTTGTCATAAGTCGCTCACTTCAGCCTGATGAAATCCACCTGTTCATGAGTCGGGGAGTATGTAACATTTGTGAGATTTGATCGTTAGCATAATCAATTCCCCTAAAATTGCCATATATAGCCCCATGTTCCGAGTTCTGTTCAGAGCTTCAAATCCTGTTTTCAGAAATCAGCAGACAAAAACGGAACAAATGTGGGAGTGTCAGTGGTAGGGGATCCGAGACATTGAGAAAATATTCATTCATTCAAAGACATGTGATCAGAGCAGTGTGGTAGTGTGACAAAGAGGGAATGCTTTGAAATGGAATTAGGTGCTAGAAAACACTTTTCTAAAGCAAACTGGTCTGTAAAATATGTACACTTAACTACCAAAACAGTTTACATCAAGTGTCAAGTTTTATGCATCTAAAATGGAAATCGTCTTGTCCTGTGGTGCCATGGTGCTCTGGCAAGGGAGTTTTTAGATGTCACTAGCATTCTGGACTGAGGCTGAGTGGTCATATCAGAGTGAAGAAACACACACAGACGCGCGCGCGCGCACACACACACACACACACGGTTTCTATAAGTCAGGTCATTTTGAGACAAAGTTTGTAAAACACATTTGTTATTTTGTGGTAGTCTGTGCATACACAAGGTTTGAATCAGTGGCTTTCTCAACTGATAATTTGACAGGGAGCAGCCCTAACACTATTACACCCCACTTGAAAACTTGGTTAGGGATGGCTTGTACCAAATGGTAAAACATTGATTATAGGTCAGTGATTAATGTTAGTGTAAAGGTTAGGTTTGGGAAAGTAGTCATTATGGTTACGGTCTCAGGTAAAGCCTAATGTGAGTTGTTTCGTCTTGGGGTTGGGGGTGGGGGGGGAATCTTGTCACTGGGTTAAGGTTCGGCTAGGACTCTAATCCAGCACATTTACATTCAAGAACTAAGTTAAAATAAACTAGTGGCATAAATGAATTTTTTTAATCTACATTAATGTCACTGAAATCTTTAATCTTGAAATTAATCTAGATTATTCTGGATTCAAATGTCTCATTCAGAATGCGAAATACCTAAGTACTGACCAAAAGTACGTTTTTGAGAACGGGTTTCTTAAACCAGGGGAAGCATTAGAACAGGAGCCAAAATGCATCAGTTTGCAAAATGCATCACTGACTGCTTATAGCAAAGGGATGCTTTGTGTTCAGGTGGTAATTGAGACTGGAAGAACTCCTACAGTAAACCAATTCTGCATTGCATAAGGTGAACACAACCTTAGTCTTGTTGATGCCACCATCGGGAAGCTTCTTAAAAATGAATTTTCCCTGAAGCAAGCCTTGCGGCTTCGTGGCTGCATCCATGATAGACTATCACGTTTGGTGTGGTAGTTCGAAAACTGAATTGCCCACTACAGTGCAATTCGGCTATTTATACATCCGCGCTAAAATATCACGTTAAAAAAGTCATCAGTTTGCTTATTATAGGACCCAGCTCCAAACCCCAATTTTGATAATAGATTAACGGCAATATTTTTTATATCGCTCGATAAGAGTCTCACATTATCGCAGCGCGTTAACGCCGTTAACGGCCCACCACTCAAATAAACCAATTTGACTTTAAACCTACAGTAGGTACTTATGAATTTGAATAATTACTTCTGCTGTGATTTTTCTTTGAAAGGCAGTCTCTTAAAATTTACCTTTAAAGAGGGTAACCATCTACAGAAAATGATTCCTGACTCTTCTGCATAATGACCATTCACAAATATCACCACATTAGATCCTCTTAGTCAGCTGCAGTCTATTATGGGAAGCAACATGAAGAGGGTGCTGTTTTATCAGAGCGAATGGAGCTAAAGCTCAGTGGTGAAAGGAGTGAAATAATAATAATAATAATAATAAAAAAAACACTTGATTTAACAATTGATTGATTGAACCAAGTTAACAGATAAGAGGACATTTTAAAGGAAGCCTTTCAGAATCTGCATCTGGCTTTCTTTAAAAAGTCCAACTCATTATGTTATATTCTTAGCACACTAATATAACCACAGGCTAATTGTTCAATTACTACAGTATATGTAATATTATGTAGTACTACTACGTGCCTGTACTTCATCCTCTCATGTATGTTATACATTAATAATGAAACATGACTCATTCATATGCTGCTCTCATTGGCTGATGGTCAGTCTGTCATGTATAGTGTAGCGTTGTGTTTCAGCATTCTATGTCTCTAAAGCTCCATTGTCCATATTTGAAGTTTTATTGTGACCATATGACATTGCAGCAAGTATACAAGTAAAGCTATTTGCAGTCAGTATGGCATATAGTTGGTATAATGTTGCTGTTGTTCCAGTTGTCGAGAACATTCATTTATAAATATCAGCCAGCTCTGTTTAGCCTGGAATAAAATACACAGATTCAACAGCAGCACATACTCTGATGTGAGAATATGTGGAGTCTCAGAGGGGGGGGGGCACTCCCGACCAATCACATTCAAAAATCCCTTTCTGAACATTCTCTTGGCCAATAGGGAGGTGCCAGCCAGCCTCACAGTGCTGGTACAGTGAGAGGCACAGCAGAATTCCTTCTGTCAGCATTGACACACACACACACACACACACACACACACACACACACACACACACACACAGTGAGAGAGAGAGAGAGAGAGAGAGAGAGAGACCCCTGTAGTACTCCTTTAACACTTTGTATTGTCAGCTTTGTTTCACTGCCCTTATGGCATGGTGACACATGGAATCACTCCTCCCTCCTTCTCACATGTTCTTTTCTTCCCTTCTCTTCGTCCACCCTCCCTCCTACCTTTTCTCCCTCAATGCCCCTCCGTCCACAATTACTTTTACCTTCTTATTTTCTTCCTTCCTACTTTCCTTCTTGCCTTTTTGTCCTTTGGTGTCTTTCCTTATCCCCCCTCCATCCTTCCTCATTTTCTTTTCTTTTTTTTTCTAATGCATATTTCCTTTCTCTCCTTCTTCCCTAGTTATTTCCCTAACTTCCAACTTTCTCTCACTCACCTTCCCCCTCTTCCACCCCAGCTCCTTGCTTCTCCCCAGAGAGAGTATGAGTGTGGGTAGTAATGAACTTTCAGTGTGTGAAAGCAGGTGACATTAACCCATTATCTCACTCTGTGGAGAAATATGTACTTAAACAAGTGTCACCTTGTCACCCCCCTTTTCCCCTCATCATGTGGAAGTCTACTCAATACTGAGTGCTAATGATTTTAATTGGCTTCTTTCTTTGTTTTTTTTCCCCCTCATCTACACACAAACATTAAGCAACTACTAAGGGCCACAGAAATGAGTTCTCTGTGTGCGTGTGTGTTCCTGATTACGATGGGGTAGCTCACCCCTTCCTCCCACTGGGGGAGGTTAGAGGCTTTACAGAATCAATGGGAGGGTTGAATAGGAGGAGGGTCACATTTCCATCCGGCTGCTCTCACAACAACTGTGTGAACTGAAACTGCAACTGACAAACTCTGCTCATGTTCTCGACATGAACTCCATCTGCACAACAGCCACACAGGGTATGATTTACATTGAATTCAGTACAGGGTAATATGCTGAGACTGGAGGAACAAAATTAGGCTCTAAGTAAAAGTCAACAGTATATGTTTCTTAAAATCAACAAATTGCCCTATCTACCTTTCAATACTTCCTGAATCTGCATGTGTCTCAATCCCACTGACTCCTACTGAAGACAAAGTTCTTGAAAACAATTCATAAATGTATAGGTTCAGTATTTCATAAAAAGGTCAATACTTTCCTAAAACAGCTGGAGTCTGTAATTTTTAGTAAGTAAAATGTAAAAATACAACAATCATTGTTGTGAGTATTTACCTACAGCTCCCTCAGAATCATTCATTTGGATAACATCAACCCAACACATTCATAAAATGACAATACACTTTCTGTGATAAAAAGCAACACACAAAAGGTTCAATCAATCAATCAATTAATCAATCAAAGTGTAATAAACACTTTGATTGTCATGTGCACAGTATAGAAACACACAACTTAGCCAATGCAAGCCATAAGGTTGCAGATGCAAGGCATACGTTAAGCATATACAGAATAATACCAATATTTGGTAATGATAATATTTCATTATAGCCCTGCCGAAGTGCCTGTGCTCATTATCAAATGTATACCAAATTTGTGTGAATGCAGCTTTAGCAGGTTAACTCAGGGACAAGAATGTGGATTAACATGATCAGCAGAAGACCAGCGGAACGATGTGAATTTTTGTCTGAGTGAAGAAAGCAACAGTAAATGAGCCAATCAACAAGAGGGACGCGACTGTCAGGCTAATAGATTTTCATTTTATAACTGCGTTTTAAAACAAAAAAATATCTCTGTCCAGATTAGCCTTTTAGCTGATTCAATATTAATCTCTGACCTTTATAACAAGCCTGGAAATGTATATCCCATGATCATTCACATAAACTGGGCATGCGTGTGCCAGTGTAACCATTGATAAAATGATCCCAGTAGATACTGGTCAAAAAAAAAAAAGAAAAGTCAGTAAATCACTCTGCATTGATCCATGTGTGTGATTCTTACAATATCTGATGTCCACAGTTGCTTTATACTGTGTAAACTTCTTCATCTTATTCACAATATTATCGTATATTAGACTCTTTTCAGAGTTGTTACGGGGATTTTAAAGAAAAACCCTTAAATAAGGAGGATCGAATTCAAAGCATCAAAGTTTAAGTTGAATTTAATGTTTTTGTACAAGAGGAGCGTTTCACAATGCAACACACTAAAGGGGTTACAGAGCAAAAGGCTCCCAGAGGAGCGTTAACCGTTGGTTCTTATACCTTTTCCTGAAGATGGGCTGTCTCAACCCCTGTGAATTGTTAATGGTCAATTTGCATATAATGCCTTTAAACAGCTTATCACCTAATGAGTAGCCAGTATGTCCCCAATCTTGATGTCATCTCCCTGACCCATTCTGTTCTCAAATTCCTCTATTTATACGTTAACCTGAACTTTACCTTACCTTGCCAGTCTGAGTAAAACATCAATAAAGGGAAGTGCCCTAAGAACATATAATGCAAGAACAAACATTGTATAAGTTAAAACATCCAACTAGCTGTGTAAACCTAATTTTTATAACAAGAGTGATTTCACCTTACACTTTCACCTACCTTTACTTATAAGCTCATTATAAGTGCTCACCATACATGTTGTATCTTTTTTTTCTGAGCAGTCTATCCTATCCAGATTATCCATCATTTCATATGATAATGCTTTCACACATAATGGTTTTTACCTGTATATTACTATAAAATGCTGGAAGTCGAGATACCTTTTCATAATTCTGTAGGGGAGATGTCTATATCTGAACCATGATGGTGAGATACTCTATGACTCAGCTTAGTGCATGATGTAAATAAATTCACTGAAGTCTTATTCAACAACCAACAGCACCAGAAAGGGTAAGCTCCGCTGTTTACTTTGATAAACTGAACATTGTGAAGCAATAGGGACTTTGTGTCTTATTTAATCAAGAAGCAGAAGGTTGAACATGGATGAAGGAATTTGTGAAGATATTACTTTGCAGAAGATTGATCTGTCTTCATAATGTGATTATGTAAGTTCATAAGTAATTCAAACAAGAGCAATGAGTGTGGAGATGGATGCAGACAGATTGTAACTATGACTAAAATTGATGTAAATTCAAAGTTATTATGCTCACCAACTCTTCATGGCACAGACAAGCAACTAGCATTTTTGGAAAGCTCATGTTGTGCCATTTAATTAGATATGTTCTATACCTCCAATACTTCATAATTTCCACACCTACTTATATATATTCGCCTTCACACAGTCCTTTTACACTTTGCACTGCTGCACATACATGAACCAAAATAGTAAGTGAGTACAAGGACACCCACACAGCCCGTGTACCTCTGCAATGGCATTTATTATTCAAATTTCAACTGAGGGCACAAAATATTAAACTGAGGATGCAATGCATGTGTTTGCATCAGAGAGCAATCAGTTGAGCAACCCGATAGCTAGCTCAAACGGAGGACTGGCTTAGCTGAGCTTGGTGTACAAATGTATTCTGCTGAGCTAACACTGCTTTTTGGCTTTGAGAGTTTGACTGCTCGCATTTGGCCTTGCAAGCTATCATACTTGTCTTTGTGGCGGAATTCATAGTGTTGGCGCAGATTGTATTCTTTGAATACAGACACCGCCTCTTGACAGATGAGACAAACTGTTTTTTCTTTGCATTGAACAAAAAAATAATAGGATGTCCACTGCAGGTTAAATACCCTGCATTCTGAATCAATTTTTCTCTTCTGATGTGGTCACAATCTTTGGTTGAACCAGCAGTTAGTTTAACAGGGTTAAATGTGTGTGTGTTTCAGCTGCACAGTCACAAACCACATAACTGCATTATGTGGGGAGTTTCATTCTCTCTCTCTCACACACACACACACACAGCCAATGTTAATCAAATAGAATAGTGGGGCTGCAAGGACAAAATGGCATCAAAAATGAGGCAGTGTTTCATACACTGCCCCCCCCCTTCCCCCCTTCAGCTGCTGTGGAACATGAGAACCCCCCTGTTTACCCAGCACAGCTTTCTGAAAAAGAGAACAGAGAGAATGGGCAGTGGAGGATTAGAAAACAAATACTTTGGGAGAGACAGCGATGTAAAGCAGAATGAAAAGACTCTCTGCTAAATCACTTACCTGCCCTGCAGCTTAAAGAAAGGACAGGATGGAGGAGGGTGGAGTCTTCTCTGGTTACCTGCTTAGTCCTAACACACTGATGTAAACACTGACGTATTCTTATAAGACTACCAGAGCTGACAGGGCTGGACCTTTTGATAATGCTTTATTTTATAGAATTGTAATTTCCAAATCATTTCCTTTTCCTTGTTAACTGACTCTAGGCAATATTTTAACAGAATATACTTAGCTTTCAGTGTATAGTTTTGTGCCTCAAATGATACATTAGCATATTAGGTCTTTTCAAATATTTTCCTAAAGCTGGTGTGTGACTTAGGACATGTCTTTGAAAGGCTTATGTAATTTGGTAGAAAAAGTATTAATATGTATTTTTTTAATATGTTGTATTTTTTATTAGTTAAATAATTGTTAAGAGTCTAACTTAACAAATTGCACCAGCCTCTCTGTAAAAAGTCCTGAAGATTAACTAATAAATATCTGCAAATTACTCAGGACATTTTCAGGAAATTAGTATAAATTTAATTTAAATTAATTTAAATTTAAGACCTGAACAATATTTGTGTTATCTGAATTCTGTGTTCTTTTATCAGAAACGTTGTTGTCTCCATATGTTGGATTGCATGCTTGTCAATGTATATGAATTTCACATTTTTCTTTCAAGGTTACTTTAAAAAAAACACCTCTCCCACTTCATACTAAATACAATATTGCACCCTCAATATTCCCACCTCCCACCCGTCTATCCAGTGTTATCACAGAGTTAGTGTTATCTTGCATCAGGCTGCCATGTAATGCATACACATAGGTGGGGATACAGATAACAAAAGTCCACATTCAGTACATTGCACCTGTCATAGAATATGTTAAAACAAAGCAAAACAAGATGAGACATGTTTGCATGTTCAAATCATCTGCTGTGCACATTAGCTCAGATTTCAATTAAACTGTATTATTTTACTATTTGTACTGAATTATGTTCATTTCGGTAAACTTACTTAAACTTAAGGAAAGCAAATGACAGACCAGTAAAATGAGCTATCACAAATACTCTATCCGCTAATACCTAAGTTTCAAAAGTGATACTATATCAGTAACTCTTGCCAATGACTAATAAAATATTTGAATACAAGCAGCTTAAATTAAATACAGCTAAAAATGTGCCTAAAATACAATCAACGGAGGGACACACAAGCAATTATTAAAAGAATGGTCAAAATTGAAGAAGTAGAGGCCGATATATCCTGAGTTGTAGTCTTTAGTTAACTCGGTCCTATATTACCCATAACACAAACAAGAGCATGTTTTCATCAGACTCCTTGTATGTTAAACGTCTATGTCCTTCAGACTCCACTCGTTCGGTTTATTACACAGATGTAGATGTTTTTTAGGCTCAGTGGGACTAACAATCACAAGTGAACTGACTAAAATCTGTGGAGTGTTCCTTTAAAAAACTGTTACAAAGGTACAGAGTACAAATTTGAAGAAGGATTTGATGTCAGCTTTCTGTACTCAGTAGTTTTTGACACTTGTTGCTACAAACACATTTCAGGTGAAACTAAATGTTTTGATGTTCAATACCAAATCCAGATGATTAGCATTTCATTTAATGTTAACTGGCTGATTACATTACAGTATCAGTCAGCTGCTGCCTCAGTCATGATGGTCACTCTGTCACTCCCTCCCCTCTGGTCAAACCTAGGAATCTTCATGGACCCTGCACTCACCTTTAAGCCTCAAATCAACCATGTCATCACCTCCGCAATGTAGCTCGCCTTCGGCCTACTCTCTCCTCCTCTGCTGCAGAAACACTTATCCATCTCCTTATCACCACATTCAGCCAAAATGTGCAATCTGCAATATGTACAAAACTCCGCTACCCGACTTCTCACTTGTTCCTCCTCCAGAGAACACATCACCCCCATCCTCCGTCAGCTTCACTGGCTTCCCATAAACCAGTGTATAAATTTTAAAATCCTCCTCATCACTTACAAGGCCCTAAACAACCTGGCACCATCATACCTCAGTGTTCTCCTCCGTTGCCACTCCCCCATCCGCTGACTGCACTCCTCTGATGCCAATCTCCTCACCCCCATCACCAAGTCCAACCACTGCACCCTGGGGGAGATGGCCATCGCTGCCCTCTCTCTCCTTTTTGCCTTTAGGTAAAACGTATTTGAGCACTTGGAAAAGCACTATATAAAAATGATGTATTGTTGTTATGATTATTATTATTATTATTATTATGTGGATCATCCCTCTCACTTCATCAAACACACACACATATAATGAAACCAAATGAGCAGCCATATCTGTGTCTCCAAGGCTTTGCTCTATGAGAGAAGATACTTGAGCGCCAAGGTCGACTGCTGCTTTCTCCTACTACATACTTCAGTAAGATGAGTGGCTCTCTCTCACACACACATTAAAAAAAGCAGCTTTGACCTTGAAGGCGCCTGAGGAAGTGCTATCTGTGCTCAAGGTCATGGAGGCTAGATAAGCAGCATTCCAAACTCACTCATACGATTTTCTGATACATATGTGTTCAGTCTGAGAGAATTTGGCTCATAAGCATCCATATTCACACTGCACAACTCCATGTAACTAATATTAGCAGTGCTGCTATATATGTGTATGGGATGGTTCACACTCACTATGTTTCAGTGGTGCAGAAAGCACTCATTTTTCACCAGAGATGCGTGGGTACTGCTACAATGTTAAGAGACCCTTTATCTCACATACCCCCACACACACACACTTCTTAGTGGGTGCATTGCAGAGTAGCAGAAATAATTGCATAAGACTGAATCCAGCACCCTATTTACTTCAGTGGCTTGGAAGAAAGGCAGGGGGACAGCACAAGGAGGCCAATGTGTGTGGGCGCGCATGTCCGTGTAAAAACCCTCAAGCACTAAAACATGTATTTCCCTGCTCCACCCTCAATGAAAGGAAACTAAATCCAATCAACCTGGTTTTTTTCATTGTGTGTGTGTGTCTGTGTGTGTGTGTGTCCCTGCAGAGTTGTATACACTATTCGTGTGAGAGCTCCACCTCAGTCCAGACCACCCCTTGTCTCTGCTTGTTCCTACTGGGCCCATTTGTTCTGCTCTTAAAGCTATGATCCATTTAAGGCATATACATTTTAAGGTGCATATGTGTGTGTGTGTGTGTGTGTAGTGGTTGTGGGTTACTCTCTGGTTTTGGGCTTGCTGTGTAACACTATCCTCACCGTGTCCCTCTAGGTGTCCCCTGAGGTCTTGGGCAGCAGACCCAGAAAATAAGAAGGGGAGGATGGGGAGGTGAAATGTGAGGAGGAGGATAGGGGTGTCTGATAAAGCATTTAAGCCAGAACAAAAGAAGATTTTAAGACTGAATGCACTGAAATCAAAATCAACAGTTCCAGTTTTTCTGTAATACAAAATATTCATCATGCAATGAATGGTACTGTAGAGATGAGAAAGACTCCAAAGAATAAACTTAAACATGTGCATTCATGGCATCAAACAACTCATCATGGCTGTATGAGTATATATATATATGTATATATATATATATATATATATATATATGGTTGTGTCAGAGTTGAAATACTGTGCATTAATAATGTAACACTGAATCCATTAAATTTAATGAATTCAAAATAAACAGACTCTGGCTGAGGTAAGACGTCCATGTTTGACCTTTTATGCACTTCCATATTATTAAGCACCAAAAGGGATGTTGAAGCTTCCCCAGCTGTAATTTCAATGTGAATGTTGAATGTTTGAATGTCTAAACACTATTTACAAGGTAGAAACTACAATTACAGTAACTTTCATATGACCTGAAAGCAACATAGTCATTAGTGTGTGTGTGTGTGTGTGTGTGTGTTTACACACTCAAATACTGAGGGTAGCAGGTCAAAAGTTTAGTTCCAATCTAATTAGCAATACATTTCTATTGCTGACATTCCAAAATGGCAGCAAAGTTATTAAATCAACCCTAACCTAGGCTGGGCAGTGGTGATATCTGTGTGTGTGTGTGAGAGAGAGAGAGTGAATGAATGTGTTGACTCTCAAGCTGCAAGTAATATTTACAATATTAAGCAGTGAAAAGGGTTACGTTGACTTGGAACTTTCCAAAAAAAATTCCAAACTTTGTAGGCACTGACAGATAAGTCCAAACACTCAAACTAGAAATTAGACTAAATGTAACAAAATGGCAGGAAAGTCAAACAAAGTATCCACCAAACGAGTGGACTGATGAATGATCAATAGTACAACTTTAGGCAGAAGCAGCTGCTGAAGTCAACAGGCCACCCTCAACATACTGAACACATTTCAATTTACCAGCCTTATGATAACTGGGGTATGAAAACGAGCAACCAATCACAGGCTGGAGCAACCCTGCAGGCAGCTAATCATTCAAGTGGATCAGTTCAGTGCACATAGGTCTATGTAAGCAAAGGGCTGAATGTATTCCACTGAATCAGAATCAGCAACCTGTGTCTTGCTCATGTCCTACACTGTCTGCAGTGTAGGACACAGCTCAAAGATCCACTTTCTTTTTCTGGGCTTTAACCTGCCATGAGATGCACAAAAGAGATTCCTGTCCTCCAAGTTAACTGGCCTCCTAGTTCCAGGGATGTCCGCCTGCTCTTGTCTTTTTCATTTTAGTGAATGGACCACAAAATCGAAACAGTTAATTTATCTCCTATAAATATATCTCCTATAAACATCTACATTTGGTGAAATAAAAATATGACTGTACTTGGCTAGATGTAGACTTCAAACAGTACTTGAACTATGACTTATGACACACATTGAGCCTGATGGGAATGTCCTTAGAAACTGAGAGGAGAGCTCATTAAAATACATGATCTGGGTCCATAAAAGTCTGAACCAAATTGTGTTTCAATCACTTCAATATTTGTGGAGATATTTTAGTCTGGACTGACCTTCTCTCACAGACTGCTGTGGCTATTAAAAATGCATCACCTTGCAAAGGTGCAGATGTGAGGTTCTAGCATCATGAGCTTGTAAAGCGGAATTGTGGTGCTTCGGGCATGTTTTCCTCTACACATGCTAATGTTATGCAAAATCAGTCATATAATATTAAAAACATGAAAAATAGTAAAAGGCATAGAGCATGTTTGATAGCTGTTTAATAGGTAAGTGAAACCTGACATTTCCTGAAATTAACAACATCCTTATGAAGTTGACAGTATAGTAGTTGCAGAGTTGCTTTACAGAATGTACTAAAATGAAGTCTAAAATCTATCTGTCTGTCTGTCTGTCAGACAGTCTGTCTTCTCATTTTATCATCCATTGTAATTCATTGTTTTTGTACAATATGTGTTGATTTGTTCTGTACATGTGACATCATTGCACGTCTGTCCGTCCTGGGAGAGGGATCCCTCCTCTGTGGCTTTTCCTGAGGTTTCTTCCACCTTTTTTCCTGTTAAAAGGTTTTTTGGTGGGCACGTTTTTCCTCACTCGAATCGAGGGTCTAAGGACAGAGGGTGTCACTCCCTGTACAGATTGTAAAGCCCTCTGAGACAAATGTATTTTGTGATTTGGGGCTATACAAATAAAATTTGATTTGATTTAATAAACAAATGCTACACTCATGTAAATGGTTAGTGTATCAGCACATGACTAGGCAATAGAACATCACAGACAGTCTGCAACAAGACCATATCCAAACAGCTTTTAAATTAAACTCACATCAGAATGCGGGTAGAGACTGAACACAACAGTGCCCATTCACTATTCTTCCTACTGTTGTTCATAGTAAGTCATCTACAATATAGCTTCAGTTACTCGGTGCAGCCCTTTGTATGCAGAAAAGTTTAAAATGTGGCAGTTCTCAACATCAACCAAGATAGTTTTTACCTTCCAGGCCCAGAATCGTATGCATATCTGATGATTCAAATGAGTGAAACAGCTGTCAAGTCTTTGACTTTGACACCTCCTCTGAACATTCTGCAGTTCTTGCCAGGTCCATTGTCTTCACAGCCTCTAATTTTCATTTCATAAGCCCTGATTTCTTTGTGAGTGTGTTCATCCATCTGGCCATCCAACTGTGACTCTGTTACAGAGGGATGTAATAACAAATGCCAGCAGCGCTCTAATCTGAGTGGATGCGCATGAAAAGCAGAGTTATTACTATTGAGCAGAGAAATGTGTTAAGTCTTAGCTGAAGTTGATAGCGGATTCATTGGACTGTGACTGTTCTAGATAGATAGATAGATAGATAGATAGATAGATAGATAGATAGATAGATAGATAGATAGATAGATAGATAGATAGATAGATAGATAGATAGATAGATAGATAGATAGATAGATAGATAGATAGATAGATAGATAGATAGATAGATAGATAGATAGATGCTAAAAATGTAGTCCCAGTGATTTCTGTCTAGCAAGTGGTTTAATTGCTTTATAGGCTGTCACACAGCACACACATAACCTACACACACTGATAACCACGTGTCCCACAAAAACCAGCTATCAAGCTCCTCTTCTGTGGAGTAAACTACCACTCTGTGTTCGGGCGGCAGACACGGTCAACACCTTTAAGAGTAGACTTAAGACTTTCCTTTTTGATAAAGCTTAGGGTTAGGGTTCCACTGCTACTGTTACAATTATCATCCATTGTCATTTTAACATTCACATTGTAATTCATTGTAATTGTATAAGATGTGTGTGTTGATTTGTTCTGTACATGTGACATCATTGCACGTCTGTCCGTCCTGGGAGAGGGATCCCTCCTCTGTGGCTCTTCCTGAGGTTTCTTCCACCTTTTTCCCTGTTAAAAAGTTTTTTTTGGTGGGCAAATATTCCTTACCCGAATCGAGGGTCTAAGGACAGAGGGTGTCACTCCCTATACAGATTGTAAAGCCCTCTGAGACAAATGTATTTTGTGATTTGGGGCTATACAAATAAAATTTGATTTGATAAACAAATGCTACACTCATGTAAATGGTTAGTGTATCAGCACATGACTAGGCAATAGAACATCACGGACAGTCTGCAACAAGACCATATCCAAACAGCTTTTAAATTAAACTCACATCAAAATGCGGGTAGAGACTGAACACAACAGTGCCCATTCACTATTCTTCCTACTGTTGTCTTACTGTTGTTCATAGTAAGTCATCTACAATATAGCTTCAGTTACTCGGTGCAGCCCTTTGCATGCAGAAAAGTTTAAAATGTGGCAGTTCTCAACATCAACCAAGATAGTTTTTACCTTCCAGGCCCAGAATCGTATGCATATCTGATGATTCAAATGAGTGAAACAGCTGTCAAGTCTTTGACTTTGACACCTCCTCTGCAGTTTCATTTTAGACTGTTTTTGGATGCTAGTGAACGGTGCGTACATACAGTAGACAGCAAAGGCATTCTAGTTTGCTGTAGTGCAGTTACCACTCATGGCCACATGGTGTCATATTTAAAGTTATAATGTTATGCAAACCAAAACTTTATCATGCTGCTAATTGCATTTGTTGGTTTCAATATAAAATTTGGTGAAATGATTTTAGTGTGTGTATCAGTACTTCAGCACATTTTAACAAAACTGCAATATTTTTAAAACACTGACACTGATACTGTTGTTAATGCAGCGTGTTGTCAAATACTATGCCATGACTATATATATATACAGACGTGGACAAAATTGTTGGTACCCCTCAATTAAAGAAGGAAAAACCCACAATTCTCACTGAAATCACTTGAAACTTACAAAAGTAACAATAAATAAAAATTTATTGAAAATTCAAATCAAAATCAGCCATTACTTTTGAATTGTTGATTAACATAATTATTTAAAAAAACTAATGAAATAGGGCTGGACAAAAATGATGGTACCCATGACTTAATATTTTGTTGCACAACCTTTTGAGGCAATCACTGCAATTAAATGATTTCTGTATTTGTCAATGAGCGTTCTGCAGCTGTCAACAGGTATTTTGGCCCACTCCTCATGAGCAAACGGCTCCAGTTGTCTCAGGTTTGATGGGTGTCTTCTCCAAATGGCATGTTTCAGCTCCTTCCACAGATGTTCAATGGGATTCAGTGAGAATTGTGGGTTTTTCCTTCTTTAACTGAGGGGTACCAACAATTTTGTCCACGTCTGTATATATATATATATATATATATATATATATATATATATATATATATATATACATACTCAACTCAACTCAACTTTATTTACACACACAAACATACTTCAGAGTGTATAGGGATTAGAGATTAACAACCTAAAACCGAGTGCTTCTGTTTAAAACATGAACATTTAAGGACCTTACGAAGGTTTGGTACACGTTTCTTCTTTACATTTCCACTGTATTTTACAAACAGTGAAAATATGGATATCAATAAGCAACTAAGTAAAAAGACTCAAGCTTAACAGCCTTTCTTCCTAAAACAAGGACATGTTGGTTTGTCCAACAAGTGAACTGTTGTGTTATTTTATATGGCATTAGTTGTCCTGCTCCTTTGCAGATGCAGTAGTAAAATGGTAGTTACTGTTGTGTTTCTTGTTGTTGTCCTTGTTGTGACTGATGAAAACACTTGACAAAACCAGAAAGTTGCATTTAGTATCTTCTCCTGTACTGCTCCAAAATGTTATATTTCATTATGTTTCCGCACTGGACTGTGGACTGACTGATCTGGAATTCCTCTCAAAACCAGCCACACATACAGTGCATTTGCTAAAGAATAATATTTCTAAAAGATCAAACACTGCATTGAAGCTCTACATTCACAGACTTGCAGGTATTCACAAGGATGCAGGTATTGAAGACAGACACTGCAGCCAGCCTCCACAATATGAGCTCTTGAGAGTGTGCATGGCAGCATGATTATTTTAGTCTTGAGTGTGGGTGGATTCCTGACTGGGCTGCTTGGTGCAGTAGGGAAGCCTGCAGCTATAGCAGCCACAATGTGCTAAGGTGAGACAAGATGTATGGTACCAAGCGGGACTGGCTGACAGCTGACTGGATGCAAGATGGATGAAGTGAGTGAAAAGGTGGGAGGGAAGAAAAAGATACAGTCAGGGAACAAGATACTGTTGAGCCTGGTCCTTGCTAGAAAAACAACGTCTAAGCCAACTATGAGGCATTTAGAGGAGATCTGAGGGCTTGAAATCCTCCTGGGTGTAAATTACTCCTGGCTTGGTAATAAAGGGATTTTCCCGGTGGGATTCTGCCAAGACTGAAGGCTTCAGACCTGGCTTCTATGGAGCAAACACAAGCAGAATCTGGCAGGTATTTATAGCACATAACACTCTTGTTCTGACCTGAAGTAGCTGCTATCATTAGGAGAAAGCTCCTGTTTCTTAGTGATAGCCTGAGGGTGTACACACATAATAAAACATATATTCACACTGATGCATATGTACCACACACATATGTTTACATACAGCTGTTTTCTTTGAGGATAATTGACCAGGAACATCTGGACAGGAACTAAACTGACGTTAAAAAATTGTTTTACTTTTAATTTCCTTTCAACCAAATGCCCTGTTTGTGCATGCTTAAGCGCTCACGTCACTATCTACTCCATTACTCATACATCATGTTTCGCACAACACAAGGTGATATGACGAAAATAGATTCCAGATCAGAAAGATTGTCTCAAACCTGTATGTAGTCTGGTGAATCCAAACCACAACTGCACAATATCACAACAAAATACAACTACATTATGCTACCACATTATGCAACATATCAACACAAATGCTTGAATTGGCTGCTGGTAATCCTTAGTTGCTTAACCACAAACACAACAAAACCACCACACAATAACCCCTGCTTTTTATCAACAGTCAGCCAGCAGGTTGGATGAGGAGCAACAAGAAAATGAAGAATAGTTATCATGCAGAGTGGCACCTGACACACATCACACATCTTTTTACTGCACATAAATACTAGATGTTCAAACTGTTTAAGAATTTGCAAGTGTGCAGTATGGCCTGAAGAAGACCGTAGAGAACATTACATTAGAAGTAACATAACTCAATGAACCATGATTTACCCAGTTTAATCTCTTCAACCCTGCCAGATCCACCAGTGGGGTCCATCAGCACAAACGCAAACACAGCCAAGCACTGTTCAAACCCACAGAATGTTAAATTTGAGTCCAGCGCTCAAAGTTTCCAAAGAAAGCAAATATGTCAGGCTGAATGTGAATGAACTGATGCACAACACAGATAAAATATTTCCATTTGTAATAGTGCAGCCATAACAAAAATGGCACTTGCAACTGATTGTTTCTCTCAATGTCTGCATCACACAGAACACACATGTGATACTGTCAAACAGTGTGGAAAAATGTCATGGAGAATCAGGGTTATAAGTGCTTCAGCTTTCTACTGTTAATAAACATTCGGGAAATATAGCAGATGTCATTTATAACTTGTCTAAGAGTTTGATCAAACCTAAGTGGTTTATAAAGGACCCACCAGTGTGTTTAGCAGGGTTGAGAAGATTTAAGCACTACATTACAGAACATTCACTTTTATCCAAAGTCAAGTAAGTGCAACTTAGAATCTACTATCACTATCTTTTGGGGCTTCCCTTAACTGAATATTTCATTAATCATATATGTCCACTGTGTAGATGCATACTAATAATACTTTTTTTTTTTTTTTAAAGCGCTTTTCTAGATACTCAAAGACACTTTACATAAAAAAGAACGTCAAATCAGTAAAAAGTACATAAAAAGAAAACACAATAGACTGGGCTAAGCATTAAAAGCTATTTTAAAAAGGTGTGTTTTTAACAGAGATTTGAAAGTGGGCAAGTCAGTGCGGAGGTGTTTGGGAAGAGAGTTGCACAGAGAGGGGGCAGCTGCGGAGAAGTCTCTGTCGCCCCAGGTTTGGCGCTTGGTCCTGAGTGGTGAGGTAAGGAGGTTGGCGTCAGAAGAACGGAGGCTGTGGGGTGGATTGTGATGATGGAGCAGGTCAGTGAGGTAGGAAGTGGCCTGGTTATGGAGGGCTTTGTGCGTGAGGAGGAGGATTTTGAATTGAATTCATTGTGGAACTGGGAGCCAGTGGAGTGTCTGGAGGACAGGAGTGATGTGATCATGGGTGCGGGTGTGAGTGAGCAGGCGTGCAGCAGAGTTTTGGATGTACTGTAGTCTATTTAAAGTTTTGGATGGTGTGCCGTAGAGGATGCTGTTGCAGTAGGTCATGGTTTCATGGCTCACGATAGTCTTCATAGTCATAGTCTTCCTTCAGGTAAGACTTTGAGTACTGGAGGGTAATTTCCAGCCTAGTTCCTGCTCTTGTTGCTGAGAACCACTTAAGATGAGAGTGAATGGAAAACGAGCTTGAGAGCATCTGCATGGATGAGTGGCAGAAGAGTGGATGTTCTGAGCTCTGAGCCAAATAACTCATTACAGGAAATATTCATCTGCAGTTTTGACCTTTGCTTTGTTAAATTGCTTAGAGCTACTAGAAACATGTATCCTAACCATCCACAGTTCATAATTTATCTGTATGAAATGTTTGTACTACACAAGGCAGGCCAATTAAAAATAGAGATAGTTTAATAACTAATTGTCACAACGTAGTGATATGTTGGTGTTCTTGTGTTATGTGTCTCATGACTTCCTGTTTTATTTTTAAATTTACCCATCCTCTCATTTCAGATCACTTTCTCGTCCCATGTGTGTCACCTGTTGCTGTGATTAGTGATTGTCTCCACCTGTTTACTATTACCCATCTGTGTGTCTATATAACTTCAGTGTCTCCCTTTGTTCTTTGCCAAAGTGTTATGTTCCATCACCCAATCCATTTCTAAGCCATAGTCACAGTGTGGTTTTTCCTGCCTCAAAAGAGTGATTTTTTTTGTTTGTTACTTTCTTAGTCCTGCTTTTGTTTCATTGTTGTACAACCACATGAACTTTTGCACAATACTGAAGCTATGAAGGGTTGCAACTATTTTTTTTCTTTAATCATCAATTAATCTTAATCAATTAAACTCTTAGGGGTTTTACAAGCAATGTTTGATATATTTGCTTGAAACAATGAATTAAATGAACAATCCATCAGCCAATGATTTTTTTCTGTTGATTGACTAATTGATGAATCGACTAATCAGCATTGTGTTTTCTCCATCTGCTATATCAAATCAAATTTTATTTGTATAGCCCAAAGTCATAAAATACATTTGTCTCGGAGGGCTTTACAATCTGTACAGGGAGTGACACCCTCTGTCCTTAGACCCTCGATTCAAGTGAGGAAAAACCTGCACACCACTCCAGTGACTTAAGGAAGGAAATACAGTGTTGCTACATCCTAAATCCAGGGCTCAGACTTTTCAAAACCAACAAATTAAAAGTGTGAAGTTGTGTGCTTATCTTATGTCATAATTTATTTTAGGTAAACTCATATTGTTTAACAGCTCTGATTGAAAACAATGGCCGTCTGGTATGGACAGTTAATCAAGTGTAATACTTTTTAGCCAAGTTGGCTCATATGATGACTGCAACCAATGGAATTCCTCCTCCTGGCCTTGCGTCTAAATATAGCCATACACACACTGGACATCAGCTCCTCTGCTGTGGAGTGCTGCAAAATACACACCTTCCACGTTCTCTGTCTCCTTGTGATTCTCCATCCTATCCCATCACTTTCATTTTATTTTTTGCTTTCCACTTTGCTCACCCCCTTGTCTTCGCTAGACTAAGCTCAGGGTTCAGACCTAAAACTCATTAGTTCTGGCGCCTTATAATCCGTTACAAACAAACAGGCAAACACCCAAGATTAATGGCAGTTCAGTGGCTGAGAAAAAGACTGGCAGAGATTTAGGGCTACCACACTGTTTCACAGTTGCATGGACATTCCCAGAGGAGACACACACACACACATACACATTTACACACACCTCTGCCTCAGTTCAAGTGTAGGAGGGACTTACAAACTGACCGTTATTTTACCTCTGTCTCTATCAGTTGTTCAGCTTGTCCATCAGCCTTTGTCTGTCTTTCCACCTTCTCTTCTATCCATGGCTATAAATGGAGATCTAGAGGGGTGGCGGTGGAGGGAGGAGGAGGGTTGCCATGGTAGCGGATGGCAGGGTCTCTTCTAGCCAGTGCCGATACCCGAACAGTACCCCTCTTGCCAACTGCAATAACAGTCACCAGCAGACAAAGGCTGACTGGACACCCCCCCAGTTTACCATGTTAACGGTTTAGCTATGACATCATCATCATCTACATCCAGTTCACATGAGTCACCCCGTGAGTCTGGGCAGTGAGTGAGTGTTCACTTTGGGGCTTTGTGAGAATCAGTTTGAATTCGAGCCTCTCAGAGTTTGAGTTTAGTTCATTCAACCTCCACTTCTTTTAGTTTAGATCTAGAATTAGATTAGATTAGAAGTTTACAATGGAATGAAGAAAACATTACACTTTAAAATACCACAAAACTGCTGGGAAATATAACATTTTTGCACAGTTTTTTTCAGTTTCATGATTGTAAGTCATTAGATATATATATATATCAGAAAGCAGAGCACCACCCTCTCCCCCCAATATACACTATATTGACAAAAGTATTTGGCCACCTGCCTTGACTCACATATGAACTTATGTGCCAATCCATTCCTAACCCATAGGGTTCAATATGATGTCGGTCCACCTTTTTGCAGCTTTTACAGCTTCAACTCTTCTGGAAAGGCTGTCCATAAGGTTGCGGAGTGTGTTTATAGGACCATTCTTCCAAAAGTGCATTGGTGAGGTCACATACTGATGTTGGTAGAGAAGGCCTGGCTCTCAGTCTCCGTTCTAATTCATCCCAAAGGGATAAGACTCTGTGCAGGCCAGTCAAGTTCATCCACACCAGACTCTGTCATCCATGTCTTTATGGACCTTGCTTTGTGCACTGGTACACAGTCATGTTGGAAGAGGAAGGGGCCCGCTCCAAACTGTTCCCACAAGGTTGGGAGCATGGAATTGTCCAAAATGTTTTGGTATCCTGGAGCATTCAAAGTTTTTTTCACTGGAACTAAGGGGCCAAGCCCAACTCATGAAAGACAACCCCACACCACAATTCCTTCTCCACTAAATTTCACACTCAGCACAATATAGTCCAAAATGTACTGTTCTCCTGGCAACCTTCAAACCCAAATTCGTCCATCAGATTGCCAGATGGAAAAGCATGATTTATCACTCCAGAGTCTGCTCTAGAGTCCAGTGGCAACGTGCTTTACACCACTGCATCCAACGCTTTGCATTGGACTTGATGTATGGCTTAGATGCAGCTGCTCGCGACCCATTCCATGAAGCTCTCTGTGTACTGTACGTGGGCTAATTTGAACGTCACATGAATTTTGGAGCTCTGTAGCAACAGACTGTGCAGAAAGTTAACGACCTCTTTGCACTACGCGCTTCAGCATCCACTGACCCCTCTTTGTCAGTTTACATGGCCTACCACTTCATGGCTGAGTTTCTGTTGTTCCCAAACTCTTCCATTTTTTTTATAATAAAGCCGACAGTTGACTTTGGAATATTTAGGAGCGAGGAAATTTCACGACTGGATTTGTTGCACAGGTGGCATCCTATGACAGTTCCACGCTGGAAATTACTGAGCTCCTGAGACCGGCCCATTCTTTCACAAATGTTTGTAGAAACAGTCTCTATGCCTAAGTGCTTAATTTTATACACCTGTGGCCGGGCCAAGTGATTAGGACACCTGATGCTGATCATCTAAGGTACTTGAGAAAGCCGTAGCCAATCAGCTATGTGAATTTCTCCACACAAACAGCTTATTCGAGGAGTTTCAGTCAGGATTTAGAGTAAATCATAGCACAGAGACCGCACTAGTCAAAGTTACAAACGACCTCCTAATGGCATCAGACAAAGGACTCATCTCTGTACTTGTCCTATTAGATCTTAGTGCCGCATTTGACACCATTGACCATCAGATTCTCTTACAGAGACTGGAATATCAAATTGGCATTAAAGGAACCGCCCTAGGCTGGTTTAAGTCATATTTCCTAGACCGATCTCAGTTTGTTCATGTTAATGATGAATCCTCCATGCAAACCAAAGTTTCTCATGGAGTCCCACAAGGTTCTGTATTAGGGCCACTTCTATTCAGTTTATATATGCTTCCTCTACGGAACATTATTAGGAATCATTCAATTAACTTTCACTGTTATGCCGACGACACCCAATTATATTTATCGATCAAGCCTGATGAAACCAATCACTTAATCAATCAAATTTTATTTATATAGCCCAAAATCACAAAATACATTTGTCTCAGAGGGCTTTACAATCTGTACAGGGAGTGACACCCTCTGTCCTTAGACCCTCGATTTGAGTGAAAACCTTTTAACAGGGAAAAAGGTGAAGAAACCTCAGGAAGAGCCACAGAGGAGGGATCCCTCTCCCAGGATAGACAGACGTGCAATGATGTCACATGTACAGAACAAATCAACAAACACATATTGTACACTCATAATGAATTATAATGAATTACATGATAAAATGAAGAGAGAGAGAGAGAGAGAGAGAGAGAGAGAGAGAGAGAGAGAGAGAGAGAGAGAGAGAGAGAGAGAGAGAGAGAGAGAGAGAGAGAGAGAGAGAGAGAGAGAGAGAGAGAGAGAGAGAGAGAGAGAGAGAGAGAGAGAGAGAGAGAGAGAGAGAGAGAGAGAGAGAGAGAGAGAGAGAGAGAGAGAGAGAGAGAGAGTCCCCCAGCAGTCTAGTCCTATGGCAGCATAACTAAGGGATGACTGAATGAGCCTAACTATGGAAAGCAAGGAAAGTCTTAAGTCTACTCTTAGGGGTGTTGACTTAGTCTCTGCCTCCCGAACACAAGTGGCAGTTTTATCCCACAGAAGGAGAGGAGCTTGGTAAGCTGAAGCTCTGGCTCTGACCTACTTTTAGTCACTATAGGAACCACAAGGAACCCCACCATCCTGGACGCAATGTTCTAGTGGGGTGGTAAGGTACCTATGAAGCTCTTTTAAATATGATGGTGCCTGACCATGAAGAGCTTTATATGTTAGTGAAGAATTTTAAATTATTTTAGATTTAACGGGTAGCCAGTGCAGGAAGCCAAAATGGGAGAGATGTGATCTCTGATCTTGGTTCCTATTAGAACACGTACAGCAGCATTCTGATCAGCTGTAAACTCTTGAAGACTTATTTAGTGACCTGATAACAAAGAGTTACAATAGTCCAGCCCCTCGGCTGAAGTAACGGATAGTTTTCTGCATCAGCGAGAAATGATGCGTCTGATTTTGGCAATGTTGCGCAAGTGGAATAATGCAGTCCTCGAAGAGATTTGTTTTATATAGTCATTAAAGGAAAAATCCTGATCAAAGACAACTCCAAGATTTTTACGGTGGAGCTGGAGGTGAGGTGAGTCCCGTCTAGAGCTTTCAGCTCTATGCAATGATAGTTTCTAAGGTGTTTGGGTCCTACTACGAGAACTTCAGTTTTATCTGAATTTAGCATCAGAAAATTGTGGGTCATCCAATTTTTTATGTCCTTAATGCATGCTTGAAGTTTAGTTAGTGATTGAGTTTTCTGGCATCAGGCTTGATCGATAAATATAATTGGGTGTCGTCGGCATAACAGTTTAAGGTTAATTGAATGATTCCTAATAATGTTCCTACAGTGAGGAAGCATATATAAACTGAGATCAGAAGTGGCCCTAATACAGAACCTTGTGGACTCATGAGAAATTTTGGTGCATGAACTTCAGCATACATTAAGGACATAAAAATTGGATGACCTGCAATTTTCTGATGCTAAATTCAGATAAAACTGAAGTTCTCGTAATAGGACCCAAACACCTCAGAAACTATCATTGCAAGATTTAGCCTCAGGCAGGATCACCTGGCCTCCAGCTCCACCATGAAAATCTTCAGGAGTTGTTTTTGATCAGGATTTGTCCTTTAATGACTATATAAAACAACTTTGAGGACTGCATTCTTCCACTTATTAACATTGCCAAAATCAGACGCATCATTTCTCAAGGAGATGCAGAAAAACTAGTCCATGCATTTGTTACTTCCTAGGCCTGGACTATTGTAACTCTTTATCCAGACATCTAATAAGTCTCTTAGAGTTTGCAGCGGATTCAGAATGCTGCCGCAGTGTTCTGACAGGAATCAAGATCAGAGATCACATCTCTCCCATTTTGGCTTCCTTGCACTGGCTACCGATAAATCTAGAAGGATAGATTTAAAATTCTTCTATATAGCTCTTCATGGTCAGGCACCATCATATCTAAAAGAGCTCATGTGCCCACCCCACTAGAGCACTCTCAGGATACTTCCTTGGTTCCTATAGTGTCTAAAAAGTAGATTGGGAGCCAGAGCTTTCAGCTATCAGCTCTTCTGTGAAATAAACTACCACTCTGTGGGAGGCAGGTACGTTGCTGCCATAGGACTAGACGCTGGGGGACTCACATACTCTCTCCTTCTCTCTCTCTCATTCTCTCTCTCTCTTATCTATTCATCTATCTAATCCATCTATATATCTATCATGTTACTAACAAAACTTCTTCCCCGGAGTTTCTGTGCTCTATAAGTAGCAGGTTCTCTGTGGACTGTGCCTGATGCTGTGGTCTACTGCATGGCGTCTTCTGCATGTGTTGTCCACGTCATCATTGTTACCATATCCCTGTCCCAGATTATAGTTAGTTAATGATTTGCTGCTGCTGTTGCTGCATCCTGTATCTCTATCACACGTTCCACTGTTACTGTAATCATTCATCTGTTCTCATTTCGCCCTATTGTTATCATCCATTGCAATTCCTTTATAATTCATTGTGAGTGTACAATATGTGTGTGGTGATTTGTACTGTACATGAGCATCATTGCACGTCTGTCTGTCCTGGGAGAGGGATCCCTCACTCTGTGGTAACTGCAAGGGTTTCTTCCACCTTTTTCCCTGTTTAAAAGGTTTTTTGGTGGACAGTTTTTCCTCACTTGAATCGGAGTCTAAGGACCCAGAGGGTGTCCTCCTGAATTGTAAAGCCCTCTGAGACAAATGTATTTTGTGATTTTGGGCTATAAATAAAATTTGATTTGATTTGGATGGGTGGCCAAATACTTTTGGCAACATAGTGTATATAGGATGTGCTTTATGGTACAACAACAAGTTAATCCATATGCAAACTGAACAGAGCTTGTTTCCACTATTAAATTCATGGAGGCATAAAGCAGGTAAAAAAGTTAAAAAAACTAGTGTTCTGCTGGTGCTCATAGCAGTGTTTTTGAATGGTTAAGCACATTTACTGCCAAACTAACTATGTTGAGACATGATTCAGCAAAAAGATAGGAAAGTCATTATGGTGAAAATCATTTGTGGTTATGAAGTTTCAAGTCTGAGCAAGTATATTTTCAGTGTTGTGAAATGAATAGAATGGCTGCCCGAAGGCAGAGAGAACTCATTCAAAAATTAAACACTGCCACGTAGTTTGGAAAAGATTCAGCAGTAATACAAACTTTAATAACCTGCTTTCATAATTCCCCCATGTAAAAATACAAAAGAGGTTCAATTTACTAAAGCAATATACATAATAAAATGGTTTCCAAAATTATGAAACACTGACTTGAGCCATCCAAGCATGTTGCAGCTGCTGTAGACTATACATTACATTATGACTAAAACAGATTTCCTGTGGCTGGCTTTCAGAGCTGGGCTCAGATTTCTTACCACTGCTGCTCATAAAGGTACCTTAAACCTGCTGTGGTGTTTGTGGTATCAACACTGTCTAGCTGTCTTGTTGAGGCTGAGAGGGAACAAAGGCCTGCAGGGTACATCACCACATCAGGCTCAGGCATAATGAGATTTTCCATAGCTCAGTTTCATCAGTATGGCGCTCCACTCAGGGCCATATAGTGATTCCTTTAAATCATAAAGTGTTGACAGGATTGGAGTGCTCTCATGTAATGGACTAATACACACCACTTATGTAAACTTTGTTAGAGCTGCTGCTGTTGTTGGCCTTTGTCTCAGCAGGAGCACACATTTGAACTTAGCTGTTTCCAACAAAACTGCAGTAAATACAGTTAAAACTGCTCATTAACCACAGTGGAGCTCTATGCTTCAGTGACATCTATTTATTATACAGACCTTGGTAACACCCAACAGCACAGCCATGACCAGAAGCAGAACATAAAAAGCAATGCCACTCTCATAGTCCGCTCTCCAGAAGGATTCCCAGAGCAATTTTCTACTTGCAGGTTTTTTAGAAATATCAGACTTACTGAATGTAATTATTATATTATTACCTAAAACAACATATTTATGTTCAAGTGAAAAAAAGACCATATACAGAGCATGCCAGGGTGGATGGATTGGTCAACGAAGGTAGTGTGTAGGTGTTACAGGGCAGTAAGATTGTTCTTAGCATGGTTGGACTTTTTTTTACCTTTTACACTGTTTTATATATGCATGCATTTATTGTGTTGTGCTTTTAATTTGCATATTACTTTGGTTGTGTTGTGTTTTTAAATTGGCATGCTTGGGATTTTAATTCATACTGCTGTGAACACACCTTGTTAATACTAAGCCACCACACCTGTGAGGCCCTACTTGTTCTCCTCCACAGGTGTCCGTCGACCAATGGGCAGCAAGAAAGAAGTGTGGGAGAGGAAGTAAAGGGGGCAGATGGCACTCGAACGGAGACAGGAGACAGCGGGAGTCGAGGCATGGAGCGAGACCCGAGGCGAGACAGCGGGAACCACGGCCGCTTAGGGTGATCCGGAGCGTTTTAACGCGACCTACGTATGGCGTGTAAGTACTCTAGAGGGATCTGTGCCGTTATGTAGTAGTTAGTGTGTCGTGTGGGCACCCGACTGGCTGTGGCGTTCTTGTGTGTTTTTAAATACTATCTGGATGCAATTGGGCAAAGCAGCTATGCACTATCGACCCCGGGGCGCGACTAGAGACCCCTCCTACCTTGGAGTGACCGCACCTGTACCCGGACGTTGACGCCGGCCTGAATGCCATCATACGGCCATTTTACTTAGTGCACCATTAGTATAGGTTACCTACCCGTTCCTATGTAGACTATTTTAAATTCGACTGGTGTGTTTTTAAAAGAAAACAGTTTTATATCCACCTCTTTTATATTGTATTTTAACAATATAATAAACATGTTGTATAGCATAGCAGGCATCACATGGTTTTTGTCCTCTCTCCTGGTCACAGACAGCGTGCTCTACCCCTGAAATCAAAAAAACTTGTCCCCTAATTTACAATAACCTTGTTTTTCTAACCTTCCACACATCTCCCCCCCCCCCCCCCCCCCCCCCCCCCCCTTTGTAACATATGCATCAGATCAGAAAACAGATTTTTCTGAACCAATGTGGCCTTTTCTCTTTTAATGTGACTTCATACAGCCAACTCATTGTATAGTGCTACAGCATCCCTGGTTCTATACCTCATTCATCATTATTGGGATGAGGACTGGTTCTTGGTATTGGCAGAGTTTAGGTACTTAAGTTATTATTGAGAGAAAAATCAAATCAATGCACAACATAAAATGCTACACAGACTTCTCTGATGAGAAGGTAAAGAAAAGAGCTCTACTTTGCACTTCTGTTTCTGTGTGCTGTAAGTGTGTTGAAAACACTGTCAGATTGTGTATCCGTACTGAAACATCTAAATCAAAATTTTAATGTGTCTGTGCAGATGGGTCCTTCTGTGATTTCTATTAAGAAAGAAACAGAAAGAAGTGCCAGTGTGTTCCTGCAGACACTAGTAATGATACTAATTGTAGCCTGCAGGCCTCTGTAGAAAAAGTGCACTATGGTGCACAGACAGCACTAAATGATGAAAGTGTGATGAAGTGAATCAGGGTAAAGAGCTGTTCTCTGTTCATGTTTAGTATGCATGGCCACGCTCCTGGCTGTGGGCACGGCAGCAGAGTGTTGATTCAGATCAAAGCTTGCTGCTGAGCTCAATTCAGTCACTTATTCACAACTGCAGAGCTTGCATCCTAATGGTCTCAGTGCCCTGATTTCTACTGGAGGATGAACACTTCTTTAGTTTCAGCTCAATGTAGTTGGCCTTGAGTGAAGTAAAGCTCATATTTTTTTAATGACAGTGTTTTTGACATGAAAATCAAAGGGGACCAACTGCAAGGAGAACTAGCATGCCTTTAAGCCAAGTCTATTTTTATTTCTATAGTCCAATATCACTTATCACACATTAGCCTCCACATATTAGCCTTTATGTATATGTATACATATGTATATATGTATGTATATATATATATATATATATATTTTCTGTACATGTGACATCATTGCACGTCTGTCCGTCCTGGGAGAGGGATCCCTCCTCTGTGGCTTTTCCTGAGGTTTCTTCCACCTTTTTCCCTATTAAAAGATTTTTTGGTGGGCAAGTTTTTCCTCACTAATCGAGGGTCTAAGGACAGAGGGTGTCACTCCCTGTACAGATTGTAAAGCCCTCTGAGACAAATATATTTTGTGATTTTGGGCTATATAAATAAAATTTGATTTGATTAAACCACTTTAATACAGTGCCATGGATGCCAACATAATTACTTAGACGTGACAGGAGGACTGCGTGATCCACCGTGTCAAAGGCTGCTGTGAGGTCAAGAAGCACTAGCACAACAGGGCACTTGGCATCCACGGACAGAGCGATATCATTGTGCACCTTTAACAGTGCACACTCTATGCTGTGACGAGATCTAAAACCAGATTGGAACTTCTCAAGAACAGTGTTATCCTCAAGAAAGGACTGTAAGTGTATAAAAACAACTTTTTTTAAAACCTTAGAAAGAAAAGGCAGGATAGAAACAGGTCTAAAATGAGATAAAACTGAGGGGTCAAGATTAGGCTTTTTAAGAAGAGGCCTAACCACAGCATGTTTAAAAGCAGCTGTGACAGTTCCTGATTTAAGGCAGGAGTTAATAAAAACCAGGAGACTGGGCCCCAAAGTGTTAAGAGCCATTTTCAACAGTTTGGTAGGAACAATATCCAATTGGCAAGTTGTAGGTTTCAGAGATTTAATTACGTCACAGATAGAAGAGAGGGAAACAAGCTCAAACTGATCAAACACAGCAAGACAAACTTGAGTAACAAGACAAATCATTATTAGTGTACGTAATGACACTCACATTAGTGTCTTTTCTGACAGAATCCACTTTGTCAACCAAATAATGAAGAATATTCTCACAAGTGGCTATTGATACATCAGTCACAGCAGAAGTGCATGGGTTCACAACAGCGTTAATAGTAGCAAATAGCACCTTGGGACAATGGCTGCTGCTAGAGATGATATTCAAGAGATACTGGCTTTTCGCTTCACGTATGGCTCACTGATAATCAGAGAGACAGTCCCTCAAAATTTCCAGAGACACATGCAGTTTGTCCTTCTTCCATCTGCGCTCTGCCTGCCTGCAACGTTGCCTGATAGCACAGGTAGTGTCGTTCAACCAGGGGTCCGATTTTGGCTTGGCAGATTTTTGCCTAAAAGGGTCAATAGAGTCCAGAATCCTGGCACATGTAGAGTAGAAGGAAGAGAGAAAGTGATCAGTCCAAAGTGGGGAAGCCAAGCCGTTCAAGAGAAAAAACTGTGAGTCATTAAAGGCAGCAGTGAATTCATCAGCCGTGGAGGGGGTGATGATACGCCGCTGACAGGATGGAGCATGATGTTTACTGACTGTTTGGGGGGCTAACACTTCGAACACAATGGGGAGATTATCTGAAATTGCAGTCTCAGAAATCACTTTAATGGCAACTGAGAGCCCAAAGGAAATAACAAGGTCCAATGTGTGCCCAAGATGGTGCATTGGTTTATCAACGGATTGAATCAAATTAAAAGATGCCAACAGGCTTTTGAAGTCAGTGGCGAATTGGTCATATGGGCAACAGACATGAACATTGAAATCCCCACATATCAGGATCCTGTCATATTTTGGGAAAATGTCAGCCAGAGATTCAGTGAAATCATGAATAAAGTCCTTATTATATTTCGTAGAGTGATAGACAACAACACACAACACAGGATTTGGGAACTCCACGGCAAACACCTGCAGTTCAAACGAGTAGTATGTACCTGTGGGAAGAAGCCGACATTTAAAATTGTCATTGACCACAGCGGCAAGTCCCCCCCCTCTCCCCGACACTCGCGGGGAGCTGAAGAAAGAACAGCTGGGTGGGAGGAGCTCAGAAAACGCGCTGATTTCACCTGGTTTCAGTCAGCAGGAGGAAATCCAAAGAATGCAAGGTAAAAAGTTGTTTAGGATAAAAGTCTTATTTACGACAGATCTGGAGTTGATGAGAGCCAGATGCCGGTCCGTCTGTTGGGAAGCCCGGTTAACCGGACGGAAATTTTCCAGCGCGGGGACCCGTCTACGGATCCTTGTGGGTCGGCGGCAGGAAGGTGGGCCCCCAGCCTCCGGTACGGCTGGCAGCAGCTATCGGTAGGAGTAGTCCACGGAGCCTCGGATGTCGTATCCGGCGTAATCAGGAGAGACTAAACAGCGGATGGTGAGCATTGTATGTGGAGGACGAGGCCAGGTGAGCTTTCAGCCGGCATATCACTCCACCTCTCTTTCCTCGTCTTCTGCGACCAATGTTTCGTGTCAACCGATCAGGAAGACGCCATAGGTGAGAGAGTACGGATGCCAGAACAGGTGGCGGTGGCTTTGTCTGATCGTTGAAGTCCTGGATCCATAATTTGTCGACGGAATTGCAGATTTTTAAAAGGATCAGACGATCATGCACCAAAAAAGATGACACTTTAAGCGGAAAAAGCTATAAAAACAGGACAATAAACAGAAAAGGTAGCAGAGGTAGACAGCCAGCCACACACAACGGCGCCATCTTGATCACATGATCACCATGTAAAATGTGAGCTTGACTCTGAAACACACTGTTCCTGACAATCACTGTTTCCCAAAGTCCAAGATTACATTACTCAAATATCTTGTATTGTCCCTACCAATAGTCCAGTCCAAAGACATTCACACCACTGTTATACAGGACTAAAGAATCGAGAATATTCACATTTAAGAAGCTGGAATCACAACATTTCTTTTTAAAAAATGACAAACGATTAAACAATTATCAATTTGGTTGGTGATTAATTTGATAATTTGCAAATAATCAATTAATCAATCAATCTGTAGTGTAAGTCTGACATAAAACACTTACAATTCTGCCACTCTGATTGGCTAAAACGTTTATTTATATCACTGCATTGTCTCATGAACCAGGCAACAGTAGGCCTGTAACCAAAATCCTCTCACTTGGAGAAAAAAAATCACTTTCTCCAATCCATTTGGCCTCTGTCTCTGTTCTGCATAATTCATGCCCTGGTACTAATACATTCATGTTTGTGTGGCTTAGAGGAGCATTTTGAAGAGAGAGGCCAGCCCAGCCAGACTGACTGTCTGTCAGTTCTGCTCTCCTGCTCTGCTGGGAGCTTCTCAGTTGCTAAGTGGCTGTTTTAACATCCACGACAAGCTAGAGAGCTGGGACACACCGCGGCACCATGTCAATATTCATGCAGTGCTGAGTGAGCTGACATTTACAATGTGAAGAAACATAAAAGCACCGCAAAGCGATGCTCACACTCTGGGGTTGCACACAGTGATACACAGAGGGTACACAGACACAACCCTGACCCCATTCCTCATCTTTTACACCATTTCTACATCCATCCTGCACAAATAGTATTTTCTTCAATTTCATACACTCAAAGCACAGTAATAGTTACCTCTTTCACACGCATACACAAACAAAGGTCAGAGGTCATGGCTGCTCCTATCACACAGCCACCGGGTGGTCTCCTTTGGCACACTGTGAGCCTCCAGAATGGATTAGAAACAGCTTCTCTAAAGAGAGGTGGGGATCTACCACTGGCTATAATTTGGGGGCAATTTTTCACGTTTCCTAAATATCACATTTATATCAAATCAAATCAAATTTTATTTATATAGCCCAAAATCACAAAATACATTTGTCTCAGAGGGCTTTACAATCTGTACAGGGAGTGACACCCTCTGTCCTTAGACCCTCGATTAGTGAGGAAAAAACCTTTTAACAGGGAAAAAGGTGGAAGAAACCTCAGGAAGAGCCACAGAGGAGGGATCCCTCTCCCAGGACGGACAGACGTGCAATGGATGTCACATGTACAGAACAATCTACACACACATATTGTACACTCACAATGAATAATAGTGATAAATAATGACAATGAATGATAAATTATTACAGTAACAGTGAAACTAGTGGTAAAGAAAGTGTGTGAGTCCCCCAGCAGTCTAGTTCTATGGCAGCATAACTAAGGGATGACCTGAGCCAGCCCTAATTATAAGCTTTATCAAACAGGAAAGTCTTAAGTCTACTCTTAAAGGTGTTGATCGTGTCTGCCTCCCGAACACAGAGTGGTAGTTTATTCCACAGAAGAGGAGCTTGATAGCTGAAAGCTCTGGCTCCCAATCTACTTTTAGACACTATAGTACCCACAAGGAACCCACCATCCTGGGAGCGCAGTGTTCTAGTGGGGTGGTAAGGTACTATGAGCTCTTTTAAATATGATGGTGCCTGACCATGAAGAGCTTTGTAAGTTAATAGAAGAATTTTAAATTCTATTCTAGATTTAACGGGTAGCCAGTGCAAGGAAGCCAAAATGGGAGAGATGTGATCTCTGATCTTGGTTCCTGTCAGAACACGTGCAGCAGCGTTCTGAATCAGCTGCAAACTCTTAAGAGACTTATTAGAGCCGCATGATAGCAAAGAGTTACAATAGTCCAGCCTAGAAGTAACAAATGCATGGACTAGTTTTTCTGCATCCGCTTGAGAAATGATGCGTCTGATTTTGGCAATGTTACGTAAGTGGAAGAATGCAGTCCTCGAAAGTTGTTTTATATAGTCATATAGTTATATATGCTTGCTGCCACGCCCTCCAGCAGCCATAATCTGTCACCATCAGCCAGGACAAGAACTAGTTTCTTGGTTAGTCATTTTCTTCCTGCTAGACAGCCCTCCTCCTGTTAGACCTTGTTCCTCCCTGTTTTCTCTCTCTCAGCCTCTCATGACACTTCTGTGGGACAGTGAAGCATCACACCAGGGTGAGAAAGCATCTCATGGACAGAGAGAAGAGAGTCAACAGGATAGAGAGAGTGTGGGTGAGACTGCCTGAGAGAGTGAAGATGAGAGATAAGAGGAGAGGCAGGGAAGATAAAGAAAACGTAAGCAGGGTTATAAGTCTGTGAATATTCTCATTCATCCAGGTCATAGTTATCTCAAGTAGATTAAATCGATCGCAACTGGACTTGGTTATTTGTCTTGAAGACGTTTCACCTCTCATCCAAGAGGCTTCATCAGTTCATGCTCGCTCGACTAGGCTGGGACTAGTCCAACTAGATGGTGTAGAAACCCAGGTATTTAACCTCTGTGGAGGCAGTCACATGGCCAGTGATGTCATTGGCTCATTAACACTCCATGTGCCCAACGACAGTCGTTTAGTGCCAGTCGTTGGGGGTGGTGAAAGTTAGTTTCGACTTCGTTAGTGTTCTATTGTGTTATAACGACAGTCGTTAGAGTCACATGGGGTCTTTTGTGAATGGCTGTTGTTCTTCGAGGCTAAACTCCTGAATCTCCTGGGAATAGATGAACGGTACATGCGCTTGTGCAAAGGTTGCTTAGTTTCCCCTAAGCAACCTTTGCACAAGCGCATGTACCAACACCGGAGGTCCAACTCCTCAGGCCTAGACTCTGCAGTCTACTTACACCTCAAGGAGAAAGCTCACTCTTTTGATGACAACAATGTTCACATCCTGGACAGAGAGGATAGATGGTTTGAAAGAGGGGTAAAAGAAGCCATCTATGTGAAATTAGAAAAACCATCCCTAAACAGAGGAGGAGGTCTGAGACACCATCTATCTCCAATTTACATTTAGTAATGCCAATTTAGACACACTTCCGGGCAAGTCACACAATCCCTTAAATAATGGAAACTGATTTCCCTAACCTATACAATACAACAAGTAACTTGTTCTGGGACCACACGTGAATACATCTGATCTGGTCAATCTCCTTCCTTAAACGTTTTAGGGCATAAGAACAGCAGACACAATAGAAACAACAGAAAACAGTCATTCATTTGCATGAATATAAAAGGTCTGTGTAAGGAAAGCATAGGTCAGTAGTAATAAAATGATCAAAATCAGGTTTCTGGTGAGAACAGTGTTTAAGTAAGAATGTGCCTGACTGTTGAAGACCTATGGTTCTGTGTTTGAGTGGGAACTGTTCTGACAGAAAGAACCAACAGAACCTGTATGTGGTGTATGCCTGGTTTGTGTAGGGTCCAGTGTTTGGGTGATGATTGATAATGTTACTGTGCTTATTCATACAACATGTGGTCTGTTGGTGAGGAAGGGCAATGTTTATCTTCTAGGAAGGCTGACAATAATTTTTTGATATATCCTAAGTCAAGATGACTATTCTACAAGATGTCAGCAAAATCCATAGGAATCACCCATTTTAGGACATTTTGGTCTGCATTTCTATATCTTTAGTGTTCAAAGACTCCTTTACAACCTCATCTGATTAGGATGTCAACATGTTCAACACATTCACAACCAACAGTACTAATGATAAAGGTGTAATAAACCATAGGTCTACCATAAAGCATAAGCCTTGTGGTAGTTTATATATGTCTGTATGCAAACAAAATACATAGGGGACACAAGTAAATATTGAACATAGTATAAAAAATATTTGAACAAAGTATACATTTGAAGTTAGTAAAAAGACAGACTGTCCCCCTTTTTATACTTTTTCTTTAGATAATGTGTGACTTGGCTTCTGAACTACTCTACTTCTAAAATGAGTGCATAATGTTAGAGTTAATTTAACTGGCCCCTCTAAAACAACAGCAAGACAAATCAGAAACAGGTACCGATTTTAGTCCTCCATACTAATCCATAGTAGTAACCTTCTTAACTTAATGTTAACAATTAATAGAGCAACACATTGCACTATAGGCCAATGCTGCAAATGATAATATAAAATCATTTACAATGTCACACTTTAAAATGAGTCTTAAACTCTTCAGTAGTCGATCAGTATCCTCCCTTCTCCTCCACCAACTCAGACTCTGCACTCACCCTATGACAGCCTAAATCTAAAAATCCAATCTTTCAAATCAAAGTTTCCTCCAGAGATGGAAGCTGAGACCAGTTGTTTCTCTGCTGGAATTGTGGAGGGTAGTGAAGCCAATAAAAGGATCTAAATAGACTTCCATTTCTATTATTTACAAATTTTCTTCATTTTGCTGTGTAAACCAATGTCATTCCACAAAATTCCCCGCTAAAAAATTGTCAATTTAGACAAGTCCCACTCTTCCTTCAATATCCATCTTCTTCCAAACATGCCCTCCCCAGCCTCAGACCAGCCATGACAGATAACCAGGCCCTGTCACCCCAACACCAACACACTGTAACACACTTCAACAATGGTCAGTCCACAGCTGCAGATCAGCACACAATCAAATCAGAACATGTCATATTCCTCCGTCATCCATACTTCTACCATGCCTTCAGTGCATGTGGGTTGTCACAGCCAATTAGCAGCAGCATGGTGGGGAACATACAGTAACATGCAGTGACACAATACACACTGATCAGATCACATCTGTGCCTGCTGATATATCGTGTGAAAACTAGCAGGAGGGGGGACAGTCAACAGAAATACTCAACAACAAGATGCACAATGTTCCATGATGCTGTCATCTATTTGAATTGTCTGTTGATGAGTAACAGAGGTATTATTTAAATTATCTTAGTTTGGTGTTTTCCTGTTTGAATTCTGATTTCATAATTTATTCTCTGTTGATTGTTATTTGCTTCATGTTGATATCAAAGTCGCATGAACAAAATCAGGGAGTGCAGAAGCAAGACAGACAGCAACATGCAGGCACCACCACAGAAGAACTGGCTGGTGAACAGAAATCAAATCGAAATCAAATCAAATTGATTTTATTTTTATAGCCCAAAGTCACAAAATACATTTGTCTTGAAGAGCTTTACAATCTGTACAGGGAGTGACACCCTCTGTCCTTAGACCCTCGGTTCAAGTGAGGAAAGACTTGCCCACCAAAAAACCTTTTAACAGGGAAAAAGGTGGAAGAAACCTCAGGAAGAGCCACAGAGGAGGGATCCCTCTCCCAGGACGGACAGACGTGCAATGATGTCACATGTAGAGAACAAATCAACACACACATATTGTACAATCACAATGAATTACAATGAATGTTAAAAAGAGAATGGGTTATAATGAATGATAATTGTAACAGTAGCAGTGGAACCTGTGATAGAGATACAGATGCACAGCAGCAGCAAATCATTAACTAACTATAATCTGCAATGGAGATATAGTAACAATGATGATGATGACAACACATGCAGTAGACGTCACACAGCAATAGCCACAATCAATGAGAACCTGCTGGACAAGAGAGCACAGAAACTCCGGGAAAGAAGTTTAGTTAGTAACATGCAGAGAGAGAGCCGCATGCAGCTCTTTAGCACGCCACCTAGTGGCTCCCAGAATTTTTTTCAAAAATGAAAAAATAATGAATTTTTTGTTGTTTTAATATGGTTTCTTTATGGGGAAGACACCTACCTTACATCTATGTAATAAATACCGAATTTTAGAATTAAATAGCAGAATTGCGTCATGGCCTGCGTCACACGGTGCAGCACGGTGGCTCGAAAAAAGATGTCCGAAAAAAGAAGTCACATTGAACAGGTGAGAACACAATACACACGCTTTGCGACCTGCTTTACGGTAAGCGTATTCTGTCACTTCCGGTTACTGGTGTTACTGACACGGTGCTCTCTGTTCTGCTCACCTAGTTATATTGTCATATATTCCTCACATTGGCGAGTGTCTTTACAACTTTGCACCACCACATAGACTTGTTCTGTTTGTACACGGACAGGTCTCTTAATTTAGCAACCACACTTCGATAGTTTTTATCAGTTCGCTATCTGACTTACTAGCTAGCCTAGCTAGAAAATGGCTTCTCTCTCCTCTCCCACTCTCTCTTCTCCTCTCTCCTGCTCTGTGTGTCAGATGTTTAGTTACTCCTCGTCCTCCTTTAGCGAAAATGGTAAATGCATTAAATGTAATTTATTTGTAGCTCTGGAGGCGAGGGTTAGCGACTTAGAGGCACGGTACCGCACCACCGAAAAATCAGTTATAGTTAGCAAGTCCCCTGTAGCCGGTGCGGTACCACCGAAGACAGCTGTAGCTAGCCGTCCCCCGGTAGTTCCCGAGCAGCCGGGAGGCTGGGTGACTGTTCGAAGGAGGCATAGCCCCAAACAGAAGCCTACGGTACACCACCAACCACTACACGTATCAAACCGATTTTCCCCACTCAGCGACACACCCACTGAGAGGCCAACTCTGGTCATTGGCAGCTCAATCTTAAGAAACGTGAAGTTAGCGACACCGGGGACCATAGTTAAATGCATCCCGGGGGCCAGAGCGGGCGACATTGAATCTAATTTAAAACTGCTGGCTAAAGATAAAAGGAGATATAATAAAATTATTATTCACGTCGGCGGTAATGACACCCGGTTACGTCAATCGGAGGTTACTAAAGTTAATGTGTCATCGGTGTGTGAATATGCAAAAACAATGTCGGACTCCGTAATTTTCTCTGGTCCCCTACCCAATGTAACCAGTAATGACATGTATAGCCGCATGTCGTCATTTCACCGCTGGTTGTCAAGGTGGTGTCCAGATAATAATGTGGGCTTTATAAATAATTGGACACCTTTCTGGGGAAAACCTGGTCTGATTAGGAGAGACGGCATTCATCCCACTTTGGATGGAGCAGCTCTTATATCTAGAAACATGGCGAAGTTTATTAGTCGATCTAACCCGTGACAATCCAGAGTTGAGACCAGGAAGCAGAGCTGCAGTCTTACACGCTTCTCTGCGCCTCCACTAGAGCAGTTGCCCACCCAATCATCTAGTATAGAGACTGTGTCTGTCCCCCGTCCACCTGCATTATTTAAAGATAAAACAAACAGAAGAGGAGTAAATCATAAAAACCTGATAAAAATTAAATCAACATCTCAAAGAGTCCAAAACAAGATAATTAAATGTGGACTCCTGAATATTAGGTCCTTGTCTTCTAAAGCTGTTTTAGTAAATGAATTAATATCTGATTATGATATTGATTTATTCTGCCTCACTGAAACCTGGTTGCAGGAGGATGAATATGTTAGTTTAAATGAATCCACTCCCCCCAGTCATTGTAATACTCATATTCCTCGAAGTACTGGTCGAGGTGGTGGAGTTGGAGCCATATTTGACTCTAGTTTACTCATTAATCCTAAACCTAAACTAAATTATAATTCATTTGAAAGTCTCGTTCTTAGCCTGACTCACTCAACCTGGAAAACATTACAGCCAATATTATTTGTTATATTATATCGAGCTCCAGGTCCTTATTCTGAATTTCTATCTGAATTTGCAGAATTTGCATCAGGCTTGGTCGTTAAAACAGATAAAGTAATTATTGTAGGTAATTTTAATATTCATGTCGACAACCATAGTGATAGTCTTAGCACTGCATTTATCTCTTTGTTAGACTCAATTGGCTTCTGTCAGAGTGTAAACAAACCGACTCATTGTCTGAATCACACTCTTGACCTTATACTCTCATATGGCATTGAAATTGATCATCTAATAGTCTTTCCACATAATCCTATCCTATCTGACCATTTTCTAATAACCTTTGAGTTCATACTACTGGACTATAAGCCTTTTTTCAGAAACTCCTACAGCAGATGTTTATCTGACAGTGCTGTAGCCAAATTTAAGGAAACAATTACTATAGTATTAAATTCAATGCCATGTCTTAATGTTACAGAGGACTTAGCAGCTTCCTGTAGCCCCTCACACATAGATCAGCTCGTTAGTAATACTACAGAGTCATTACAGACAACTCTTGACTCTATTGCACCTCTGAAAAAGAAGACAATAAAACAGAGGAGGTTAGCACCATGGTATAGCCAGCACACTCGCAAATTAAAGCAAGAGGCACGTAAATCTGAACGTAAATGGCGTGCCTCTAAACTGGAAGAATCTCGCCTAGCCTGGCAAGATAATCTTGCAATTTATAGGAAGGCTCTGCGTAATGCCAGAACAGCCTATTATTCCTCATTAATTGAGGAAAATAAGAACAACCCCAGGTTTCTCTTCAGCACTGTAGCCAGGCTAACAGAGAACCACAGCTCTATTGAGTCATCTATTCCATTAAGCCTAACTAGTAATGACTTCATGAGCTTCTTTAATGATAAAATTATAAATATTAGAGACAAAATTCATCACCTTTTGCCCTCATCAGGCACTCATCTGATTTCAGATACAGCAAGTTTGGAAATAGCTATAAAATCTGACATATATTTAGACTGCTTTTCTCCCGTCGACATTAAACAAATAACTACAATAATTACTTCATCTAAGTCGTCAACCTGTCTCTTAGACCCCATCCCAACCAGGCTGCTTAAAGATGTATTACCTTTAGTTAGCCCGTCCTTATTGAATATGATTAATCTGTCTTTACTATCAGGATATGTACCACAGTCCTTTAAAATAGCTGTGATTAAGCCTCTTCTTAAAAAAACAACTCTAGATCAAGAGGTTTTAGCCAATTACAGACATAATATAAATAATAAACACAATTACATTTGACACCATTGACCATCAGATTCTCTTACAGAGACTGGAATAGCAAATTGGCATTAAAGGAACCGCCCTAGGCTGGTTTAAGTCATATTTCCTAGACCGTTCTCAGTTTGTTCATGTTCATGATGAATCCTCCATGCAAACCAAAGTTTCTCATGGAGTCCCACAAGGTTCTGTATTAGGGCCACTTCTTTTCAGTTTATATATGCTTCCTTTAGGGAACATTATTAGGAATCATTAAATTAACTTTCACTGTTATGCTGACGACACCCAATTATATTTATCGATCAAGCCTGATGAAACCAATCACTTGACTAGACTTCAAGCATGCATTAAGGACATAAAAAATTGGATGACCCACAATTTTCTGATGCTAAATTCAGAAAAAACTGAAGTTCTCGTAATAGGACCCAAACACCTTAGAAACTACCATTCCAGAGATTTAGCCTTAGATGGGATCACCCTGGCCACCGGCTCCACCGTAAAAAATCTTGGCGTTGTTTTTGATCAAGACTTGTCCTTTAATAACTATATAAAACAACTTTCGAGGACTGCATTCTTCCACTTGCGTAACATTGCCAAAATCAGACGCATCATTTATCAAGTGGATGCAGAAAAACTAGTCCATGCATTTGTTACTTCTAGGCTGGACTATTGTAACTCTTTGCTATCAGGCTGCTCTAATAAATCTCTTAAGAGTTTGCAGCTGATTCAGAATGCTGCTGCACGTGTTCTGACAGGAACCAAAATCAGAGATCACATCTCTCCCATTTTGGCTTCCTTGCACTGGCTACCCGTTAAATCTAGAATAGAATTTAAAATTCTTCTACTAACTTACAAACCTCTTCATGGTCAGGCACCATCATGACAGCCTATGTTGCCTTCATATTAGGCTTATATAAGGCTTTTAATTTTTTGCAGCTGCAGACAGGTATAGTTTTTGTTTTTTTTGGGCCAATATGGCTCTTTGAACATTTTGGGTTGCCGACCCCTGACTTAACTAAACTCCAAGCATGCCCCAAGGATATAAAAAATTGGATGACCCACAATTTTTTGATGCTAAATTCAGATAAAACTGAAGTTCTTGTAATTGGACCCAAACACCTCAGATACTCCCTTTCCAGTGATTTAGTTGCCTTAGACGGGGTCACTCTGGCCTCCAGCTCCACCGTAAAAAATCTTGGATTTGTCTTTGATGAGGATTTGTCCTTTAATGACTATATGAAACAAATTTTGAATACTGCGCTCTCAGGATGCTGGGTTCCTTGTGGTTCCTATATTGTCTGAAAGTAGATTGGGAGCCAGAGCTTTCAGCTATCAAGCTTTTATTCTGTAGAATAAACTACCACTCTGTGTTTGGGAGGCAGAAACGGTCAACACATTTAAGAGTAGACTTAAGACTTTCCTTTTTGATAAATCGTATAGTTAGGGCTGGCTAACTATAAGTAGATTGTGGCTGCTGCTGTGGTCCTGCGCAATGTCCACTGCATGTGTTGTTACTGTCATTACTGTTACCATACCTCCATTACAGTTTATAGTTAGTTAATGATTTGCTGCTGCTATGCCTCTGTTTCCTCACTCAAATTGAGGGTCTTAGAACAGAGGGTGTCACTCCCTGTGCAGATTGTAAAGCCCTCCGAGACAAATGTATTTTGTGACTTTGGGCTATACAAATAAAATTTTGAATTTGAATTTGTGTCTACAGGATATAAAAATTATGTCAGTTATATTAGGTGTCTAGGCTCAGACTACGGATCTCAAGATCCACAAAGTGGAGACTGGGCGATGACAATAAATGTCTGCCCTGAGGGGCACTACTTATTATTTATTGAGTTTATTCTGTTTCATCAGGACAGTGTGGATGTGGGATATGGTTTGATCACATTTAATTGACATTAGCCTGGCAACAGAAGCAAACAACCAACAACTTCACATTCAGATTTAAATATCACTACATCCTAATTGGTGCATGTACGTATATGATATCATTGTTTTTCCAAATGAGCCCTACTTCACAAAAAAATCTTCATCATTCCATCATTCATAGTAATATCCAGTTGAGGAAAAAAGGTTTTCAGGTCATTTTAAATGCAACTCAAGGGCATTGCCTGCAATACCTAATACATTGTTTTGGATTGAAATCTGTGATAGTGTTGCATGATTTAACAAGCATTCATTCCTTTCTCAAATGATCTTAGTGTCTGAGTAGAAGTGTCGTGAGTAGAAGTTGTGTTCTCATTATACTTGTATGTGCTTGTTTTGGCACCACTGAATGAATAAAAAGGTCAGTTTGTTGCCTGTAATGGTGTTTCACATTCTCTTGTATATTTCCGACTGACCTACTTGTTAGCCTTTCCTTCTGTTGCCCTTAAGTTAAGTTTACTGTATGTGTATGTATTATTGTAAAAACTGAATTAGAGTTGTGAACAAAATATTTTTTGATCACAGAGATGGCTTTGTTTTTGTCACAGATAACAGAGATAAACTTGGAGTGTACAGACTTCCAGCAGCTACAGTGGTGATGAATGATCTGTGAGAGAGGCAGAGAACAGAGAGAAAAAAAAGAAGGAGAGAGAGAGGACAGGAACTCTTCCTGCAGTGTTGTTCAACTGCCTGACAGACAATCAGAGTCAATGGTTACCATCAGGCTGCAAATGTGTGTGTGTGTAATTGTACTAGCGAGAGGGAGCAATAGAGGGGTAGTGAAATGTTAATGAGGGCAGTGGGATGTGAACAAACAGCTTCCAGCCTGATGAATCCATTCAGACAAAGACAGAGACAGAGACACAGAGAGAGGGCTGCTGCAGGAGGAACTTCAGGGGTCAAACACTCAAAATTGAATATAAATGGACACAGATAACCCAGCAGCTTAGTGTTGTGTGTGCATGTGTGTATACGTGCACTTCTTACATGTGCGTATTCTTACATGTGCATATACTTATTCTTATGCATTTGGCTTTAATAGTATTCAAATCAAATTTCAAATTTTATTTATATAGCCCAAAATCACAAAATGCATTTGTCTCAGAGGGCTTTACAATCTGTACAGGGAGTGACACCCTCTGTCCTTAGACCCTCGATTCGAGTGAGGAAAAACTTGCCCACCAAAAAACCTAGTATTAGAGACACTATGTAGACATGGAATATGACAGTTGTGTAAGGAATGAGGGAAGAGGGACCCTGCCTCCACTCCGACCAACGTACACCTGACCAGTTGCTGAGTGAAGAGGGTGTGAATGTCGAATTGGCAGTTTTTCAAAGTTACAGAAATTGTCAAAAAGGTGTGGTGGAAGGAAAAAAAATGTATGGAAAAAACAGTTGTTGTGGTGTCTCGGTTTAAGAATCGTTACACCCCTACAAGAAATATCAGGCTTTGCCATCTTAGTAATAAGCAGCTGACTTTACAATCACAACAAATTTAAGGACTCACCAGCTAGCTGACGACACAAGTGAGGCAGCGGAGGCTGCACTGCACTGCAAAATATAAAGACTATACTGAACGATAAGAGGCTCTCTGACAGATAGACATGTTTATGTCATAATAAATTGTATCTCTGACACATTGCAGTATGTGTAAATTACAGTAAATTACAGTAACTCCAACAAATGGATTTGTTCAAAATAAAAACGTAATCTGGGCAGCAGTACATTTCCCACAAAACATTAAAATGTAAATGAGCTGAATAAGAATGTAATGTAGGATATGGGCTGTAATGGTGATGAGAAGTCAGCTTTGTAGAACTCATTGAATCAATGCCTGATTACAACACCAAGCATCCTGTAGGTTAGTTCTCTGGCTGGGTTAACTGGATTCATTGTTTTGTCTTGATCTGAGAGATTTTAATATATTTCACAAAAAAATCACAAGTTTTAAGCATGTTTTAAGCTGAGCTCATTATCCTTTCCATCCTGTGAGGGTTTAGCATGTGTTTAGAATTCACCTGTTTAAGCCAGGGCTCCATTCTCTGCATTTAAAGATAAAGTATATTCTTTTTTGTTTTTACAGGTTTTGATAACTCTGCATTCACTTGTCCTAAGAACACTTGAGTGCAGACTTGAACCTGGTTCCTCCTCTTGAAGAAGGGTCTCTGTAGATCAGATGATTGTGCTAATATCGTGAAAAGCACACTGGCCTTTAACCTTCAAATTCAAATTCTTATATTTCACAACTCATCTGCACATGTAGGTGCATGTAGATGCATGCAGAGCCAGCTTTTCTGTCCTCCACTTGCAGCAAATTGATTTTTCTGTGCCTCTGTGTAATTTAAAACATGTCTGTGATTGCTACTGTATATATTTTGGCTAATATGTACAACAGTGCATAGAAAACTCTTAAAATCTTAATGAAAATATGGATCCATCAAATGAACCATGATCTGCACTAAACCCCCAGGTAACTAGTCTGAGCTAGAGATACTGTTTGACTGCTTTCTGCTTGCAGGGAGAGTGGGAGTCTTTCCTTCTCTAATACCTTAAATTCTGTTTTATCTATTTCCACACTCTGTCTCTTGCTGCATTTATGTGGCTTTAGTACCCAAAACTGCACAGTGTGAAGTCAAGTCATGCATGACGACTATGACTTGTCACCAACAACTACAATAACAACAAATACCCACAGTGCTGCCGCTGCATATCTGCTGTGGATGCATTGCACCATGCTAAAACCACAGATGAACGATTAGTCTACAACGATGCACAGTGTTGATTAGTGGTCTTGAAACCCCGATGAATCCAGTGATGATCTTGACAATGCGACCTTTCATCCCTTTCATCATGTTGCATGCAAGAACAAGCTCCGGGTGCCACTAGTATTAATATTAGGACACTACATGCAAAGTTTATCGACATTAAGAACAAAGCAGCTTGACTTACCAAGTCTAAAGAGAGAGAGAGAGTGTGTGTGTGTGTGTGTGTGTGTGTGACGGAAGCAAAAAATGGAGGAACAAAACACAGTATCGAAAAATTACAAACTATATCCAGCCATAGTAAGCCAGCAGTTTTACTTCTTTTAAAATAGTAATTGTCATTAAATGATATGCCTAGTCAAAAAAAAGAATCCCTTTCCTGCTCTCCTCTAATTCATTCCACATCTTTTCCTTCCATATGTTCATCACACAGTTTCCAACTCCAATCTACTCTCCAAAGCGTTTGAGGAAATGGACAGTGGAGAAATCTGGTAAATGTGCTGCTACTTTTGTGTGTGTGTGTGTGTGTGCGCGCGCACACGAGAGAGTGTGTAGGTGTGTGAGTGCTAAAGGGGTTATAAAGGTTGAAATGAGGCCCACTTTTCAGCAGAGCCTGTAGGCTCTCTATACAGGATGTAGTTTAAGCTGCTTCACTCTGCTCACTCCTATTTTCAGTCCTGCTTCCCTGCACTGCTCTGTTAGGACACTGCTGTTGGATTTCCATCAGCCTGCTTACCTCTACAACAGCTGTATGGATACATAGATCTCAAAAGCGCCAGCTTCACTATGTGCTAATTGTTTTTAGAAAATGCGATTAATTACCAATGCAAATGTATGAGGGAAAATTCCTTACGAAAGTAAAATATTAAAGGATAAGGTTGGTAGGAGAGTTCTATCATCCAAAAACATGTCAGTGAGCCACACTGTTGCACTGGGTGACATGTTTATTTGTTACCATGTTTATTTTTGACTCAGTCAAGTCCCACACACACCATACTGAAATACACTCACCACGACAGCAAATGGGGATTAATCCACTGCTGAAAATAATCCCCAACAAATGGACTATTTCCTCTTGTTTGTGTAACAGTTGAAACTACAGTGACCAGCTGTTTTAGGAAATTATTGAAGCTTTTTTTTTTTTAAAAATTTTATAAAAAATATATTTGTGATTTACTGAATATGTAAATCCATAAAATGTGTCACAAAGTTCTGTGAGATGGATTAATATTTTTGGTTTTGGTTGTTTTAAGTGAATTGTTGCCAAACGTATTCTTTAGAGGTGGCCAAAGGGTGCAGGAGGTTCCAGGGCTCACAAACTGGATAATACAGCCATGCATGGGGCAAACATAATATTATAGTTTCAATTATCTATTAAAGACAATTAAATACATACGTACCACTGTTACATTGTTACATTACTGTGCTTTTACACAAATTTCATAGATTTATCTGGTTGGCTGGTCCTATTATAGCCAGGTTAGTAAATGGGAAAAATCTTCAGTCTGTGTGTGTGTGTGTGTGTGGGTGTGTTTTGTTCAAAGGCAGCCGATAGCCAAGTCAAGCACATAGTAGAATCCAACAATTGGTAATTACCGTTATCAGAGCCCAGCCATGCCAAAGTCACATCTCCACTCCCTGGAGCCCAGTTTGAGCTGCACTCTGGTGTCACATGCACACAAACACACACACACACACATTCTCTGTAGTAATCCATCACACCTGTCGTGATGTGGTGGAGCAGCAGCAAACCTCATGCTGCTTTGGTCTACAGAGGAATGAGGAGGAGGACACACAGAGGAGAGGTGCAGTGACACAACTCTATACACACACACACACACACACACACACATACATACATAGAAATGGCAGGTCCAGGGAATACAACCAACAACGTCCTGGTCAAAAGCTTCTCTGATAACTGGGCAGGGCTATACAGAGGCAGGGTTGCAGAGATTTATGACTCAAAGTACTGCAAAAATATCTAAACAACTATAGCATCATGTGTGAACTGCTCAAATAAAACAGAGTAAACCTTCAGCTCAGCTGCTGCATGTCTTTTGAAAAACATAGTAATCCAGCAGTATACCTCGCTTCATGGCTAAGAATACATTTTGACACAATGTGCATGGAGTGGACACACAACTTCCAGTAAGACTTGCATGAAATGTGTCCTCTTTTTTAAGTAAGTTAAGTAAGGTCAAAAATGTAAGTCATAAAGATGTCTGGCATTTCTCCTCACACTTCAAACAAAATGAGGGATGGAACATAAAATGACATTTTAACGGGTTTACAGCTAATTCTGCATAACGCATCATGTTTATATTTGAAGGCCAAGAATAATAAATTATATGGAAGCCCCTTCCAGCCAAGAAAATCAAATGTTAGGAGTAATAAAAAAAACATATTTATTATGATGTGTTAATAATTATTAATAAGTAATTCCTACATTTTCTGAATACAAATGCTAATAATTTCATAATAACTAATTATTGCCAAAAACTGATGATGACTATCTCATAATTATCTATCGCATATATAACTATATATAACTAACTACAATGATGATGTCTTTATAATAATTATTAACAAATTACTGCTTTATATACATGATGTGATAATAATGTCTACCAATACAAAATTATACTTTTATATTTTGAGGAACATAGAGTACATGTTTTTGTTTTCTAAGAAATGTTAAACCATTCTGTCAATGTCAATTTTTTTTTTTCTTAGAATAAATCCTTAATGGGTGCTGTTATGGTGTTATCAGTAGTATCAATTTAACTTTACATTAACTGCTAACTGTTGCTGTCCATCCAACCATCTGTTGACTGCAAGATTCAACTCCTACCTCCACATATATGAGGCCGCTGATGAGGCCGCGCATCACCTCTGTATATATGTATGTATGTATATATATACTGTATATATCTTTGACATGTTGACAGCTGCTATTGTGTGTATATAAATGTGTTTTTACTTGTCTAAACCTGATTATTAACACATCAGTGTGTGCCAGGAGCTTGGCATGTGTGAACCTGTGTCCCAGGAACAGCACTGTGATGTAATCTTGCCATCTCAGCCAGTCAAGACTGGAGGTCACATGACACCCTGAGACCCAGAGAGTCTTATCTGTATACACACCCATTACATAAGACTAAGACTAAAACAAAGAAATGTGATGAGCAGGGATGGGCGTTGCTGAGATTTGACTACTACAGTTATCGAGTCTGGTTCTTTATCAATACTCTTAGTGGTTCTTTTCCATAACCAAATAATTGCTTGTTTAAAAAAAGATTACTAAATATAGTTTCTAGAACAGTGACAGTAATGTTTACCTGTGAAAATATATAAAACTTAAGTAATATCTCACTAGAAACAAAACTAAACTGTCAATAAAATAACAATAATAATGTCAATAATATCCCTGACATCAAAACACACTGAGTTAAGTTAAGAAAGAAGACCTACCACTGCCAGAGAGGTGGGGCTGGTTTGGAAGGGGAGGCTGCTTTCTCAGGCGGTAGTTTAGAATTTGCCACATTTTAATATAAGTTTAATAGACATTACAAACTAAACAGTTAGGCTAGATACACACAACTTTCACTGTTTAAAAAAAAAAACAATTTGCTGTTAGCCTAACCAGCACATGTATGAACTCCCTGAAACTCATGGACACCTAGAGGTCCTTGGACCACTGTTGACAACCACTAGTGTGAAACATGCCAGAGGTGGATGGGAGACTCCAGGCAAAGCAGGTTAAAATAACGCATGTTTATGCTTGTTGAAGTGGTGTCTTGATAATTTACCCACAAGCAAAAGTACAGGTAAAAGAACCAACCTTAAAAATACTCCAGATTCTTAACATTTCCAAACCGGTTCCAATTCGAACCAGGTTACATCCCTCGTCATGAGTGTCCAAAATGTACCAAGTTATTATTTGAACAATCACAGTTTGAACCATTACTTCCAATAATATGTATTTAAAGTCAAAATGAAATTTGAACTATCCATAATTTTCAATGACTTAATCAATTAAGGCAAAAACATTTCCGGATGTCTTATAGATACTGTGAGAAACAGCATATAGAAACAGTGTCTGAGCTTCAGGTCCAGAGTGGATATTTACCATGACATCAATTGACTGACAACTGAAAGTCAACTTCCCTGGTGTGCTACTGACTGGAGGAAGTCAAAATGTTTATTCTATGACAAATCAAACATTAGCATTTTATTCAAAACATGGGAGAACCAATCATGGTGTTAAGTTTATATTCCACTGGGAAAGTGATAGCAAGTTAGCCTAGCTTGATGACACTGATTCCCACAAGAAGTAACTTTTTGTTTATGTTATTTCATGCTAACTTTGCCTGGGGTCAATAAGAAACTCAGAGCTGCAGGTTGTCAGCATAAATTAGGCTCATCACCTCCAGGTGGCTGGCAACCTATAGACACACATTTGTTTCGTTTCGTCTTCTTCTTCCGCTTATCCGTGGTCGGGTCGCAGGGGCTGCAGCTTCAGCAGGGAAGCCCAGACTTCACTCTCCCCAGCCACTTCTGCCAGAGCCAGCTTCTGCAACCGGGGGTCGGAACGCCAGGGTCCCCGCCTCCGACTGCTGCCCATCTCTCTTCGCACCGTTCCCCCCTGAGACCCCTCCCATGGGTGGCGGTCTCCCATCGAAGTACTAACCAGGCCGGACCCTGCTTAGCTTCCGAGATCAGACGAGATCGGGCGTGTTCTGGGTGGTATGGCTGCTACACACATTTGTGTTATTGAAATTATTTATATTTTTCTGTTGTGTGTGAACTAGTCCAGAAAACTAATTGTTGCTGCTCTCAAACATCAGTCACACAGCATGAAAATGACACTAAACAACACCACGTTTTGTGTTTTGTCTTGCATTGATTTTGAATCTGTTAATGGTCTTAGTGGTCTAATCTTCAATGTTTTTATAATGCAGTGTTCACTTCCTGAGACAAGTTAAAAAGCACTAATAGGGCTAATAGCCAGAACCCATCCGGATTAACACACCACCACAACCAATTACTTTACACACAAACACACTCATCACTTTCATTCACATGTATGGACCATGATGACACACTATAATGTGAAATTGAGTGGGGTGTGTTGATGACATTTCTATCATGGCGCTGGCCCTGGATAAAAAGTAAATAAATAGTAAAATCAGTATTCTTCAGTATCGGTATTTCTGCATTTTGCTGTCACTTATGGCCCCACCCCATTTATCTCCTCTTCTCTTCTTCTTTTTCACCATGGGTGGGGCTAAGCCTTCCGTGTGTGTGTGTGTGTGTGTGTGGAGAAGAGATAGACACAAATTGAAGAACCAGTTACCCCCTCTGCCATCTCCTGTGGATAGTGGCGGTTAAGTGAAAGAAACATCCTCCAACACTTAATGTCATTTCATAGCTGAATCACCTTCTACACTGAGGTTCATCATAATGAACTATTGATCCCTGCAACACCATCATGCTCCGCTTTAAGTGCTGCATTTTCTATTTCCTGCTGACAAAATCTTTCACTCTGAACAACATCTATGAAAGGCAGGAAATGATTTGGCCATTGCAGGGGCCAGCTGATTGGTGAAGACTTTCAGTACAGCACACCACTGAGCAGCCAAACTTATTACAAGAATGCATTTCTCTCAAATAATAGGAAGGGCTGAGAGCGTTTTTAAATTTTTTTTTAAACCACTGTTACAATAACTGAACTGTCCCAGAAATAATTGGAATATATTATATTATTGTCATTCAAGACCATTTTATGTCACTAATATGATAGCATAAAGTACACACTTTCAAAGAGCAATGAACTTTTCATTTTTAAGAATATTCAGATTGGAATGTGAAAAACTCTTTCCCCTGAGCTGTGAGGTTAGTCAGGATTGTCTGCACACAGCTCTCACTGCCGATATCACATGTAAACAGTGAAGTGGCTGAGCAATAATGGCAGTGGCTTTCAGTGGTTTCAAGAATGGGAAGCCATATATCCATATATCTTACAATAAGCTTCAGTCAGTTTCACACTCAAAAACATTCAAATCCCCCAGTCTTAAGTATTATTATAGGTTCCATCTCTATGTATCTCCAAGTGTCCTGTAACTGATGTACATTTTGTTATCTGAACATGTCTCTGAGGGTCCACATGGGTATATCTTACAACTGTATGCACAGACTGAAATAGCATATGCACATGTGGGCATGTGCCTCTATGCAGACACCCAATGTATAATAAACAGAATTGCAGTCTGTTTTAGAGTGTACCTGAAACTTAACTGACATGGCATTCTAAGGCCTCACGACTAGTTCGACCAAGAACAGATTCTCCCCAGCCACTCTAACTGGAACTTTTATGTTTGTGTGCTGCTATTGTTTGACATCCATCCAAGAACTGAGAAATTGATTGAATTGTGATTGCATATTTCTTCCCCTATTGATGTGGTCCAAATGGCAGGGAAGGTTTTCTGATTGACACCTCTGGCCTGCAGCTTTGCAAGCGGCCGGCTGACATGCCAACACTAACCCGCCACACACGGGATCAATACCCATCTGCTCTGGCATCACTGAGTGCCAAGCAGACATGGCAGGCATGTGGGGCACAGGAGACATCCCTGTTAGTGTGCACACTGCAACATGCTGCACTCACACAAGGTGGGTAACATTACCAAAAATGAGTCAAGGCATTAATTGGCTATTGCAACGGTAATAGGATTTGGAAATGAAAGAAACAGAAAAAATGCAATTTCAACACTCACAGCAAGTGATTTGAAACTGCTGAAGCTGATGGAATGTGAAAAATAATTGTCAAAAATCACATTAACGTAAAAATATATGGACACTTGACAGTATGACCTCACTTCTCTTCACACTGTGTAAGTATGGTGCCTCTTACTCATGTTGCCTCTTGGGGCTGGATTTTCAACCTAATCAGACACACCTCCAGGCAAGTTACATGATCCCTAAACTACCCTCTTGTTGTATGCACATGCATACTGAGCTAGCAAAACAGGAGCTGGCCCTGCTGCTCACATCATACACAATGTGGGACCTGCCCTCCACCATCAGGAATATGACTGGTGAGTAGAAGGACAGAGTACCTTACAGTCTCCAAACAAATAAAAAATAAAATAATGATTGTCAGCACAAGTACAACTATTCACCAGACTTGTGTCAACAGTCACCGTGGCTTAGGGGAAAAGGAATGTTTAATTGACATTTTCTGCACACACTGACAAGAACTCATCTCTTTTTCTGTCTTTCTGAGCATGTGGGTGTGAAAAGGGAACTCCTGGCACTGTGTCAGCTACATCTGACACAGTAAATGAATAGCAGTGGACATGATTTAACATGACAAAGAGCTTACTGTGAATGACTATGCTGGCTGATTAGATAGCTGCTATAGAAACGTGGCTCCTTTTGACAGCCAATGAAGTAATTAATTTGAACCTGGTGGATGCAGAACTTCATTCCCAGGTTTGGTTTGTGGTCAGGTCATTCCCAGGTTTGGTTCGTGGTCAGGTCATTCCCAGGTTTGGAGAGGAGAGGCAGGGTACCCGAACACGCTGCGGTCTGGACTTCCTCACAGCCAGACCGCAGCGTGTTCGGGTCGGCAGCAACACATCCGACACCTTTGTGCTGAGCACGGGGGCGCCCCAAGGATGTGTGCTCAGCCCCCTGCTCTTCACCCTGCTGACCCACGACTGCACAACACACCACAGCATGTTTGCGGACGACACGACAGTGGTGGGTCTCATCAGCAACAACGATGAGACCCACTACAGACAGGAGGTTTCCCAGCTGGCTACGTGGTGCCAGGACAACAATCTCTTCCTCAACGTGGGGAAAACGAAAGAGATCGTTGTTGACTTCAGGAGAAGCGTCACCCAGCCCTTCCAACCACTGACCATCAACAGTGCTGCTGTGGAGCAGGTGAGCAGCACCAAGTTCTTGGGAGTACACATTGCTGAGGACCTCTCCTGGAGGAGCAACACCACGGCTCGAATAAAGAAAGCCCAGCAGCGCCTCTACTTTGTCCGTAAACGAAGAAGTTTAAAGTCCCGACACCCATCACGCTCACCTTCTACCGAGGCGCCATTAAGAGCATCCTCAGCAGCTGCATCACGGTGTGGTTTGGAAGCTGCACTGCAGCCAACCGCAAGTCCCTGCAGCGCATCGTGAACACTGCTGAGAGGATCATTGGTGCCTCACTCCCGTCACTGCAGGACATCTACAACACCCGCCTCACCCGCAAAGCACTCCGCATTGTGGGTGAACCCTTCCATCCGGCCCACAAACTCTTCAGCCTCCTGCCTTCAGGAAGAAGGTTCCGCAGCATCCGGTCTGGCACCAACAGACTCAAAAACAGCTTTTTCCACCAGGCTGTTAGGATGCTGAACTCTCTTCCCTCCCTACCCCCTACCCCCCCTGGACCTGGACTTTAACTCCACCCCCCCACCCCCGACACAATTGGACAATCAACAAGCACAAAGACACTTTAAAAGACACTTTACAGTAAACGTTTACATTATTTAATTCTATTTATTCTGCACTTTCCGCACTAGTGTACCAACACTAGTTTACTTACATTTCATACACTCTACATATTTATTCTTTATTCTGTTTTTTTTATACTCATAGTTAGATTGTTGTGTTGTTACATGTCATTTGTTGTTGTATGTCTGCGACACTGTGGACACTGAGCAAACGGTATCTCGTTTTCCTGTATGTGTACATATGTGAAAATGACAATAAAGTTGAGTTGAGTTGAGGGTGTGCAGGGTGCTTGGACAGTGAGGTACAGGCTGCAGCTTTTTCTCAGAACAGTCCAAAAACCAAAAGTGCCACCCAACATTTTGTAAAAATGTCACAATTTTAGCTTACATACAGTGCATGTGAAGAGAGGATGTTGGGACTCAGTTGGCAGACAATAAGATAATACTGTGCATAAACTGTACAGCTAATTAACACTTTCTATCTTTGGATAATGTAGTGTGTACATGTGATGTCACCTGCCCAATAAAAATAGTGTTGCTTATGACATAATTGGTTAAATCAGGTCTTGAGCCAGCTAATTGGCTACTGAGCACCAGAAAACATGAAACGCATGCAACAGCTCACTCAAGGTCACACCTGACTGTGTGATGTATTGTGTGAAATATTTGTGTGGCTCCTCAGTGTTCTCGAACAGCGTGTTCGAGGTACATGGATGTATTTGTCACTCATGCTGTTATGTGTTCACACTCACTGTTACCAAACAGCTGAGCCTGTTGCAAACACCAAAGTGAAAATGAAGTGACAGAAAACAAGCCACGGTGAAAACGCTGTTAATGCAAGCAGGGCTCAAAAATTCTTGCTGCCATGCAACAACCATGAGAGCTTAACATACTGTTTATGATATCACCTGAGACTGCCTCAAATTTCTGAAACAAAAATTTCAATTCTCTGCAATTTTTGGCCACATATACCGAAAAGCTGCCCTACCCGAGTCAGTGCAGACACTGGAGAATGCCGACTAAATTAAGTAAAGGCAATCCAAGCACAGCTCTATAAATAACAGTATGTCAGTGCTTTAGGCTATGTGCTGTTAAAAAAGGGCTATCCAACTAAAGTAGCACTGTAGTAAGTCAAGTTATTATGTGTATTATTATTTATACACAGGCTGCAATAAGATGAAAAAACTGAATGCTGTGTATTGTGTGTGCTTTTTTTACTTCAAAATTATGTTGATATTGCTTTTATATATATACATTCATTCTAATGCAACTTTAATTTTATAACGTGGTTACAAAAAAAATTACATAGGGAATGATTACTTTCATTATTGATTAATCTGTTGATTACTTTCTCGATTCATTGATTAGTTGTTTAGTCCATAAAATGTCAGAAAGCAGAAATATTTTACTATATTACGTCTACAGTCCACAACCCAAATATTTTCACTTTACTGCCAAAGAGGACTAAAGGAATCTGAAAATATTCAGAAATTGAGAAACAGAAATCAGAGAATCTGGACTTTTTTTTTTCTTTTTCTTAAAAAAGCTGTTTGTCCAGACACTTAAACAAGGGTCTAGGGCTGTAGTCTCCCTGTTGACTGGTTAGTCAATACCCTCTCATCCAACCAAATTGTCATTAGTTGGCCAATCACCAGTGTTGGCCAGGAGGAAAGCACTACATCTACTACTACTTCCGGGATTAATCCATTATTTTTGGCAAGATGGACAGACTGTCTGTAAAAATGGGGGTGTTTTTAAAACACAACTTTGAACCCAAATTACTTGGATTCAAAATTACTGAAAAGACACAGAGTTGGCTTGAAACCTTGTCAAAGAAGTCATTGTTGTGGCCATGTTTTGTTAAAATGGATGACCAAAAAAATTGAGAGTAAACTTTGCAAACAGCATTCGGCATATCACATCTCATCAATCAACATGGATATCATCTAAAAACAGTAAGCTAACTTGTCTGCGTTTACAATGCTCCATTCGTATTAAACATGTGATAGGCTCTGACTGTGAACATATATCAGAACTGGCATATTTCAATATGTTTGATCTAATAATCGGCCATCCTGTGACTCCAGACCAAGCTTGAAGTGAAGCCTTTTCTCTCATCAAAATGGTCTACTCTATGTGTGTTGTTATCATTTTATTATAAAATAATTAGATTAAAATTATTTTAAATTCTACAAATACCTTTTTATATTATTTATCTGTATTTCATTTAGGCTAATAAGGCTACCATATTGACTCTTCATCTAGAGATAGCGTACAGCTTTGTGTTCCCACTGTGACCAATCGATTGGTTGAAGATTAGGTTTGTTTGTCCCAACGGGTATAGCGATGACAGTGCTTCTCAAATAGTGGGGTGCGATGCTAGGGAGGGGGGGCTTTTTTAGGGAACATGCTTTTTTTTACCGTACTAGAATAAAGTGTAATTGCACATCCACTACAGTAGTTGGCAGTGGCGCTCTCATTTTCAGAGTGTGCGCAGGGAGTATTAACTCTATGGTGTAGGGTTTGTTATTTTTTTGCACCGAGCAGGTGATGTAGAGTGCAGTAAACAAGCCTTCAAGAGACAACATGAGACATTTTTTAACAGGGATGAAAAGAAAGGCAGAGAGAGACGAAGATAAGACAAAAGAAACTCACCCCAAACCTAAGACTTGGAAATATAACGAAGCGTACGTAGTGCGTGGCTTCAGAGACAAGTGGGAGACGAGTTAAGACGTGGTGTGTTTACTATGTCTAAAAATGCTGGCAGCGGACAGCATGAAGCCAAATAAATTAAGGTGCCACTTAAAGACATTACACCCCTATTTATTTGTTTGCAGAGGTGTAATTATAACAATTTAATAGACAAATGATATTTATAGTCGCGGCGGATGTGTGTGTGTGTGGGGGAGGGGGGGGGGTAGTTTTCTTCTTTCTTTCTTTCTCAAATAATTGAGAAGCACTGAGCTATGATGACCAAGTGGACCCCATATAGTGTAATGGGATGAACGACACTTGAAATATTTAAAGCCATATTTTAATTGGAATTTGGAAATTATAAAATGTTCTCTGAATTGCATTACACTGCCGTGTTGAACTCCCTGATGCTGTTATGGTTATGTTATGGCCCAAGTACTAGATATAACTATATAGTATGTTCAATGATATGATTTTTTTTTTCTCCTGAGATCTAGAGCTTTTTTTTTTTAAATCATGAGATTAGTTTTCTTCATATTTAGTGCCAAGGCCCAGTTCTGACAATACTCCGTTAATATGTCCAGCTGTTGCTGGAGTCCTTGTTCAGTAGGAGACATTAGAACAGGGTCATCAGCATAAAACAGAAACCTCACCTCTCTCTACTAGATAGAGAGGTGAGGAGCAGCACACTGATCTGAACAGCAAGTTCATTTATACACATATTAAATAAAGTCAGAATTTAATTACCACCCTGACAAACACCTTTTCTTTGGGTGAAGAATCCAGGTAGTTTGTCTCCAATTTTAACACCACACCTATTTTCAAAATACATTGAGTTAACCAAATCATACATTTTGCCCTCTATACCACAATGTAGAAATATGTAATAGAGCCTTTCATTCATGCCAAATCAGTTCAAAAGTTTTCTTGAAAATCAATAAAACAACTGAATAATTTATTTTTGTCTAATGTACATGCTTGTTAATGCGTAAAGTGTGAAGGGTGTATACATGGTTGGTGGTGCAGTGTTTTGGGAGGAAGCCAATTCGATTTTTACTCAAAATGGAGTGTTCATCGTGGAAATTTAGCATCCTTTCTTTTAAAATACTACAGAATAATTTACCTAGACAACTGTTGACACAAATGCCATGATAGTTTGACTCTGTGACACACACTTCCCCTCGTCCGAACATCTTTGTACTCCCTCATACCAAAGTTAAACAGGAGAGAGGTGATGTGACGGTGAGGTGAGGCGTTCTCATACAGTATATATGAGGAAAAAATGGCCCATATACAGATGAAAATAACAAAGACAGACAATGCTGCTGGGCATCTGGGCTGACACAACCATCATTAAACAGCATTCCAGCAGTGGCTGAGAACAATATCAGGCCTGTGGACACACACATACATATACAGACACAAACAGCACGCACAAACACACACCAGCCAAACAGTGGGAAGAAACACCAGTTCGCAATATACCCCACCCCCACCCCACCCCTGGATGACGAGGGCAACCAAAGAAAACCCCCAACTCTCTCTCTGTCATAAACACAGGGAAGGAGGGAGGGAAGGACGGAGTGGGAGAGGGAGGTAAGGGGCCCTGCAGAGTGCTGGCATTTGGCACGAACAGACGCGCTCACAAAGCCCTCAGGACCCCAGAGATGAAGGAAGGGGGGGGTTGCAGCAATGCCATTTCCAAGCAGGCAGCTTGTGGAGCGAAGCACTCAGGGAGAAGGACAACAAAACGAACAGAGGGAGGGCCTCCATCCCCTCCTCCCTCCGTGCGTAGGTCAGTGTGTTCGGCAGGGAGGTCAGCCACTGCAGGCAGCTCCTCTGAAAAATCCCATGCACGTTATCTGCAGTAATGCAGTCAGGATATAGATAGGCTGCAGGGAGGTGATGCCACAAGATCCACTTTACCACATACTGTCTTTCAGACAAATGAAGAGCCTTAGTTACCTGTTAGCTAGAAATGTAAATGCTACTTTTAAGCAACACCTGCAGAAAAGGATGAACAGAAAAACCCGTTTTTTCCGTTTGGGAGCATTCACACATTATTATCATCACACTGTTATCCCTGTAGTCACAACATAAAAAGAGAAGAGTTTTAATACAAATTTCTCCTAAAACCACAATGTCTATGTTTATGTTTCTATTTGTACACATGTCAAATACACAACATGCATATACATTTTCATGGTACAATTATCAAAAACCTTTTCATGGCTAAGTCTCGCTAAGTAAACAGTTCCCTGTCTCCAGACTTCGTGCTAAGCTAGGCTAAACACATCCCAGACTTAGATCTGTGCTGTACTCACAGAGATGATCATCTAAGTATGAGTGAGATAATGAATAAAATATTTAAACCCTAGACAGCAGGTTTTTAAGGCAGGCATGTGTAAATATTCTGTTTTGTTTTTATTTTAACCAGCTACAGTCTGCAGTGGGCTGGGCCGGGATCCAAACAGCCGGTACAAAACAGGTGAAAGAGAAGAAGGTGTAGGAATAAGAGGTGATGAGGAGGTGGTGTCGGAGACAACATGATGATGAAGAGGAGGAGGCCGGTACAGCAAGTGAATGGACAACTGTGTAGTTGTTTGGCCTGCCTGCCTGTCTTTCTACTTGCTGAAAGATGAGAGGAGGAAGCATACACATGTGGTAAAAGATACAGACGAAATGTCCCTTTCAGTCTCATCTGAAGTCACCATCTCCTGTATCCTGATGGCTTTTGCAGAAACCTCATAATAAAAATGACTCCACCCTGACAGACCAGCCTTTCAGTGACTGATAGTAACCTTCATGATGCAGTCCCCCTTTTTACACACACATGCACACGCATACATGTACACTTGTTTCCACAGAAGACCAATTGGACATTTCAGATCAGCCCCAGCTGTTGTTCCATATGTCTGTCTGAAGCAACACACACATGCACCTCTAAACTCCAGCATGTCTGCACTGCCATCACATTCAGGCTGTAGGACTCCCTCTCTTTAACAAAGACGATTCAAGGAATTATTTTTCTCTCTTCCCAGGTTTCCAGCCGATGAAATGGTATACTAATTATGATTTCTTTCTTTCAGGCCTGGAGCTTTCCAGCTGTGGCAGTGGATGGGCCATGTTGTATGCTAAGGTGTTATGGGGGTAATTAACATAACTGCGCAGGATAGGCCTGCTCTATGAGGCTTTTTGTCAAAAGCAGATATTGAAGTTGCTGCATCTCATGCTCGATAACAGAGATTCACCTGCATATGTGGAAATCTATAAAATGAATGAAGCTAAACGTTTCTATTATTGCACGAATGGCAGTAATGATACCAAATTCTATTTTATAATGCGGGTTGTAATGCAAGGAGAAAGCTATGACAGTTCCACACCGATGAGGTCCGGGTGGCTGTAGCGGGTCCGGACTCTCAGTTGTCCCATGCAGCTGCAGCTGAAGCTGAAGCCGCGCAGCTCGCTGTTCATCAGCAGTATTCATCCACACTGTTTACCACCACTCAGTTAGAGCTGTGTGGAGCCACACAGCTGCACATCATCATCACAAACAATAGTATTATAGCAGATGCTACATGTCTCAGTCACCCACCTCGTCCCACTCAGTCTAGCAGATAAAACAGAAAAAAACGCATCGCCGGCTGCGGAGACCCTTTTCCCGCATTCACATCGCTCGTTTATCCAACCGCCTCTAACTTTATCTCGTATCTCAGCTGGTACTGCGGCGCTACCGGCGGAACTCACCCAGCGATGCTGCAGAATATCCCGTTGAAAAAGTGTGTCCTACTCCGTAATACCATCCACACCAGCACAACGGCTCAGAGACCGAGTGTTTATCGACTGTCCGCTTCTCTCTGTTCCGCGCGCTCTGCTCTACTACTGCTGCTGCTGCTGCTGCTAGAGCCGCGCGTTCACGACCGAGACAGGTCGCGCGCAGAATTGTGCGGACACAGCGCAGCCTACTGGAGAGTCCACGCATTTGATTTCTTGTATTGCATTTGGTAAGGTAGACGGCTTTGATTAAATTGAATACTTCAATTCCGAAACAAACATACATTTGGTGAGGGAGAAAAAAATTATTAAAATCAGTGTATGCCTGTATCACAAGTAGTCTAATTCCGTTGAATCTATATGTAGTATATCTTAACTAAATACACATTCAAAGAGACCTGGGCTGGTTGATCCATGATACTTTTGTAGCGCTCCTCTTTGTAATTGAATTGATTAGGGAAGGGCTTTTGGGTTCTTAACTAAAGCATATTTAAATGATTTTAATAGTATTTACACTACTATTTATACTATAACTTCAACAACCTTTTTAATCTCACTATTTATATGATTTTAATACTGAATGATACTGTAACCATCACTTATTAATTTTAACCAGGTTACACTTTCAACTCCCGAAATAATTTGCTAAGATCAAGCAAGGTAAACACACCATGTTACGATGGTCCTGAAGTGCAAAACACAACAACAAATCAAAAAACACAACAAATTCAAAAACACAACAACAAATCAAAAAACACAACCGCAAATCAAAAAATATGAATCGTCGCTGATTGGACTGGTGGTCTGTCCTTTAAACAGGAAGGACAACACCGCCAGACAACAAAAACAAACGAACATGTCTCGATGTATTGCCAAGACTGTTCTAAATTGTTCAAGGAAAAACCGAACTACTGCAGTGATTGTGGGAAATGGCTACAAGAAGATGCGCGACCTTCAAGTAAGTTAACGGATGTAACGATGATGTAATATTTATGTTTGGATGGTGTAACTTTAGCTTATCAGAGCAAGTTAACTAACTTACGACAGTTTACAGACTTACTCAGCAATTCCTCTATGAAAGCTACAGTATACATACAGAAATATTTATTATGTTTACATGTTGGACCACTTGTGGTTACGTAATAGCGTAATAAGTGTATATATATATATATATATATATATATATATGTGTGTGTGTGTGTGTGTGTGTATAATATAACAGGTTGATGGATGATATAGATTTGTTGCATGTTGCATATGTTAATATTGCAAGGATGCCTATTGGTTGTTGGTATCTGCACACGTCCTGTTGGTTGAGGCGTATGCAGCTGATATGTGTAATTCAGTTTTTTGATTTGGAAAGGATGTAAGCCAGGTGAGCACAATAGTTTTCGACCGTGCCTATAATTGTAATTTTTGGTGGATTACTGCAGTTTTGTATTACTTTTATGTTCAAAAGAAACGTTAAATAAATCTCAAGAAAGAAAACTAACATTAGTCGAAAACTAGGCTAGTTGAGAGAACGACGTGTATGGACGGATACCTCTACAAGAGAAGAAGAGGAGTAGCCAAGAAAACGGAAGCTAGGCACACGTTCTGGAAGTGGATAAGCCACGAAGTGAGATATATATATATATATATATATATATATATATATATGTACAAATTAGAAGAGTGAGAAGCTGTCATTGTGAATCAAGAGAACAGTTTTCGTGCATTACGGCTTATTAAGAGCGCAACAGTAAACAATGGACGCTGCAGCGGACGGTCACAAGAGGGTTAGGCAAAGGCTGTAGATGAAAAAAGGAATAGGCTTAAGAATGAGAAAAAAAGTAAGTTAGCTCAGATTACACGTAAAAAGAAGGACATTGAAATCCTAAAGAAAGACAGAGCCAATGTGGAAGTAATTAAAGAAGAAGCACTGTTTATCTTTGGCAAGTTTTATGGACAGTTTAAAGAGATTAATGCTAAACTATTACCTCTTCTTGAGGATGAAGACATGAAAGATCAGGAGAATTGGTTTATGCACAAATGTGAAGAAATTGAGAACTTTGTTCAAGAAACAGAGGACTGGTTGATAGGATAATGAGTTATCCTGAAGAAGAAAATTAAAATAAGGGGGGACGATGATATACAACCAAGTGACAGCATCTCAGAGGTTATCAGTCGCACATCCAAAGGGAGAAAAGTTGGCTCGATGGCAACTTACTCATCACAGGTTTCCAACACAAGTTCCACTCGCCTAAAGCTGGAGGCAGAACGCAAAGAACTGCTAGCACAAGCTGCCTTTTTAGACAAAAAACAAGAAATTGAGATTGAAGAGGCACACTTAAAGGCACGCAAGGAACAGTTGGATCTACAGACCAAGATTGCTGCAAAAGATGCCAAGATAAAAGTTTATGCAGATTATGAAGATGGTCAAGATGGGATGAATGAATATTATGAATCAACACGCACGCATAAAGCAGGCCGATGTCAAGTTAAAGAAGAGGATGAGGAGTCACATGCCCATGTGAGTTTCACTGCACCTATGAGAACACATTAGCCACCTCAGCCTGGTAATGTTCATCCCAGGGTCTCAACTCAAGGGACAGCCAGTTCAGTACCACCTACAAATCACTTGCAGCAAGCAGCCAGATCTGATGGCATTTGTAAAGTAATGTAGCGGCAGAATGATATAACAGAGATGTTAGTGAAGCATCAACCCATGTCACAACTCCCAAGGAGAGATGTTCCAATATTCTATGGAGATCCGCTCAGTTACCACTCATTCATAACAGCGTTTGAACAAACGATTGAGAGTAAGACTGCTAATGAACAAAACAGGTTGCTATACCTGCAGCAGTTTACAAGTGGAGCACCTTGTGACCTTGTTCGTAGCTGTGAACACATGAGACCAGATGATGGTTACAAAGAAGCAAGGAGGCTTCTCCAACACCACTATGGGGACGACTTGAGAATAGCCACAGCTTTCATGAAGAAAGCTCTTGATGGCCCCAGATAAAAACTGAAGACAGGAAAGCCTTACATGCATATGCTTTGTTCCTCGTAGGGTGTAGAAACACAATGAGAAGTGTGGACTTCATGGTTGAGATGGACAACCCTAGTAATATGAAGGCTGTCATCTCAAAGCTACCGTTTAAGCTTAAAGAGAACGATGGAGAAATCAAGCATATGAGATCCAAGCAAGATCAGGAAGAAGAGCTAGGTTTTTTGATGTAGTGGATTTTATCAACTGGCAAGCAGAGGTTATCAATGATCCACTGTTTGGAGATATATTGGACCTCAGTATTGAAGGAAAAGGGAAGCCCAATATAAACACTAAGAGAAGTAACAAGAGTAGCTTTGCTACAACTGTCTTTCTTGCAGGAGGACAGAGCGGTGCTCAACAGTCATTACAGAAAGTCCATGGTCCAGTCAAACCAGCCGATGCTTTTCAAGGTCCATGCATGTACTGTAAAAAGAGTCATGCATTAGAGGTCTGTGAGAAGATAAAAGAACAGACTCCCAAAGACAGAATCAGATTCCTGGCAACAAAATGACTCTGCTTTGGATGCCTCACACAAGGTCATCTGAGTAAGAGTTGCCGTAAAAGGATGCAATGCATGGAGTGTTCAGGAAAACACCCAAGTATCTTGCACGTCACAAGCTCTGCAAGAAAGGGAGGCAAATGGAAACACAGAAGTTACTGGTGAGGTGACTAGTGCCTTTGTAGAGGCACATAGAGAGAGAGTATGAAGGCAGAGGACTTACTGGGGCAGGTAATAGGGAAACTATTCTCCCCATAGTACCAGTAAAGATAAAGTCCAAAAGAAGTGACAAAGTAATGCAGGTTTACGCATTTTTAGACCAAGGAAGCACGGCGACCTTCTGTACTGACGAAATTATGCACCAGCTTAATCTCAGAGGGAAGAAAACTGAGATTTTACTCACTACTATGGGATCTGACAAGAAGGTAAACACCTATGTCCTGTCAGATTTGGAAGTGTGTGGTTTGGAAGAGGTAAACTACATAGACCTTCCACAAGTATTCACTCAACCAAGTAAACCAGTGAAAAAAGACAACTTACCTCAGAAGAATGATGTGGTCTTTTGCACATCAAAGCAGAAGTTGGCCTGCTTATTGACACTGATGTCTACAAAGCTATGGAGCCTCAGCAGATAATAAATAGTAGAGGTGATGGGCCCTATGCAGTAAGGACACCCCTTGGATGGGTTGTCAACGGCCCACTCAGAGGCTCTACCGCGGCTAAACAAGATGTTGTGAGTCACTCAGTTAATCGCATTTCCGTGTCCAATGTGGAAAATGTATTAACTCAGATGTACAATGCAGACTTCCCAGAGAGAGGGTATGATGACCAGTCTGAGATGTCACATGAAGACCATCAGTTCCTTGACTCAGTCAAAGGATCCACACAGCTAGTCGATGGTCATTATTGTATTGGATTACCACTGAAAGACAAAGAAATAAAAATGCCTGACAACAGATCTCTAGCTGAGCAGCGCCTCACAAGCCTCAAAAGGAAGTTTTACAGAAATCCTGACTTCCATGATGAGTACAACAGGTTCCTGAGAGAGTTGGTGAACAAAAGATACGCCACTCAGGTCCAAGAAGAGGAACTACACCGTGAGGATGGGAGATTGTGGTTTATTCCTCATCACGGGGTCTACCATCCCAAAAAGAGGAAGTTACGAGTTGTCTTTGATTGTACTGCATCATACCAGGGAGTATCACTGAACAACAAACTCCTTCAAGGCCCTGATCTCACAAACACTCTTGTTGGAGTTCTGACAAGATTCAGGAAGGACACAGTGGGCATGATGGCAGACATCGACTCTATGTTTTACCAGGTGAAGGTACCGAAAGAGGATTCAGACTTGCTGCGTTTCTTATGGTGGGCGGATGGTGACCTGAGCTTGGAGCCAGCGGATTACAGCATGTGTGCGCACCTGTTCGGAGCGACGTCCTCCCCTAGTTGCGCCTCATATGCACTAAGAAGGACAGCTGAAGACGGAAAGGAGTGGGCTGCGTCTGAAGCAGTTGAGACAATCTTAAACAATTTTTATGTGGACGATTGTCTAACCTCTGTGTCATCAGATGACTGCGCTGTTGCACTCGCTAAAGATTTGAGGACATTATGCCTTAGTGGAGGATTTCCCTTGAGCAAGTGGTTGAGCAACTCCAGAGCACTGCTAATGTCGATTCCAGAAGAAGATCGGGCTTCAGGTATTAAAGATCTCGATCTGGATAATGATCAGCTACCCACAGAGAGGGCGCTAGGAGTCCAATGGTAAGATAAGATATACTTTATTGATCCCACAACGGGGAAATTTACTTGTTTCAGCAGCGGAAGGAGGGAAAAGAAAACACAGTGTACATATTTACAGAAAAATTTACAGAAAAAAATTACTGATTTACAGAAGTATAAAAACAGGTATGTACAAGAGACTACAACATTATCAAGTGCAGGTGTTGTAAAGTCTCACAGCAGCAGGGATGAAGGACCTGCGGAACCTCTCCTTCTTACACCGTGGGTGTAACAGTCTGCTGCTGAAGGAGCTGCTCAGAGACCCCACAGTGTCGTGTAGGGGGTGAGAGGTGTTGTCCATGATGGATGTCAGCTTAGCTAACATCCTCCTCTCACCCACCTCCTCTGTGGAGTCCAAAGGACAGTCCAGGACAGAGCTCGCTCTTCTAATAAGTCTGTTGAGTCTGCTCCTGTCCCTGTCCGTGCTGCCCCCTCTCCAGCAGACCACAGCATAAAAAATGGCTGAGGCCACCACAGAGTCATAAAAGGTCCTGAGGAGAGCTCTGCATACTCCGAAGGACCTCAGCCTCCTCAGCAGGTGGAGACGGCTCTGGCCCTTCTTGTAGAGAGCGTGGGTGTTATCAGTCCAGTCCAGTTTATTGTTCAGGTGAACACCCAGGAATTTGTAACTCTGCACCACCTCTATGTCCAATCCCTGGATGTTCACCGGTGTAAAGTGTGGTGAATTTCTCCGGAAGTTTACCATCATCTCCTTCGTCTTGCCCGTGTTGAGCTGAAGCTGGTTTAGCTCACACCAGCTGACAAAGTCCCTGATGATGGACCTATATTCCAGATCGTCCCCCTCTGAAACACGTCCAACGACGGCTGTATCATCTGAGAACTTTTGGATGTGGCAGTGGGCGGTGTTGTGGGTGAAGTCCGATGTGTAGAGGGTGAAGAGGAAGGGGGAGAGCACCGTACCCTGAGGGGCACCTGTCAGACACACAATGCTGGAGCTTCACAAACTGTGGTCTGTTGGTGAGGTAGTCTGTTGTCCATGCAGCCAGGTGTTGGTCTACTCCCACCCTTTCCATCTTCCCTCTGAGCAGTGAAGGCTGGATGGTGTTAAACGCACTGGAGAAGTCAAAAAACATGACCCTCACAGCGCTCTTGCCATCCTCCAGGTGGAGCAGTGATCTGTGCAGCAGGTAGATCACTGCGTCCTCCACCCCGATCCCAGGCTGGTAGGCAAACTGCAGGGGGTCCAGCTGTGCGCCCACCAGCGGTCGCAGGTGTCGTAGGATGATCCTCTCCATAGTCTTCATGAGATGAGAAGTCAGGGCAACAGGCCTGAAATGGTTAGGCGGTGCACAAATGGTGCACAAACTCTGACTTGTTCAAGCTTAAAATTGATATACAGCAAAAACCATGTACAAGAAGAGGTGTCTTGTCAGTTGTAAGCTCTTGTTTTTGACCCTTTGGGATTCCTGGCACCTTTTGTCCTCCCTGCCAAGCTGCCCCTGAAGGGAACTCTGCAAAGAGAAAAAAGTGTGGGATGATGAAGTGTCAGAAGAACAAGCAAAAAAGTGGAAAAGGTGGCTGTCAGACTTACAAAAGTTGTCATCCTTTTGTGTTAACAGGTGCATAAAGCCCGCAGGATTTGGTATCATCAAAACAGCACAATTGCACCACTTTTCTGACGCCAGCACCGACGGCTATGGTACAGTATCTTATCTCCTGCTGATTAACGAAAAGGACCAGAAGTTCACTGCATTCATGATTGGGAAGTCAAGAGTGGCACCGCTCAAACAAGCTGACAGCGGCCGTGATAGCAGTGAAAATGGATAAGATGCTTCAGTGTGAGCTGCAGCTACAACTGAAAGAGTCAAGATTCTGGACTGACAGTGTGACAGTGCTTAAGTATATTGGAAATGATGCGGCACGCTATAAAACATTCGTAGCCAACATAGTCACATTCATTAAAGAAGCTACAAAACCATCTCAGTGGAAGTATGTAAGTACAGCAGACAACCCTGCAGATCAGGCATCAAGAGGGTTAAGCGCTGAGAGTCTGCTGCAGAGTAAGAACTGGATACAGGGACCAGAGTTCCTGCTAAAGCGTGAGGACGAGTGGCCTGAACGCCCAGACCAGCCGATTCACGTAGAAGACGAAAGCGCAGAGGTCAAAAGGTCAGCCCAGGTGTCTCTTATACAAACAGATAAAACATTGGATGCAATGACTCGGTTTGTACGTCACTTTTCAAACTGGCACAAGCTCAAGAAAGCAACAGCTTGGCTGATGTGCCTAAAATAAATCCTGCTTAACATGAGGCAGAAAAGAAAAGAGCTTCAAGAAGCAACACAGAAATGTGACAATGACTCATCTAAAGCAGAGTCTTTGCTCCAGCAAGAGATGCTCAAATATAGACAAAGTCTTCAAAAACAAGTTCTCACCACTGAAGATCTCAACACAGCGGAGTTGGAGTTAATTCGCATAAGCCAGAAAGGAAAATATGTAGAGGAGCTGAAAGCCCTTCTGGACGGAGACAGGACACTCAGGGAGAAATTACATTCTTGCAAGACTGAGACAGAAGTTTTGGATACCAAAGGCCTGCTCAGCGATTCAAAGAATGATCTCAGAGTATAGCACATGCAGAAGACTACATGCTAAGGCAGGTGAACAAAAAAATGGCAGATTTGCCAGAAGATCGTTTACTGCCAGATAAACCACCCTTCACAAACACTGGCGTGGATTTCTTCGGCCCATTTGAAGTCAGTAGAGGTCGCAGCAAAGTGAAGAGATATGGTGTGCTTTTTACATGTTTAACATGTAGAGCAGTTCACCTAGAGGTAGCGCACTCCCTCGACACCAGCTCATGTATTAATGCACTACGTCGCTTCTTAAGCAGAAGAGGACAAGTGTCTGTTCTCCGGTCCGACAGCGGCACTAACTTTGTTGATGCTGAGAGGGAGTTGAAGGAGTCTTTAAAAGACCTGGGGTCCGTTTCACAAAGCAGGTTTATTGAAAACTCAGAGTCTGTTAACCCTGGAATCACGGAAACTCCGAGTTTTCCGTTTCACAAAGGAGGGTCAGTCAAACCCGAGAGAGAGGGGTAACTCTAACCTGTTTCACAAAGTGAGGTAACTTTACCTCAAGCACGGTTGCCATAGTAACGGACTCCGTGAATCTAACCTGGTAGGTAGCAGGTTTTTCTGAAGAAACTCTGAGTTTCTCTCCGTCTCCGCCCACTTTCAGAGCCACATACTTACTTTCATTTCCTCATTCCTGCGCTGTCAGATCGTCCTCTAGTTCCAGAAGGAAACGTTTGGTGTCAACTGTTTGAACATGGCGTGTCCTTTTGATCACGATCCTGCGCAGGGAATTACATATCTGTCGGCAGAGAGTACTCAGACCACGCATAGATATTTCAGCCCTCCCGGACAATTTTCTTTTTGAGCGGTACCGTTTTACTTCACAGTCTATAATTTACATACACAACCTCATCCGTCCGCACATTTCAAACATCACAAGTCGCAGTCATGATTTTGCAGTACACTATTTTGTGTGTGGCGCTGCGTTTTTTTGCCAATGGCAGTTTGTATAACATCGGAGATGCTGAGCACTTGAGTAAGGCAACTGTATGCAGGGCCATCAGAAGAGTCTGTTGAATTCCTTTAATATCAGGCTGTATTATGACATTGTGCTGCCACCTCAGACTTGAATTAGTAAGTTTTATTATTTTTATTTGTTTTAGGATTTCCCAGTATGATTGGCTGCATAGATGGTACACACATCCCATCACGGCTCCCTCACATAATGAGGCTGATTATGTGAATAGGAAGTCCATTCACAGCATTAATGTGCAGGTACATGTAGACTAAGAAGTTTCACTGTGTTAAGCACTTCCTCATAATTTAACTAATATCTGTGAGTGTACAATATGTGTGTGTTGATTTGTTCTGTACATGTGACATCATTGCACGTCTGTCCGTCCTGGGAGAGGGATCCCTCCTCTGTGGCTCTTCCTGAGGTTTCTTCCACCTTTTCCCCTGTTAAAAGGTTTTTCCTCACTCGAATCGAGGGTCTAAGGACAGAGGGTGTCCCTCCCTGTACAGATTGTAAAGCCCTCTGAGACAAATGTATTTTGTGATTTTGGGCTATATAAATAAAATTTGATTTGATTTGATTTGATCTGTCATGATCATATGTGATGCTGCACACATAATCTCCGATGTGGAGGCCAAGTGGCCTGGGTCTGTTCATGACTCAAGGATATACCGCCAGTCAAACCTGAGTGCCAGGCTGCAGCACGGTGAGAAACCTGAAGATTTGCAGTAAATTTCTCTTGTCTCCCCCCTTTACAACACCCCATGCATCCTCTCTACATTACAGGAGAGTTTGACGGCCTTCTGCTGGGTGACAGGGGTTACCCCTGCCAACCAAGGCTGCTGACCCCTTACCCGGACCCTGAGCCAGGCCCCCAACAAAACTTCAACCGTGCTCACAGCAGGACGAGAGCCCGGGTGGAGATGACCATAGGCCTGCTGAAAGCCCGTTTCCAGTGCCTACGTCACCTCAGGGTGACCCCTGAGAGGGCCTGCGATATTATTGTGGCAGGTGTTGTTCTTCATAATATCGCCACTATTAGAGGAGAGCAACACCCCGCCCTACAGATTGATGACCCCCATGAAGACCCCGTCCACCTGCCAGCTATGCAGGATGGCCGAGCGGTCAGAGACACAATTTGTACTAATCACTTTTGAATTTAAAGCACCACCACAAATAAAAACATGAGGCACATTTCAGTTGGTCTTCTTTATTTCCTACAAATACAAAAGCTAGTTAAGTTAATGTTCCAATAGTTAACATTGACATAATTGACATGTGACCATGCACCCACCTTTAATTTATGTTCCAGTATTTGGATTTCCAAATCTGCTTTTTTAATCTGGCGGTCGAGGTATAGCATTTCTTTATCGGTCTTCTGGATTTTTTTTAGGAGGTGAATTTTATAAATGTCTTTTACTGGTAACTGGGAATACATAAAGAGGACATTAAATTAACCTGTTGCACATGAATTCCACACAATAAATCTCTGGAGTTTCATGAACAGCTGTCTCATTGTGTCAATCTCTGCAGTTGAGGTCAGGGGAGTCTCCTGCTGCTGCCCAGCCACACATGAGCAAAGGATGATAATGTGTTAATACTTCAGTGTCACTCTGTACTCCATCACAGTGGTCAGAAGTGTCAATGGGAAGAGAAATCTTGGTAACATAAAGACTCTACCTCAATAGGCCCTCCAGGATCCTCCTCTGTGAAGGCAGCAGACATCGTTTCCTCCTCATTGTCTTCGTCCTGGATGAGTGATATTATTTACTATACTTAAACTACCATTCAGCAAAATCTTCGGAGTGTTGCCTGCTTACAGTTGCAGGGTCTGCTGTGGCGTGAGGGGGCTCCACCAGGGTTAGTTTATTAGGCTTCATTGTTTAATACAATATAAAGAAGACATTTTTGAGTGTTAAAAGAGCATTATGGAAGGGATCAAAGAAGTTCAGAGTCAAGTCATGCAGATGTCTGACCTGTTTGAACAATGTTTTTATATTTTATCTTAAGTTGCTGCCAAGTGCGCCTCTCCCCCGCCGGATTGCACCTACATGAAATAAATTAATAGGCTCCATTCATGCAATTTGCCCTTCAATAGTTATTGTGATTGCAAAATATTACATTTAAACTTACGCATTGACCCGAGCAGCAATGCTCTCCCATGCCCTCTCCCTCTCTTTAGCAGTGTTGCACTTCTTTCTAAAGACATGCTCATATTCTTCATATGCAGTCATTAACCCTCGTGTGGTATTCGTATTTATGGGTCTGGTGGACCCGCTAGAGTTTTGGGCTTTCAAAACACCACAATCCAATAATGTTCTCTTAAAATACTAAACAAATGTGTTTTGATTTATGTTCTTCACGGATAATGAGCCAAAGCCAATGAATTTCAGGTTGAAAAAATAATTAATTAAACTGAAAATGGGTCCCACAGACCCGAATACCATACAAGGGTTAATATCTCCAATTCTATTGGGGTGAAAAATGCTGCCCTCTTTCTCTCAGTTTCCATGTTCAATCATCGAATCTGGGCTCCATTGATGCTGGCTTTATATGTCTGTGGAGCTCCAGGTTAAACTACTCTGAGTTGATTAAACTAACTCAAATCAGCTGTTGTGAAACCGAAAACTCAGAGTTTCCTATCTCAGAGTAGATCAACTCAGAGTTCAGGATTTGACTCAGAGTTTTTTGAACCTGCTTTGTGAAACAGACCCCTGGACCAGCACAAGATCCAAGACTCAATGCTAAAAAGAGGAGTTAAATGGATATTTAACACTCCTGCTGCGTCCCACCATGGGGGTGTATGGGAACACCAAATAAGAACAGTCAGGAAAGTCCTAGGTTCCCTGTTGAAACAGCAGACATTGCATGATGAGAGCTCCATACACTCCTGTGTGAAGTGGAAAGTATCATCAACGACAGACCCATCACAACAACTTCGAATGACCCCAATGATCTGGAGGCTTTGACCCCGAATCATCTGCTGGTGATGAGAACGCAGTCAAATATTCCCCTGTCTTTTCCAAGGACGACCTCTATGTGCGTCGCCGCTGGAGACAAGTCCAGTATATGGCAGATTTATTCTGGCGCAGGTGGACACAAGAATACCTACCTCTTTTGCAAGAAAGACAAAAATGGAATGCAACAAGGAGAAAGTTCAGCCTGGGAGATGTTGTCCTAATTGTGGACTCCTCTACACCGCGGAATTCTTGGTTGTTAGGAAAAAACGCCAAGATAATGCCAGATTCAAAGGGGATAGTCTGCAGTGTCAGTATTCGGAAGAAGACGAGTACGTTAGAGAGACCCATTACCAAGATATGTCTCTTGGAGGAAGCATCATGAAGTCTAAAAGAGACTCAATAAGATGAAGATATTTATCTGCTTAGTATCAAACAAGTGTAAAAAAGCGGATTTATTGTTTAGGAAATGACTCTGTGTGTGTTTAGTAATTGCTATGTTTTAACCTAACAATTAGGGGCAGGTTATGTTAGAGTCATTTTGTATGTGTATATATATATATATATATACATATATATATATATATATATATATATACACATACATACATACATATATATATATATATATATATATATATATATATATATATATATACTGTATATCAGGGGTGCCTAACCTTTTTTTAACCAAGATCTACTTTTGAAGTTGATGGCATGCCGAGATCTACCAAGTCAAGATCAAGGGCCGGGCAATAATTCAAAGATGGAGCCGCAATCGCAGATGACACGTAGTTGAGTTTTTATTTGTACAGGAGGAGAATAGGCAGTATAAATGCACAAAAAATTTGCTCATCAACATGTCACAAATAGGTTGTCCAAAACAGAACTTCAGAGGCACATCGTCTCTCTCTCTCTCAACCACATACACACACACCCACAGAAAAGAACACTCCAAAAGGAGGAAGGAGGAGAAGAGAAGTTCAATATTTAAAAATGAAAATTTCACTGGAGAGTGGCAATGGGAAACCAGCAGTTGGATTTAAATGAATCTGTAAGACAGATAAAATACTCCTCTAAGTGTATGGATATGATATGAATATGTCATTCAATATACTACTACTACTACTACTACTACTACTACTACTACTACTAGAGTTGCACGATACCCACGGTATACCCGGTACCCCGCGGTGCCAAATCATAACCGTCGCTACTATACTAGAAATTTTACACGACAGTATTACCGTGGATCACGATACTACCGGTGCCAGTCTCCGCTACATAGCGGCCGCCTCTGCTCTCCTCCCGGCTTCTCACTGCATGCTACTCCTTTGTAAACAAACCAACATGGAACTTCAACCGAACTACACAGCTGCTGAATGATTGGCTGTTTGCCTGTTACTGGTGACGTTCAGGGATATGATAGGCTGTTTCCGCACAGTGGGTCTGCCCGTCTGTTAGCTGATTGGCTGTCTCGCCCAGACGCGCTCACGGTCACAAACACGAAACGCGACCGGGACCGAGCGGCGAGTCTGCCGAAGCACAACACATTTTCTCCATGAAACCAAACTCCAAAAGTCACATTTGGAACTATTTTGGTCTTAAGCAAGGCACAGACGGGAAAGCAATAGACAATGGCTGTCCACTGCGCAGGTGCTGCCACCAAGCTATAGGAGCCAAAGGAGGGAACACATCCAACCTCATAAAACAACTGCAGTGTCGTCACCCAGATTTATATGTCGAATACCAGATTAGTATGCCCTGTTTATTTTCTCACTGGCTAATATTAGGCTATATGCTCCGTGTACAGGCTGAGGAATGAAGAGTTAAAGAATGTCAAAGTATAAAGCACCTAGAAAATGCATAAAATCAGTTCCTGTTAATTGTACCAAATTGATTATTTATATTAGTACAACACAAATTAATGTGCAAAGGAAACTTGTTTTTTATTAGATTAGACATGCTTGTTTTCATTTCCAGAAATCTGTGTGAAATTAAGAAGAGATCACAGCAGTAATGTAGACTCTGTCTATATTGTATTCTACATATTGTTCAGAATATTGTTCAGTATTTTGTTAAGTTATTATTTATAGAATTGAGCTACAGTTCAATGAAGTAGCCTTTGATATGCCTTTGCATAAGTTCTGTCCTTTAAGTTAAATACCTCAAAGTTTGACTTGACACACAAACACGCAGAGAAAAGGCCAGTGGATCTGTTTTTAAATTTTAACTTTAATAAATGTTATTCATAAAAATACTTCTTTCAGTCTAATTCTTACTTCACCAGTATTATGTTTATGATGCACCAAACAACATTATAAGTAATTAATAAGTACTTATAACTTCTACAAATACATTGCAGTTCATAAAAATAATAATAAAAAGGCAGCAATATTGCGATATTACCCGGAACCGTGATACTTTGTCTGGTATAGTATCGTGGTTACTCATTTTGGTATCGTGACAACTCTAACTACTACTACTACTAATAATAATAATAATAGCCTAATAATAATAAACACTTTTCTACCTTAGTACCTTAGTTTATCAGTCAGTGTGGTTCTGTACTTGGACTAGATTATTTTCATGTGTGAAAAGGCAGACTCACACAAATATGTTGATCCAAAAAGGGAAGTCATATTCAGTGCGCATTGTCTGAGGTTTGGCTACTTCTCTTCCAGCAGCAGGTTCCAGAAATCGCCAGTTATCCCAGGTGTTGCTCTGCATTTGATCTCAATGTCATTTTGCAGTGTGAGAATTTCATTCTCGACAGCACTGGAGTCCAGGCTGAAGAGTGTGGCTACTTTGGGTGCAATGCAATCCACATCAACATTTTCACCAAATGGAAAGCACAGAAACTGAGCAACAGGCTCGATGGACGCAAAGTCAGTAAACCGGCGCTCATAACGAGCACGAGCATAACTGTCTTTGCCCTCACGGAGGAGCTCAGCCTCCAAGTGCGGAAAGTTCCTGATGTCACACTGTTGCAACCTGCGTAACAGCAGGTATATATATATATATATATATATGTGTGTGTGTGTGTGTGTGTGTGTGTATACACACATATACATACATTTTATTTTTTTTATCTTCCACTGATGTAGATGATATTTATCCATAGTAATTCTGTACTCTCTGTGTCAGGCCGGTACTTAAACAGCACTCAAATGCAGAGGATTTAGAGACACGATTTATTGGTTACTGTATACCAAAAAAAAAAAAAAAAACCGAAATCAAAGATTCATTAAATTAGAAAGATTAATGACACTGTGACTAAGGAAAAATATACAAAAGTCAAGACTAAAAAGTAACAACAAAAAATCTCTAATAGAATAGAATAGAATGCCTTTCTTGTCATTATACAAGTATAATGAGATTACAAGCTACCCCATAGTGTGCACACATAAATAAACAAGTAGAGATTTGTACAATAAGACAATAAAACAACTATAACAACTACTAATATACTAACTTGTGCAAAGCCTGGAGGTAAACATATCAGCAGCAGGTATGACAATAAAGTGACTGGTGTGGCTGACAGCATAAATAGATGGAGGTATTAAGGCATTATAATTTGCAGATGACAGTAAAACAGATAAAGTGCAGATAGCCATGACATGGTGGTGCAAAAGGTTGCAGTGAAGATATAAAATAAATAGATGATAACTACAGTATACGGAGCAATGTTCAATGTTCAAACAAGTCAGTTCAGTGTAGGTTGGAGTTCAGTATGGTGACTGCCCTTGGGAAGAAGCTGTTTCTGAGACTGTTTGTTTTGGCTGGTATGGCCCTGTAGCGTCTGCCAGAGGGCAGCAGGTTGAAGAGGTGGTAGCCAGGATGTGTGTAGTCCTTGATAATGCTTCTGGCTCTGCCAAGGCACCGGGAGTTGTAGATGGTGGTCAGGGGAGATGATCTTTTGCGCAGTCTTGATTACCCTCTGCAGTCTTTTCCTATCAGCTTCTGTGCAGTTTGAGTGCCACACTGACACAGCGTAGGTCAGCAGGCTCTCGATCACTGATCGGTAAAAGGTCACCAGCAGGTTGGTGTTGAGTTGTTCCTTCCTGAGCACTCTCAGGAAGTGAAGTCGCTGCTGTGCCTTTCTGACCAGTGCCGTGGTGTTAGCTGACCAGGACAGGTCGGCAGAGATGTGGACCCCTAGAAATTTGAAGGTCTCCACTCTTTCCACACTTTCGCCGTTGATGTACAAGGGGGCAGGGGCGACTTTGTTCCGTCTGAAGTCCAGGATGAGTTCCTTAGTCTTAGCAATGTTCAGTGCCAGGTTGTTGTCAGCACACCACTCGCTAAGTCTAAGGACCTCATCTCTGTAGGCCGCCTAATTCCCCTCTGTGATCATCCCCACCACCGTTGTGTCATCTGCAAATTTCACAATGATGTTCTCAGGGTGGGTGGGTCTGCAGTCATGTGTGTATAGTGAGTAGAGGAGAGGGCTCAGGACGCAGCCTTAATGAGGCAACACAAAAACTTACAAATGAAATTACTACGACTATGGCTGTAAAAGTAACAACAGAAAATATCTTCATCAGTAGCACATAAACTTACAAAAACACACTGTGGCTATGACAGAAAGAAGGCTTGGGTGATCGTCAGAAGACAAAACACTTCGGCACGGGACAAAGGGAGACGCAGACAATATATACACAGGGTAATGGGAAACAGGTGGAAAACAATCAGGGCGGGGAAGACAATCAGACTGGTGACACATGAGGAAGGGCAAGTGACCTGAAACGAGAGGAAAGGTAAATATCAAAATAAAACAGGAAATGACAAGACAGGACAAAAACCCCACTTGACCTCACTGCGGTGTGACAAGTACCCCTCCCTCTCAGTTGGTCAAGTTGGTCAGGGTAGTCTCTATAAAAGTCATCTATGAGACTGTGGTCCATGATGTGCCGTGAAGGAACCCATTGTCGCTCCTCTGGCCCGTACCCCTCCCAGTCCACCAAGTACTGCCTGCCCCCCGACCCCCGTCTACTACTTCAGGAGGAGGAGGGGGTGGGAGGGCTGGGACCATGGGGCTCTCCTTGACTGGTTTGGCCTGTCCTACATGGAAAGTTAGGTGGACACGGGTAGCCAGGGAAGACAAAGGCGAAGCGCGGTGCTAGCTTCTTTGAGAGGGCATTGAGGTGGAGGTTCTTGGCCGAGAGCCAAACCCTCTGGCCCGGCTGGTACGCCGGAGTGGGTCGTCTTCTCCGGTCCACAGCCCTTTTGACCTGGTCTCACTGGCGGATGAGGAGCAGCCGGTCGGCTGCCCAGACTCGTCAGCAAAAGTGGACCACGGCGTTAGCAGAAGGCACCGACACTTTAGACTCCAGGTCCGCGAAAACAGGAGGCTCGTAACCATATACACACTTGAAAGGGGAGAAACCTGTAGCTGAAGTGGGCAGAGAGTTGTTAGCATACTCGACCCAGACCAGGTGCTTGCTCCATGTCGAGGGATTCTCCATGTCGAGGGATTCTGGGAGACCAGACATCGGAGACCGGTCTCCAGCTGCTGTTTGAGCCGCTCTGTCTGGCCGTTGGCCTCTGGGTGATAGCCTGACGTAAGGCTGGCAGTGGCTCCAATGAGTCGGCAAAACTCCTTCCAGAAACATGATACAAACCGGTCGGAAAACGATGTCCCTAGGAAACTTGGGACTCTGAAGACATTGTTAATCATAGTTTCTTTCTTCAGCCGTCTCTTTGGCTGAAGGCAGTTTGGGCAAGGCTATGCATCTAGTTATTTTAGAAAATCTGTCCACCACCATGAGAACTGTGGTGTTACCTTGGGAGACCGGGAGCCCCGTGACAAAGTCCATGGAAATGTTGGCCCATGGTCTGGTGGAAGTCCCATAAGCAGACCGGAAGACGTCGTTGTGGCGTCGATTGATGCCACGGTGGGTTCGGACACGGATGACACAACCAGGGTGGTGTTGGACACTCTTTTATTTATATTACAGTGTGCACACACAATCACTCACCGGGCCGTTCGCAGACGTCTTTCCTCAATGCTGCCGGCCTTTTTGAGCTCTCTCCTACCTCGCGCACTGCAAACAACAGAGGGTCTAACCACTGATCCCAATTACGGCTATCATCGTGAACAAACTTACGGATCATGGACTTCAAAGTCTTATTCAGGCGCTCGACAAGGCCATCAGTTTGCGGGTGGTACACACTGGTCCGAATTGACTTGATGTCCAATTATCTGTACAGTTCTCGCAGTGTTCGTGACATAAATTGGGTGCCCTGATCAGTCAGGATCTCTTTTGGGGTCCCGACTCGGGAGATAACTTGAAACAGTGCCCGCGCTACGCTCTTTGCCGAGATGGTGCGCAGCGGCACTGCCTCTGGATATCGTGTTGCGTAATCCACGAGAACTAACACAAAGCGATATCCACGTGCGCTCCGGTAAAATGGCCCGATTAGGTCCATGCCAATGCGTTCAAATGGGACCTCAATCAATGGTAATGGCCACAAAGGCGCTCTCGGGATGGCCGGCTGATTAACCAGCTGGCATTCGGGACAGGACGCACACCAGCGGCGCACGTCTGCCCAAATGCCCGGCCAATAGAATCGGGCCATTACACGGTTCAGTGTTTTTACACACCCCATATGCCCAGCCATTGGGTTATAATGAGCCGCCTGGAAGACTATTTCCCGGCGGCTTTTTGGTACCAGCAACTGGGTAATTACTTCACCGGTCTGCGTGTCACGGCTCACTCGGTATAGTCTGTCCCTGCGTAATGAAAAGTGTGGATATGTCCGCGCTGCGTCAGGGCGCACCATGTGACCATCAATTTGTATCACTTGGTCAAAGGCAAAGCGTAGAGTATCGTCCCGAGACTGCTCGAGTCGAAAATCTTCCATGGAGTCAAACACAGGAGCCGGCTCCCCCTCCCCGTCTGCAGTATCGGACGACCTCGCATCACCACTGAGCACAGCAGACATATCCCATGTCCCTGTCGGCCGTGAACGCACCCCCACACACTGCCCCACTAGCCTATCAAACCCTGGCCAATCAGTACCTAGAATCAGGGGGTGCGTCAGGCGGGAACTAACCACAGCCTTCACTCTATGCTTTTTCCCTTGAAACCGAATTTCCACCGGAACTACAGGGTATCTGTGAATATCCCCATACACACACCTAATATCCACCCATCCCGCCTCTATCAAAGCCCCGGGTCGAATCAGATTCTGGTGAACTAGAGACTGCATGCAGCCCGAATCCACCATCGCCTGATGTGTACCCCCCTGAATCCTTACCGGAACGCTGTACGTCCCCCCTGGACCGGGGGAGGGTGCCGGAGGGCCGACAACCCGAACCACTTGGCCGACCTCCATTAGCGGACACTCGCGGCGGAAGTGTCCGGGCTGTCCACACCTCCAACACTCCTGCCCTGCTGCCTGAGGGACCCTCTGTGGGCTGGTAGCGGCGCCTGTAGTGGCTGGATCCTGGGGTGGGAGGAAAAGAGAGGGAGGATTAGTACGGAGAGGGGGCGTGGGTCGAGCCGGTGTGTGTCTCTGGGGACCGGGAGCAGGTCTTCTCCGGGGTGCCGGCACGGTACAGGCGGGCAAGGATGGCCGACCCTCATGCGCCCGGGCTCTGGAGACGACGGCTAGGTGGTCCTCCGCCAGGGTGATGGCCGCGGCCAGGTCTGCCGGGCGGTGGCAGCGCACCCAGTCCGACGTCGCCGCTGGAAGCCCCTCCATGAACTGCTCCGCCACGATCTGCCCCATCAGCCGTTCCTCGCCGGCGGAGTCCCCCGGTCGCAGCCATTGTGTCGGCGCGTCCTTCAGCTGCCAGGCGAAGACGAACGGCCGATCAGCAGGCCCCAACCAGCGGCGGTGGTCCTCCGCCGGTTTCGGCGGGGGAGAAGCCCATCCGATCAAGGATGGCTCTCTTGACGTCCCCGTACAGACCCCGGGAGGGCCCCGGCAGGCCGAGCGCCGCAGTCTGTGCATCCCCGACAACCGGGGGAGCAGCCGTATGCTGTCGCTGTTGCCTCGAACATCTCCAAAAATGTCTGGGGGTCGTCATGCTCAGACATTTTGTGTAGAGTGAAACCGGCTAGCACGGGGCCGGAGCTGCCGCCCCCACCCGGTTTACCATTGCCTCTAACAGCTGTGTTTGTCTCTCCGCCTGGCCTTGAAGCGCCACCATCTGCTGCCTGGTGAGCACGGCCTGATCTCGATTCATGGCCGCGATCTCCGCTAGTATCTGCGCCAGAGAGACAATTGGTTGCTGCGGCTCCGTCATTTCTTTCCCCCTGGTGAACCACGTTGGGCGCCACTGTGGCGTGGATTGATGCCACCGTGGGTTCGGACACGGATGACACAACCAGGGTGGTGTTGGACACTTAATTTATATTACGGTGTGCACACACAATCACTCGCCGGGCCGTTCGCAGGCGTCTTTCCTCAATGCTGCCGGCCTTTTTGAGCTCCCGGCCGTGTGCCTTTCCGTCGCTTCTCCTTTTCGGACCAGCACGCTACTGTGTGAGACAAAGGGGAGTAATTAGCCTTCTCCTCCATAGGTGTGCTCCCCTCTCTCACCTGGCGCCGCCCTCCTGAGCCCTCCCCACACCTCTCTCCCGCAGCTGAGGCACCACGCCCCCTCCACAGTCGTATTCCTGGTGCAGAAGGAGCAAGCCTTGATATATTCCCGGACATTCAGTTCCATGGACCGTCACCAGAACCACCGAGACATGGCAAACATGGTCCCGCGAACCCCCGGATGTCAGGTCAGCAGCAAGGTGCCCCCTCAAGCCAGTGTTTCCACTCTTCCAAGGCCAGCTTGACTGCCAACAGCTCCCGGTTGCCGATGTCATAGTTCCGCTCTGCCTGGGGATGGATGCATCTTCCCGTCCTTTTCAGACCGCTTGGACACGACCGCCCTGATTCCCTCGTTGGAGGCGTCCACCTCGACCACAAACTGCCGCCAGGGATCAGGCATTGTGAGGATGGGAGCCGTGGTGAAACAGGTCTCGAGGCACTGAAAGGATGCCTCCGCCTCCGGGGAGCAGAGGAAGCGTTCCTTCATGGAGGTGAGTGCATGGAGCAGGGCTGCTATTGCGCTGAAGCTTCTGCTAAACCGCCTATAAAAGTTAGCAAAACCAAGGAACTGCTGGACTTTTTTGCGGTTATCAGGTGTGGGCCAGTCGGCCACAGCGCTCACTTTAGCCGGATCCATCTGCACCCTTCCAGGGGCTACAATGAAGCCCAGGAAGTAGATGGTGTCGGCATGAAACTCACTCTTTTCGGCTTTTACATAGAGCTTGTTTTCTAAAAGCCGCTGAAGGACCTGTGATACATGATTTTTTTGGGTCTCCAAATCTGGGGAGTAAATGAGAATGCCATCCAGGTAAATGTACAGAAACTACCCAGGACTAGAGCCTGAGAAGGTGACTTGATTAAAAAAAATAAAAAATAACCCGCTCTGCGCCGCCAGGGTGCAAAAGCGGATGGCGTAGTCACACACCGAGTCCCTGCCCTGTGTCAGTCTGCTCAGCTCCCTGGCTTTTTCCCGGTTGGTTGACACAGGGTCAAAAGTCCTCATGAGGGCAGATTTAAAGTCTGTGAGGGAGAAGCAAAGCGGAGAGTCACGAGCCCACTCAGCGGTGGCCCAAGCACTGGCTCTCCCTGTCAGGTGGGAAACGATGAATGCTATTTTCGACCTGTCGGGGACGAAAGCCTGCGGGTGCTGCTCAAAGTGGATCGAACAGTCAAAGCGCTTGATTCCCATCCCTGCCATGGGAGCGCACTGGGACGGAGCCGCTGCAGCTGCTGGAGACTCTGGCGCCGCGGGTGGCTGGGTGGTCCGCCGCAGGTGGTGCACCAGCTCTCTCACCTGGGACGAGAGCTCACTGATATGCGTTGCCATCGCCGTCTGAAACTCCTCCTGACGGGCGATGCAGGCTTCCTGAGCCTGTAGCTTAGCCTCCCACTGGCCGGCCTCTGCTGAGTCCATACTGGCCAACGTGTATTGTCAGGCCGGGACTTAAACAGGTCTCAAATGCAGAGGATTTAGAGACACGATTTATTGGTTATAACAAAAAAAATAAAAAAAATCACTCCTAAGGAGGAAAAACTCTAACGAAATCAAATTCACTCTTTACAGAGGAGAATACTTAAAAAGGCTATTAAGATTAATGTCACTGTGACTAAGGAAAAATATACAAAAGTCAAGACTAAAAAGTAACAACAGAAAATATCTTCATCAGTAGCAGATGAGATGAGATTGAGATGAGATTCAACTTTATTGTCATTGTGCGGAGTACGAGTACAGACAACGAAATGCAGTTAGCATCCATCCAGAAGTGCAAAACAGCAGAAAGTGCAGAGTATGTGCAAATGTACACTATAAATAGAAGTATAAAGAACATCAGAAAGTGCAGAGTATGTGCAAATGTACACTATAAATAGGAGTATAAAGAACAAGTATGGGAAGTATACTAGATGAGTGCAAGTGCAATATGACAGTGAAACAGTATGAAAAATACACTATAGTATGGGGTGTCATTTGTAAAGCGTCTCGCTCTGAAAATAACAGCAACATTTTGTCACATTTAGCTAAAAACAATGTTTAAAAAACTGGTTTGAATTTTTGAGAGTCACTTTTTTGCACATTTAGAACAATATTTGTGAACTTAGAGATATTTTAAATATTTAAACCAAAATGTTAAATGTAAAATCTAAATGCTAAATATAAATATAAATGTTAAATCTAAATGCTAAATATAAATATAAAGGTTAAATCTAAATCTAAATGTTGAAGCTAAATGTTAAATATATATCTAAATGTTAAATATAAATATAAATCTAAATGTTGAAGCTAAATGTTAAATATATATCTAAATGTTAAATATAAATATAAATCTAAATGTTGAAGCTAAATGTTTCGGGTGAAACTAAATATTTAGCTAAAATGCTAATTCAAATGACGGTAACCGGACGTCCCAAAATAAAAGCTCGAGAAGGTCAGAGTATCTTTATAGTGGCAAATGACGAATAAAACCCATCTTATCCGGGGAAATGCACTCTTGGACATGGATTATCGTGATGTGATGCCCTATGTGGCATCCTGAGTGTGTGTACCTTCCTCCTCCTCTCCTGGGTGTGGTCTCTTTCTTTCTCCTCCTCTTCTCTGGGTGTGGTTTCTGGTTGCAGGTGTTTTCCATTAATTACTTTGGGTATTTATACCACTGCAGGCTGGTACTCACACTCTTTTCTGATCTCTTTCTGGCTGGGCCCTGTTCTGGGCTCTTCTGTCCCTAGTCTGGTTTGGTTTGGTTTGGTTTGGTTTGGTTTGGTTTAGTTCAGTTTGTCATGTTTGGTCATCCTTTGCTTTTATTCCACATTACCAACACATGCATACTTGTAATTGTCACTCATGCACACCCTACACCACTGATACCACTGCTTCTACACACTCCATAACTTTAAATCCGTTATGATTGTTTAATTTGATTTAATAAAGTATTGTTTAAACAAACGTACATGGTGTGAACTTTTTGCCATGACTCTCAGAGCCAGGTCATGACAAATGGGGGCTCGTCCGGTCCTTTGAGTGGATGACAAATTAGTATTCCATTTAAAGGTTTTTGAAGTCTGTTGCCTTAGGGGTTGGACCTAGGGTAGCAGTGTGCGATTGTAGTTGGTTTTGGTTCAGCTGTGTGCTGGATTTGTGATCCAGGCAGATGGTTTGGCTGCTTGTGGATCTATGCTGGGAGTATCACCATGTGCTTTAGGAGCCATTTTGTTTTTTTTGTTTTTTGCTGCACCATTCAAGAACTAAGTGTCACTGTTTGATGCACTCTCTGAAGGGAATTCCTCCAGTAGGTTGTAGGGGCACTTCCCTCTAGGGGTTGTGTTCGTTTGTTTTTTTGTGTGTAGAGTGGTGAGAACGTGGAAAGAGCAGTTGTGTCGGGAGCACATCCGCTGCTGCAGGTGAGTCGCCAGTTTATGGTTGCTTTACCGGGCTGTCGGGCTGAGCCATTGTCTGCGTGGAGACAATGCAGTGCATAAATACCCACCACAAGTATCACACGAAGACTAGGGTTGAGTGTTAGCCAGTTTTGGTTAGGCAGTCAGGGGGGATATTCCCTGTTAAGGCTGAGAGTGAACAGTACTTTCTAATTTGTTTTGATTATGGCTTCTTTAAGTGAATTTGTTAAGGCTCCGACAGTTTCATTTGTGACTAGGTGTAAAAAGGATCAGTTGGTGTCGATAGCCACCCATTATGATATTGATGTCCCTGAAAAATGCCATAAAGAGGAGCTTAAAGAGTTAGTTTTGTCATATTTGTTTGATCAAGAGGTGCTACATAAGAGTGACCCTGAATTAGAACTTGCACCTCAGTCAGAGTCTGTACCAGCAGTTATGAACATTGCTGGTTTGACATTTGAACAGCGTAAAGAGCTTTTGTTGTTACAATATGAGCAGGAGAGAATGCAGAAGCGGATGGATAGGGAACAGGAACTTGAGTTGGAACGGCTGCGGCAGGATACAGAGAGGATAAAATTGGAGTTAGAGAGATCTAGGTTGCAGTTAATCCAGGAGGGGAAGCTCACTCTGGCTGGACTTGGTCTGAATTCTGGTGGGTCTGGGTTAAGTGGTGGTGAGGTTGCTGCTAACCTGCGGTTGCTTCCAATATTTAATGAGCGTGACCCGGACATTTTTTTCACACTGTTTGAACGTGTTGCTGATGCAAAGAAGTGGCCTGATTCAGATATGGTGCTTATGCTTCAGAGTGTGCTTACTGGGAGAGCCCAGGAGGCGTACTCAGCTGTTTGTGGCGAGGACCCCGTTTATGACACAGTGAAAGCAGTTGTGTTGAAAGCATATGAGTTGGTCCCAGAAGCCCATCGCCAGAGGTTTCGAAGCTGGAGCAAAGGTGATAAGCAGACACACATGGAGTTTGTTCGTGAGCTGACTATTCATTTTCAACACTGGTGTTCAGCCAGTAAAATTAACTCTTTTGATGAGCTCTCCAATTTGATTATTCTAGAGCAGTTTAAAAATTCTATCCCTGAGCGTGTTGCTACATATGTGACTGAACAGAAGCCCATCAGCGTAGTGAAAGCAGCAGAGTTAGCTGATGATTTTGTGCTTACACATAAGGTTGGCTGGGTAACACGTTCTGGGGGGGATGTCAAAGGAGTGAATGTTGGCAGTGTACCCTTGCGTGGCAGTCCTAAGGTGGTGAGGCCTGGTTTCCCCCGTAAGCCTGTATCTCCAGGGTGGCAACAGGGTTTCAACGAGTGTCACTATTGTCATGCTGAGGGCCACTGGAAAGCTGAATGTTCTCTGTTAGTCAAATGGGAGGCACAATGTAGCAGTGCATGTTCCAGCTATGCTTTGTGCTTTGCCTGAAAATACTGCTTGTGTTAATCCTAATGAGTGTCTTGCTGGTGGATCAGGGAAGACACCTGTCTGTGTTTCAGGGGAAAATGCTGGTTTTGAACCATTTATCACTGATGCAGTTATAGCATTGGTTGGTAGTGATGTACGTGTTCCAATTAAGGTGTTGCGTGACACAGGTGCAAATCAGTCTTTTGTTTTGGATACAGTATTGCCTTTCTCATCAAAGTCTGAGACTGGTGATTCCATCCTTATGAAGGGAATGGAATTGGGCTTGATCACTGTGCCACGACAAATTGTAGAGATCGATTGTAAGCTGGTCCAGGGTGTTGTTCTTGTTGGCATTCGGCCAGAGTTACCACTGGAAGGTGTTTCTATGGTTCTAGGTAACGACCTGGCTGGGAGTCGTGTGTGTGTGGGCCGAAGTTCCGCCTCCGCCTGTGGTTGTTTCCAAGCCAGTGGTAAAAAGTGAACCAATGCCAGCAGTTTTTCCAGCTTGTGTTGTGACTCGGGCCCAAATGAAAAAGTCTCTTGACCAGTCCAGCTCTGGTGCTAGTGAGAGAGATGTAGTTGATAGCCATGTTGTACTTCCTCATCTTCCCTCCACTGTTGCAAGAAAAGACTGGGTGGCAAGTAAAAAAGCTGATTCCTCCTTGTCTCCGTTGTGGGCTGAGGCTCATTCAGTTGACAAAATCAGGGATTTAGCTCAGGGGTACTTTGTGCAGGAAGGTTTGTTGGTGCGCAAGTGGGTGCCCTGTGATGGGAATTTTGTGGGGGAAGCAGTTTTTCAGGTGGTTGTGCCGTGTGATTTCCGTGTTGTAGTGCTGAAGACTGCTCATGATGATTGTGGACATTTAGGTATAAAAAAGACATATGACCGTGTCTTGCGATATTTCTTTTGGCCGCAATTGAAGCGTGATGTCTCCAGGTATGTGAAGTCTTGTCACATATGCCAACTGGTGGGTAAGTCCAACCAAGGTATTAAGCCTGCCCCCCTTAGTCCTATTGTAGCTGCAAGTACACCCTTTGAGCATTTGATTATTGATTGTGTGGGGCCGTTGCCTCCTTCCAGGTCTGGCTGTACTTATATGTTGACAGTGATGTGCCAGACAACGTGTTATCCTGCAGCATTTCCCTTGCGCTCCATTACAGTTAAGTCCATTGTGAAGGCTCTGACTCAGTTTGTTTCCACATTTGGTGTTCCACGTGTGATTCAGAGTGATCAGGGTTCCAACTTCACTTCACACATGTTCAAGCAGATTTTGCAGCAATTGGGAGTGAAACATAATCGTGCATCAGCCTATCATGCGCAGAGTCAGGGAGCACTGGAGCGGTTTCATAGAACCCTAAAATCTATGCTGCGTGCTTTTAGTATGGAGCTGGGCAGGGACTGGGAGGAGGGGTTGCCTTGGCTCATGTTGTCTGCTAGAGAGGTTGTCCAGGCTAGCACTGGATTTAGCCCCAATGATTTGGTCTTTGGTCATTCTGTGCGTGGTCCTCTAGCCCTGTTGCAGGACGGGCTGGTTGAGAGTGTACCACCAACTAATTTGGTAGACTATGTTAATGGGTTTCGCCGCCGTCTGTACATGGCAGTGAAGGTAGCGAGGAAGAACTTGGAGGGTGCTCAGGATAATCAAAAACGGCAGTATGATCTTCAGGCTGAACATCGCCAGTTTAGCCCTGGGGACCAGGTGTTAGCTCTCTTGCCGGTACAGGTCTCTCCTTTTCAGGCTAAATTTGCTGGCCCATACACCATTACAAAAAAGGTTTCAGAACTAAACTACCTGATTTCAACCCCGAATCGTAGGAAGTCCTCTCAGTTGTGTCATGTGAACTTGTTAAAACCCTATCTTGCTCGTGGAGTTACTAATTCTGATCTCTCAGGAGATCATGTTCGTCCAACCTTGATGGTGGACTCAGTGTTGGCAAATCGCAGTGATGCTGATGGAAGTTTGGACAGTGAGAGAGATGTTGAAATGCCCAGTGATCCTGTCATGTGTGGCAGATTGAAAAATTCTGAGTCACTCGGTCAACTTGACAAATTATTGGGTCACTTGTCTGCATCACAGCGTGCTGAGCTCACGGAGTTGATTGGGAGGTTCTCAATGCTCTTTGGTGACACACCCACACAGACTCATCTCATTAGTCACGACATTGATGTGAGCAACAGCCCACCCATTAAGCAGCGGTTTTATCGCTGTTCATTAGAAAAGCGGAAGGTGTTAGAGGCTGAGGTCAAGTACATGTTGGATAATGGGATTGCAGTTCCATCATCTTCTAGTTGGGCATCACCTAGTCTGCTGGTTGGTAAATCAGATGGGTCGCCGCGTTTCTGCACAGACTATAGAAAAGTCAACAAGGTCACTAAGGCAGATTGTTATCCTTTGCCTCGAATGGAAGATTGTGTAGACCTAGTGGGCTCCGCTAGTTTTGTTAGCAAATTTGACTTGTTAAAGGGGTATTGGCAGGTCCCACTGTCGGCACGTGCACGCGAAATTTCAGCATTTGTGACACCTTTTGGTTTGTATGAATATACCGTTATGAGTTTTGGCCTTCGCAATGCGCCCGCTACATTTCAGCGCCTCATGAACTTGGTGGTTGCAGGTCTTGATGGGTGTGCAGTTTACCTGGATGATGTTGTTGTGTTTAGTAACACCTGGGAAGATCACATCCAGCGTATTGGTGCTCTCTTTAGTCGTTTAGCTGAGGCACAGCTCATCGTCAACTTGGCAAAGTGTGAGTTTGTCAGGGCAACAGTGACTTATTTGGGCCGGGTGGTTGGACAGGGGCAGGTTCGTCCAGTTGAGGCAAAGGTTCAGGCGGTCATGCAGTATCCTGTTCCTGCTACCAAAAAAGGACTTATGCGGTTTTTGGGTATGGTTGGCTATTACCGGGCATTCTGTAAAAACTTCTCGACAGTAGTTGCACCTTTAACAGACTTGCTGAAAACAAATGCTAAGTTTGTGTGGTCTGTTCAGTGCCAGCTGGCATTTGAAAATGTGAAAACTCTGTTGTGTGCTGCTCCAGTTCTTGCTGCGCCACGCCTGAATCAGCCTTTTAAACTAGAAGTTGATGCTAGTCTTGTTGGAGCTGGTGCTGTGTTGTTGCAGGAATCAGGGGGGGGGGTTGACAGACCAGTATGCTACTTCTCCAAGAAGTTTAATGTTCACCAGCTCAACTACTCAACAGTTGAGAAGGAAGCGTTGGCCTTGGTCTGGGCCCTAAAACATTTTGAGGTGTATGTTGGCTCTGGAGTGAGTCCAGTTGTGGTCTATACTGACCACAATCCCTTGACTTTTCTTTGTTCATTGAGTTGTCCAAACCGTCGTCTGATGAGGTGGACTTTGTTTCTTCAGTCTCATGGTTTGGAGATTAAGCACATCAGAGGTAAAGATAATGTTGTGGCGGATGCCTTATCACGTGCCCCTGTAGAATAGATGCCATGCTGCTTTGTGAGCTGCTTTAATGCAGTCTTTGTCTCCTTGGTTAGAAGTGTCTGCGTCACGTTTGGAGAAACTTTATTTGAAGAGTACTTTGAGTTTTTAGTGTCACTTTTATAAAGGGTGCGGGACTTATGATCTGTAGCCACTATAGCCAGCCACAAGGGGGCTCACTCTGACTGATCTGTCATTTTCGCGGTGTCGGATCGTCTACGTCCGCCCGCCTTCACCCCGGTAAACTCTACTGTCACATACCTCTGCAAAAATGTCGACAAATGAGTCAACTTTAGCGGAGAACATCGGCAGAGCCGTTCTCGCGGCGATACAGGACTTTTCTGCGGCAATGGCAATGGCAACAGCAACAGCAACAGCGACGGCAACCGCCACAGGGCCACCACAGGCCAACTCGGTAAGTTTGTTTTACAGACTACGTAGCATTGGATTCTTGTCAAGGCTAACTGAACGAAACTAGCTAACGGTAGCCAGTAGAGATTTGTTGCTAGCACCAATGCACTTTATGTGTAGCACATATGTTTTTATACAGTAAAACTCACACCTGTTAGTGCAGTGAGACGAACTTATGAGCTGAAAAACAAGGTGTGTAAATGTGAGGTCAAGATTACACGAAGAAGTTCTGAGCAGCAAAGCATAAATTATATAATTTAGTACTACAGCTAATGGAGGTCAATTGTAAATCTGCCTCTGTCCTCAGAGTTTTACAGAATACAGAGCAGTAAACTGTAAAGTGAATTGTTTTTGTGATAAGAATCGCTGAGTCAGAAATATTTCGCTAATATGCAAATTCAAGTCCTCAGTCAGACATCTCACCTAGGCTTACCTGCTGGTCTTTACTCACAACATAAAACCGTTATCTGCTCAGCTAGAGTTAGAGTAATGCTGATGGAGGGAAGAGGCAGTCAAAATGATAAAGACATTTAATTCAATGTGAAGGTACCAGAGTGCATACTGTAAAAAAGCATAAAAAGTATCTCTCTTTGTTTCTACATTTTCCTGCTTTTTTTGTCCTTTGCCAATCACATTGTGTTTTTCTGACTGCTGTTTTTCTGACTGCTGGGCGTTTAAACATTAAAAACACATGAAAGATAATGTTGCTAATATTTTGCTAATGTCTCTTCAGGCTCCCACCAGCTACAATACACCTGGGCCAGCCACAGCCACCACCTCCACTGGGACGTTATACCGCTCGGTATACTTTCATATTCATGTAACCTAGCTGGCTGTTTGTTTGTTTTAAATCTGTGTGGTGTAATGTTCCCACCTTGGTTCCAATCATGGACATGTATTTTACACAACACTAACATGTGACAAGATAACGTCTTTGTTTTTTTGTTTTGTTTTTTAAACTCCTCAGGACTCCAGCCACTCCACTACCATACCTTTACCAGCAACAGACTTTGCTCCAGTGACCTGTCTGTCAGTAAGTACTCATTTATATTCATGTTCATATTTGTTTTAATTTACTTCTCATTTACCTCTCGGTAACCACTCATCTTTTGATTGTCCTTTTTTTTTAGTTAAACATTCCTTAAATAAATGTACAGTACAATATACAATTTTCATCAGTCAGAAAGATAGTCGATGTGAATGCTCATCTGTTATAATGTCTATAATTATCTCATGAATAACCCCTGTTTGTTTTAGAAACATGCCAAATTGTATATTCTTTGCTGTGTTCTAGAATGAATACCAAGGAAGATATCAGATTTCCAAAGAGGAGCTTGAACATTAAAATCACCTTTACAGAAGCAGCATCTATTCTTTCAATCTCAAGGCCAACTTTCTACAAGTTACTGCAAGACTATAATATCCCAACGTCAAAATCTAAGAGCATCAGTGATCAACAATTGGATCTTGAAGTGTCACAAATAAAAACTGAACACCCAAATGTTGGAGAAGTGATGCTTATGGGGCATCTCCGCTCCAAAAACATAGTGGTTTAAAGACAACGTGTAAGAGATTCACAGCGAAGGATAGACCCTATTGGTGTCCTAGCCAGGAGAAGAACAACAATAGTTCGGCGAGTATACTCTGTCCCACATCCAAATTTTATATGGCATGTAGACGGAAATCATAAGTTGATTAGATGGAAATTGGTTGTTCATGGTGCCATAGACGGCTACAGTAGGATGTTGATGTTTCTTCACTGCTCCAACAATAATCGTGCTGAAACTGTGAGAGACCTCTTTACTGCAGCTGTTAGACAGTTTGGCAGACCACTGCACATCAGGACTGATCACGAAAGAGAGAACACTCAGATTTGGGAGGACATGCATGCCAGCAGGGGTGAAGGCTCCGTCTTAACAGAAAGTTCTGTACACAACCAGAGGATTGAGTGTTTTAACCGAGACTTGAACAAAAACTGCAGCCATATTTATGGACCCATTTTTTATGAACTGGAATCCCTGGGTATCCTAGACATATACAATGCAACAGACCTATTTTGTCTTCATTATGTCTTTCTACCCAGAATCAACCGCACTTTGGAGGAATTCAAAGCTGGATTTAACAATCACTCTGTGTCATCTGAAGGAAATAGAACACCAGTTCAGCTTTTTACTCTGGACAATGATTTGCCTAATTTTCACAACGCAGCACACCCAAGGGCAGGCGTAGTTTTTTGTTCCTCACCAATCCCTCAAAGAGGATTTTCCCCATTAAATGACAGGGATTTGCAAGAACTGAATGATGCCATTAACCCTCTTCATGCCATTAACCCCTCCCTGTGTATTTACTTTTTTTTTTTAAAACATCTTTGTAAAAAAACATTTGTAAGACATTTTAAATATCTTTATTTGCGAATGTGCTTCATTGAAAATATTTTTTTTTAAACAATCTTTGTGTTGTACTCCTCGAGTGTTAACATACGGCTCAGGGTGACAACATTAAATTGGAGTGAAACTAAAGAAATGAGATCGCGAATACAAGCTGCCGAAATGAGCTTCCTTTGCAGGGTGGCTGGGCTCTCCCTTAGAGATAGGGTGATAAGCTTGGCCATCCGCGAGGAGCTCAGAGTAGAACCGCTGCTCCTCCGCATCGAGAGGAACCAGCTGAGGTGGCTCGGGCATCTCGTGAGGATGCCTCCTGGACGTCTCTCTGGTGAGATGTTCCGGGCACGTCCCTCTGGGAGGCGTATGTAATATGTAGCAGCTAGCGGTGCTGCTGAGGATGTCCTAATTGGTGGATTTTGATGACACCTATCGACCAATCAGAGCCAGGAGAATCGATTAGTACCCCACATTCACCTTTGACCTACCAATGACGATCCAGACTGAAGTAAACCCAAAGGTAGTATATCGCACCAAGAGGTCACACTTCACTGTCAAAGCCTCTTTGTCTTTATGTAAACAACCCGGAGCTTCGTGATTGATTCAAATTAAAGCAGAGACATAGCAGGAAACATTAGCAGCATTTCTTCGCACTGGATTAAAACTTTTGCAACTCTTTGGGGGGCTAGCTTTCCAAGTTTTCATCGCACAGTGATGAGACATATCTTTGTAAGATTTTTATTTTTCCCGCGCCGCGCCTCCCCTGAAGTCCTCTGGCGCCCCCCAAGGGAGGCGCACCTCACACTTTGAAAACGGGCTGGTCTACATCTTATAGCATAAAGAAGGGTCAGATACAGTCGTCAAAGTAAACACTTTTAATTAACATCCACAAACAGGAATATAGTTTTGGAACAGTCAAAAACTCTTGTTCAAGTACAGCTACCTTTTTTCTTTTTAATTATTTATAATTAGGCTATACTGATTGCATATGGCTGGTTGTTGATTTACAGAAATCAGGAAGTGAAAGATTTGTTCACATACTGTGTACATCACATATTGCATTTTTATTGCAAAGGAGCTCTTAACAGAAAATCTGACCTCCTCTATGAAATACACTTACACATGGACACAATCAACCACTGGGCTGTAGTGGAAAGTTTTAGGGTTGTGACCATAAGAGGGGCAGAGGGTACACAGAACACCACAGCAGCCTGGTTTGACAAACATGGAGAGCCCTACACTAAACAGTGCTGTATCATACTGCAGGGGTTCTTTTACAAATGAACTGATTTCAGTAAATTATTAGTAGATTTACAGTAAAAATCAAAACTTGGAAAGCACATTTATGCTCCACTTGTGCTTGTAAAAAATAAGTCTTTACTTGTATTTTTAATGATAGCTGTTAAACGCCTCAAAACACAATACTTTAATCCAGTTCTAGGCACCAAAATTAGTAATGGCACCACATATCCAAAACTAAAGAGTGAAATCCTGACATTTGTTTAAATGGTGCTGAATAAAGATCCATTCATTAGTGCTACTAGGAAGCAGTAATTAAATTCATCATCATCAGCCATTGTTGTTGCGTTCACAAAAAGGTGAAGCTCATTTGCACAAGTGTGTGCATTGGGAAGATGTCTGTCTTCATCATGAATAAATATTAATTTAGGAGTTGGATGAAAACCAATGGCTGGGACTTTGCTGCTCTCTGTAGCAAACGCCAGGATGTGACCAGGGCTCAAAGTGTTCAGGAATGCCTCCTCATCCTTGGTTAGAGTCCTGTCCCCATATGTTTCTCTCAGCTCTTTATCTAAAAGCAAAAGGAAACCAGTGTTGACTTGGGGACTGGGAAATACTCAGGTTTAAGATAGACTGAATCAATGACTGAGTGAATTGAGTGACTAATAGATTACTGTATAGGTATTTTGGTGAAAAAGCAATGTTTTTCTTACAAGCAATTAGATAACTGTATTCTTGTTACATGGTACATAAACATTAGATAGGCAGAGCTTCATGAGTTGTGAAGATGAGTTCTTCATGAGTTCTGTAAAGTTCCTGGATTGCCTTATTGTATAATATACTGAATTACAAATACAAACTTACTTTCAACACATTGGAGAAACTCCCTAAATTTTACCACCATCAACGCCTCCCTAGCTCTTCTGTTGCTCCCCAGTACAGAGTAGCTTGGTTTGAGAATACCAGCTACAAAATCAGCTGCTAGACCTTTGTCCTCTCCTGGTATGTCAAGCAGCACACGCAAGCTGGGGTTCTCTCTCAGGAGTGATAAAACCTGGAGGGAAATTCAACACCAGAAATAAAAGGCCATAAAATGAGAAAGTTATGGTTAAACATTGCAATTTTTTAGTAGTTTCACCACAGCACAGAGCAAATATGATACATATGTGAGGTAAATCTTACTCCATAGTGGGACAAGCCATCAATAAGTTGATCAAGACAGCTCTGCCGTTGCACAACAGTATGGTATAGAACGGCATTTTTCACAAACGCATCTCTGTTGGCCATGGTGACTACGACTGGAAGACCCTCAACTTGATATCGCCATGAGTCACAGCAGCTGACTGCTTTCTCCAAATCATCCTGCAAGGTTGCCTGTTGAACCTAAATGTCACAGACCAAATCTTTAAAATCTTATTTTCTAAAATGACTGAATTTAATCAACATTTACAGAAGTTCTATGTAGACTGTGTATTTCACTCACTTACACTTAGTTACTTACATATGACAAAAAAGTTGGAATTTTGAGTTATTTATTTGGTAATATGAAACCAAAATTACTTTGATAATGCATTTCACCAAAATAAAAGTAACTGTACTGCTGTGGAATTGTCATAAAAAGCAAAGGCTTACTACAATAGTCTTTAGATCAGAATATTGCACATTACCTTTTTGAGGTTCTCCCTTAAATCAGGGTCACCTATATCATCAGGTGTCACATGAACCTGAAGGATGTCCCCAGACACAATGTAGTCCACTACACTCGGGGACAGGAATGCAGGTGGTTCACCCCCTTGTATTATTATTGTAGACATCATCCTGCCAATGGTTCGATACAGTCCATTTTGCAAGTGGAGAATGTTCAGTCTTGGTGAACATCCATTTGGCGTGCCTGAAAGATTAAATAAATCAACAGCGCATTGTGTATTATGTACTCCGGCATTTCCAAACCAATATTTGTGGCCAGGTAACCACAAAATATATATATATATTTATATAGAACCTTCAAAAGCTCCACTGTCTTGGAAGATAGCCTTCACCAGTAATCGGAAAAACTCTCGTCTGGGACCTCCAAGGTCAGCAGCATCTTCCACAGCATCATGTTCATCGCTTGCGAATGTGACAGCATGTCACAGCTTTCTGCAAAACTTGGTCTCTTAAACACACGTAAGGCTGTTGTCCAAACATTTGTTGGACTGATATAGATCTGTCTTGTTCCCAATGTAATAACTCTCTCACTGTGAGCTTGTAGAAGGCCTGCAATTTCTTCTTTGCTTATCATTTCAGATGACCTATAATAAAAAAGACAATGCCAAAGATAAACAGACCTTTGACTATCTGTGCATTTACGCCACTATCACCTGCAGTGCATGATGATATAACTGTTCCATTTTGTTTGCAATGTTTATACTGGTGTAAACAAGATATTTACCGTAATAAAAAAAATACTTGCTTACCTAAAAATATTAACAGCAGGCCCATCACACTCGTCTAGTAGACTACGCTGAATTGCTTCTTCAAGAGCCTCATCTTCCTCCAGATAAACAGGGCTGAGCAAATGAAGATAAACAGGGACAACAGAAAATTCAGCAGTAAGCCCAGTGAGAGAGAGAAGGACAGCCAGAGAAAGAGAGAGGGAGATGGAGGTAGAGAGACACTTATATCAGAGGTTCATAATGTAAATAGACCAACATCTACACTGCTGTATTTCTATGAAGCCCAAACAATATCTTACACAAATTCTGCCACATTATAAGGAAACAATTGTCCCCTGGGTCCCGTGCCTGGCCCTGATTTTGACTCTCTTGAGTGCTGCTCTCTGTCTCCTGACATCTGGCCTTACTGTCCCTCGGTAGGGAAGACACTACATAAAGCACACAGGACTTTCAAAGTCACTATCGGAAAGTTCCTCAGGTTCCTCCTGAAAAAAAAAAAAACATGTTATGTGTGATATATAATACATCAAATCAGTGGCAATGGGGAAGTATTTAACACTAGTTAAAAATTTACCTGCTATGTCATTTATGCAAAGAAGCAGAAAATGCAAGATAAATTTTTTTTGCTTCTAATACATTGAATGTTGTCCATAACTGAAACTATGTACTGTCATATAAACCGTTCACCTGTACAGGTTTGTTTATTAATGCTATTATATACAGACAAGTGGCTGAACTAATCGAGGCAACTTCTTTTCCACCGCACAGAAAACTGCTTGAGACGTTTGGCTTCATTAGTCTTTTGCATCCCTTGACCGTACTCAAATATTCAAATTGGAATGAATGGCCGATAGGCAATGCAAATGTTCTTCTAAAAATTGAGGTCATTTCTTCTTTCAGTTGTGTTTCAGACCAGTCCGATGTAAATGAGATCTTCCCAATAAGGCCATCTTGTGCCAAATTTGCTCTTGAGTCTCCCCTGGGAATGCGAAATGTTGAAGCTGAAGAAAAAGGCATGCACACAACATCTCTTGTATAGTGTTTGCAGGCTTTGGTTCTTCTCACAAAACGTGAGTGCGTAGAAGGCCTTTGAGGAACAGATGGAAGAGGAACCTGAAATCAATGAAAACACACAGACACCTGTGCATTACAAGAGAGCAATATGTTTTTAGTTCATAGTGAATGCAAAGTGTAGATGCAAACCAACTAACTGATAGCATCATCAATCCATCATGGGGTCTCTATACTACTGATCGATTACCAAGTAGTTTATTAATAAATCAAAATACTGGTGTTGTGTAAAATACATGTCCATGATTGGAACCAAGGTGGGAACATTACACCACACAGATTTAAAACAAACAAACAGCCAGCTAGGTTACATGAGTATGAAAGTATACCGAGCGGTATGACGTCCCAGTGGAGGTGGTGGCTGTGGCTGGCCCAGGTGTATTGTAGCTGGTGGGAGCCTAAAGAGACATTAGCAAAATATTAGCAACATTATTTTTCATGTGTTTTTAATGTTTAAACGCCCAGCAGTCAGAAAAACACAATGTGATTGGCAAAGGACAAAAAAGCAGGAAAATGTAGAAACAAAGAGAGATACTTTTTATGCTTTTTTACAGTATGCACTCTGGTACCTTCACATTGAATTAAATGTCTTTATCATTTTGACTGCCTCTTCCCTCCATCAGCATTACTCTATCTCTAGCTGAGCAGATAACGGTTTTATGTTGTGGGTAAAGACCAGCAGGTAAGCCTAGGTGAGATGTCTGACTGAGGACTTGAATTTGCATATTAGCGAAATATTTCTGACTCAGCGATTCTTATCACAAAAACAATTCACTTTACAGTTTACTGCTCTGTATTCTGTAAAACTCTGAGGACAGAGGCCGATTTACAATTGACCTCCATTAGCTGTAGTACTAAATTATATAATTTATGCTTTGCTGCTCAGAACTTCTTCGTGTAATCTTGACCTCACATTTACACACCTTGTTTTTCAGCTCATAAGTTCGTCTCACTGCACTAACAGGTGTGAGTTTTACTGTATAAAAACATATGTGCTACACATAAAGTGCATTGGTGCTAGCAACAAATCTCTACTGGCTACCGTTAGCTAGTTTCGTTCAGTTAGCCTTGACAAGAATCCAATGCTACGTAGTCTGTAAAACAAACTTACCGAGTTGGCCTGTGGTGGTTGCCGTCGCTGTTGCCGTTGCCGCAGAAAAGTCCTGTATCGCCGCGAGAACGGCTCTGCCGATGTTCTCCGCTAAAGTTGACTCATTTGTCGACATTTTTGCAGAGGTATGTGACAGTAGAGTTTACCAGGGTGAAGGCAGGATTGTAGACGATCCGACACCGCGAAAATGACAGATCAGTCAAAGTGAGCCCCCTTGTGGCTGGCTATAGTGGCTACAGATCATAAGTCCCGCACCCTTTATAAAAGTGACACTAAAAACTCAAAGTACTCTTCAAATAAAGTTTCTCCAAACGTGTTTGGTCATCTAGGTAGTTATTATCACGATAATCCATGTCCAAGAGTCCATTTCCCCGAAAAAAGAAGGGTTTTATTCATCATTTGCCACTTTGCGACTCTGACCTTCTCAAGCTTTTATTTTGGCACGTCCGTCATTTGAATTTGCATTTTAGCTAAATATTTAGTTTCACCCGAAACATTTAGCTTTAACATTTAGATTTAGATTTAGATTTAACATTTAGATATATATTTAACATTTAGCTTCAACATTTATATTTGTATTTATATTTAACATTTAGATATATATTTAACATTTAGCTTCAACATTTAGATTTAGATTTAACATTTAGATTTAACATTTAGATTTATATTTAACATTTAGATTTATATTTAGCATTTAGATTTTACATTTAACATTTGGATTTAAATATTTAAAATATCTCTAAGTTCAAAAATATTGTTCTAAATGTGCAAAAAAGTGACTCAAAAATTCAAACCAGTTTTTAGCTAAATGTTGCTAAATTATTTTCAGAGTGAGACGCTTTATGGATGGATGCTTTACGGTAAGCGTATTCTGTCACTTCCGGTTACTGGTGTTACTGACACGGTGCTCTCTGTTCTGCTCACCTAGTTATATTGTCATATATTCCTCACATTGGCGAGTGTTTTTACAACTTTGCACCACCACATAGACTTGTTCTGTTTGTACACGGACAGGTCTCTTAACTTTAGCAACCACACTTCGATAGTTTTTATCAGTTCGCTATCTGACTTACTAGCTAGCCTAGCTAGAAAATGGCTTCTCTCTCCTCTCCCACTCTCTCTTCTCCTCTCTCCTGCTCTGTGTGTCAGATGTTTAGTTACTCCTCGTCCTCCTTTAGCGAAAATGGTAAATGCATTAAATGTAATTTATTTGTAGCTCTGGAGGCGAGGGTTAGCGACTTAGAGGCACGGTACCGCACCACCGAAAAATCAGTTAGCAAGTCCCCTGTAGCCGGTGCGGTACCACCGAAGGCAGCTGTAGCTAGCCGTCCCCCGGTAGTTCCCGAGCAGCCGGGAGGCTGGGTGACTGTTCGAAGGAGGCATAGCCCCAAACAGAAGCCTACGGTACACCACCAACCACTCCACGTATCAAACAGATTTTCCCCACTCAGCGACACACCCGCTGAGAGGCCAACTCTGGTCATTGGCAGCTCAATCTTAAGAAACGTGAAGTTAGCGACACCGGGGACCATAGTTAAATGCATCCCGGGGGCCAGAGCGGGCGACATTGAGTCTAATTTAAAACTGCTGGCTAAAGATAAGAGGAGATATAATAAAATTATTATTCACGTCGGCGGTAATGACACCCGGTTACGTCAATCGGAGGTTACTAAAATTAATGTGTCATCGGTGTGTGAATATGCCAAAACAATGTCGGACTCCGTAATTTTCTCTGGACCCCTACCCAATGTAACCAGTGATGACATGTATAGCCGCATGTCGCCATTTCACCGCTGATTGTCGAGGTGGTGTCCAGATAATGACGTGGGCTTCATAGATAATTGGACACCTGTCTGGGGAAAACCTGGTCTGATTAGGAGAGACGGCATCCATCCCACTTTGGATGGAGCAGCTCTTATATCGAAAGACATGGCCAAGTTTATTAGTCGATCTAACCCGTGACAATCCAGAGTTGAGACCAGGAAGCAGAACTGCAGTCTTACACGCTTCTCTGCGTCTCCACTAGAGCAGCTGCCCACTTAACCATCTAGTATAGAGACTGTGTCTGTCCCCCGTCCACCTGCATTATTTAAAGATAAAACAAACAGAAGAGGAGTAAATCATGAAAACCTGATAAAAATTAAATCAACATCTCCAAGAGTCAAAAACAAGATAATTAAATGTGGACTCTTAAATATTAGGTCCTTGTCCTCTAAAGCTGTTTTAGTAAATTAATTAATATCTGACTATGATATTGATTTATTCTGTCTCACTGAAACCTGGTTGCAGGAGGATGAATATGTTAGTTTAAATGAATCCACTCCCCCCAGTCATTGTAATACTCATATTCCTTGAAGTACTGGTCGAGGTGGTGGAGTTGGAGCCATATTTGACTCTAGTTTACTCATTAATCCTAAACCTAAACTAAATTATAATTCATTTGAAAGTCTCGTTCTTAGCCTGACTCACTCAACCTGGAAAACATTACAGCCAATATTATTTGTTATATTATATCGAGCTCCAGGTCCTTATTCTGAATTTCTATCTGAATTTGCAGAATTTGCATCAGTCTTGGTCGTTAAAACAGATAAAGTAATTATTGTAGGTGATTTTAATATTCATGTCGACAACCATAGTGATAGTCTTAGTACTGCATTTATCTCTCTGTTAGACTCAATTGGCTTCTGTCAGAGTGTAAATAAACCGACTCATTGTCTGAATCACACTCTTGACCTTATACTCTCATATGGCATTGAAATTGATTATCTAATAGTCCTTCCACATAATCCTATTCTATCTGACCATTTTTTAATAACCTTTGAGTTCATATTACTGGACTTTAAGCCTTTTTTCAGAAACTCCAACAGCAGATGTTTATCTGACAGTGCTGTAGCCAAATTTAAGGAAACGATTCCTACAGTATTAAATTCAATGCCATGTCTTAATGTTACAGAGGACTTAGCAGCTTCCTGTAGCCCCTCACACATAGATCAACTTGTTAATAATACTACAGACTCATTACAGACAACTCTTGACTCTATTGCACCTCTGAAAAAGAAGACAATAAAACAGAGGAGGTTAGCACCATGGTATAGCCAGCACACTCACAAATGAAAGCAAGAGGCACGTGAATCTGAACGTAAATGACGTGCCTCTAAACTGGAAGAATCTCGCCTAGCCTGGCAAGATAATCTTGCAATTTATAGGAAGGCTCTGCGTAATGCCAGAACAGCCTATTATTCCTCATTAATTGAGGAAAATAAGAACAACCCTAGGTTTCTCTTCAGCACTGTAGCCAGGCTAACAGAGAACCACAGCTCTATTGAGTCATCTATTCCTTTAAGCCTAACTAGTAATGACTTCATGAGCTTCTTTAATGATAAAATTCTAAATATTAGAGACAAAATTCATCACCTTTTGCCCTCAACAGGCACTCATATGATTTCAGATACAGCAAGTTTGGAAATAGCTACAAAGTCTGACATATATTTAGACTGCTTTTCTCCCGTCGACGTTCAACAAATAACTACAATAATTTCTTCATGTAACCTGTCTCTTAGACCCCATCCCAACCAGGCTGCTTAAAGATGTATTACCTTTAGTTAGCCCTTCCTTATTGAATATGATTAATCTGTCTTTATTATCAAGATATGTTCCACAGTCTTTTACAGAGACTGGAATATCAAATTGGCGTCAAAGGAACCGCCCTAGGCTGGTTTAAGTCATATTTCCTAGACCGATCTCAGTTTGTTCATGTTAATGATGAATCCTCCATGCAAACCAAAGTTTCTCATGGAGTCCCACAATGTTCTGTATTAGGGCCACTTCTATTCAGTTTATATATGCTTCCTCTAGGGAACATTATTAGGAATCATTTAATTAACTTTCACTGTTATGCCGACGACACCCAATTATATTTATCGATCAAGCCTGATGAAACCAATCACTTAACTAAACTTCAAGCATGCATTAAGGACATAAAAAATTGGATGACCCACAATTTTCTGATGCTAAATTCAGATAAAACTGAAGTTCGCGTAATAGGACCCAAACACCTCAGAAACTATCATTGCAGAGATTTAGCCTTAGACGGGATCAACCTGGCCTCCAGCTCCACCGTAAAAAATCTTGGAGTTGTCTTTGATCAGGATTTGTCCTTTAATGACGCATCATTTCTCAAGCGGATGCAGAAAAAGTATTCCATGCATTTGTTACTAGGCTGGACTATTGTAACTCTTTGTTATCTGATTCAGAATGCTGCTGCACGTGTTCTGACAGGAACCAAGATCAGAGATCACATCTCTCCCATTTTGGCTTCCTTGCACTGGCTACCCGTTAAATCTAGAATAGAATTTAAATTTCTTCTACTAACATATAAAGCTCTTCATGGTCAGGCACCATCATATTTAAAAGAGCTCATAGTACCTTATCACCCTACTAGAACATTGCGCTCCCAGGATGGTGGGTTCCTTGTGTTTCCTATAGTGACTAAAAGTAGATTGGGAGCCAGAGCATTCAGCTATCAAGCTCCTCTTCTGTGGAATAAACTACCACTCTGTGTTCGGGAGGCAGACACGGTCAACACCTTTAAGAGTAGACTTAAGACTTTTCTTTTTGATAAAGCTTATAATTACGGCTGGCTTAGGTCATCCCTTAGTTATGCTGCCATAGGACTAGACTGCTGGGGGACTCACACACTCTCCCCTTCTCTCTCTCTCCTTATCTATCCATCTAATCTATCTATCTATCTATCTATCTATCTATCTTACTAACTAAACTTCTTCCCCGGAGTTTCTGTGCTCTCTCGTGTCCAGCAGGTTCTTGTGGGCTGTGGTCCTGCGTGGCGTCTTCTGCATGTGTTGTCACCGTGATCATTGTTACCATATCTTTATCACAAGTTTCACTGTTACTGTAATAATTCATCATTCATTGTAAACTATTCTTATCATCCATTGTAATTCATTATAATTCGTTGTGAGTGTACAATATGTGTGTTGATTTGTTCTGTACATGTGACATCATTGCACGTCTGTCCGTCCTGGGAGAGGGATCCCTCCTCTGTGGCTCTTACTGAGGTTTCTTCCAACTTTTTTCCCTGTTAAAAGGTTTTCACTCAAATCGAGGCTCTAAGGACAGAGGGTGTCGTTTCCCATTATGATCGCTGGTACCGCTGGTTTATGTCTTCTTCTTTTTTGCCTCCGTTTGGTACCAGACCTGCAACCCCTGCAACCCCGGCGTCTCCTCCATAACTCCTGCGGGACCACAGGTCTGTCTCCGGGCAGCACCACGGGATTACTCAGCGCCATCAGCTGTTTGTGTGTAAGCGATAATTGATCCAGTCATTTTCCAAAAACAAGGAAAATACTAAAATAAACTAAAATAAACAAAAAAATACAAAAAAATTACAAGAAACTACTAGATTGAGTAAATATGATGGGACCTCAGTTTTTTTTTTGTTTAAACGTCCAGGGAAAAAGGTGATTAGGCAGGGAAAGGTCCTTTGGAAGGTACGATGGGTCGACCAGCCTGAAATTGGACATTGTTTTAATTTATTTTTTGGGGTTTTCATATATATTTACTTAAATCATATCTACAACCATTTAGATACAATTTAGAAGTTAATTAGATTGGAGTACAATCCAGTACCTTCAGGGAAAGGACACCAGAAGCTGAGGAGGAGTTAAGGGACTGCTTCGAGTCCACTGAATGAGGCTTATTGCAGGACGGTGAGAACCTGGAGGAAGTAACAGATGCACAACTGACTATATCAACTTCTGTATGGACAATGTTGTTCCCACTAAAACTGTGTGCTGCTACCCCAACAATAAACCATGGGTGACCAGTGATGTCAAAAAACTCCTGAACAAGAAGAAGAAAGGAGGGCAATTTGACAGAGCTGAGGAGTGTGCAGAAGGAACTGAAAATATGCCTAAGGATTACCTTTCTGAATGTCCTCAGTTCGTCAGGCTGGGGGACCTGATATCGGAGGTGGTGGTCAGCAGCACAGGGGCGCCACAGGGAACAGTGCTCTCTCCTGTACTATTTACCCTATACACCACTGACTTCAAGCACAACTCAGAGTCATGCCACATGCAGAACATTTCTGACGACACTGCGATTGTGGGGTGTGTCAAGGATGGTGAGGAGATGGAGTATCGGAGCCTTTTGTAGGACTTTGTAGGGTGGTGCAGGGCTAATCGGTTGCAGCTGAACACCACCAAAACCATGGAAATGGTGGTGGATTTCAGGAGAACCGCCCCTCCAATGCTGCCCATCACTATTGATGGGGACACTGTGGAGACCGTCTGCACTTACAAATACCTGGGAGGACACCTTGACAATAAGCTGGACTGGTCTGCTAACTCAAATGCAGTTTACAAGAAAGGGCAGAGCAGGCTCTACTTCCTCAGGAGGCTGAGGTCATTCAGTGTCTGCAACAGACTCCTGCTTATGTTCTACCAGTCAGTGTGCTCTTCTATGCTGTGGTATGTTGGGGAGGTAGCACAAGGAAGAGAGATGCAGGACGACTGGACAGACTGGTGAGGAAAGCAGGGTCTGTGGTGGGCATGGAGCTGGAGGTGCACACAGCAATCGCAGAGAGAAGGACCCTGAGCAGGCTGCTGGCTATAATGGACAATGACCGGCACCCCCATACACACCACTTTCATTAATCAAAGAAGCTTGATTAGCAGTAGACTCCGGTCTCTCCCCTGCAGGACGGAGAGACTGCGCAGGTCCTTTGTTCCCATGGCCATACAGCTTTTCCACGCCTCACAAAAAGTGCTACACACACACTGACTACATAGCTGAAATGCAATATTAATTCATCGGACAATAACTAGTAGTTTTGTGTAATGTGTTATATGTAAATGCTGCTGGACATCTATCTATCTATCTATCTATCTATCTATCTATCTATCTATCTATCTATCTATCTATCATGTTACTAACTAAACTTTTTCCCCAGAGTTTCTGTGCTCTCTCGTCCAGCAGGTTCATGTGGACTGTGCCTGCTGCTGTGGTCCTGCGTGACGTCTACTGCATGTGTTGTCACCATCAACACATGCATCATTCTTACCATATCCCCATTGCAGATTATAGTTAGTTATTGATTTGCTGCTGTGCATCTGTGTCTCTATCACAGGTTCCACTGTTACTGTACTCTATCTATCTATCTATCTATCTACTGAAAAACAGTGCAAACATTTTATTTTTAATTAAATATAATAATTTGCTCAACTGAACCTGAAATTAATGCATTAGAGTTGAGAAGTGGGGGGTGAAGTATTTTCTGCTCATCTGACAATCCTTGCAACTGCCTTTTTCCTGTTTTTGAGAAATGTAGCAGTCAATATGTCAATCAAAATGATGGCACTGTACAAGGTAAATATTTTTGGAACTGGAGATTCTACCTCATTCCACTCTATATTTATTTATATAGCCCAAAATCACAAAATACATTTGTCTCAGAGAGCTTTACAATCTGTACAGAGAGTGACACCCTCTTTCCTTAGACCCTCGATTCGAGTGAGGAAAAACTTGCCCACCAAAAAACCTTTTAACAGGAAAAAAGGTGGAAGAAACCTCAGAAAGAGCCACAGAGGAGGGATCCCTCTCCCAGGACGGACAGACGTGCAATGATGTCACATGTACAGAGCAAATCAACACACACATATTGTACAATCACAATGAATAATAGTGATAAATAATGACAATGATAAAATGATAATAATGACAACGAATGATGAATTATTACAGCAACAGTGAAACTAGTGGTAAAGATACAGATGCACAGCAGCAAATCATTAACTAACTATAAACTGTAATGGGGATATGGCAACAATGATGACGGCGACAACACATGCAGAAGACGCCACACAGGGCCACAGCAGCAGACACAGTCCACAAGAACCTGCTGGACGAGAGAGCACAGAAACTCCGGGGAAGAAGTTTAATTAGTAACATGATAGATAGATAGATGGATAGATAAGGAGAGAGAGAGAATGAGAGAGAGAGAGAACAAGAGAGTATGTGAGTCCCCCAGCAGTCTAGTTCTATGGCAGCATAACTAAGGGATGACCTGAGCCAGCCCTAACTATAAGCTTTATCAAAAAGGAAAGTCTTAAGTCTACTCTTAAAGGTGTTGACCGTGTCTGCCTCCCGAACACAGAGTGGTAGTTTATTCCACAGAAGAGGAGCTTGATAGCTGAAAGCTCTGGCTCCCAATCTACTTTTAGACACTATAGGAACCACAAGGAACCCAGCATCCTGGGAGCGCAGTGTTCTAGTGGGGTGGTAAGGTACTATGAGCTCTTTTAGATATGATGGTGCCTGACCATGAAGAGCTTTGTAAGTTAGTAGAAGAATTTTAAATTCTATTCTAGATTTAACGGGTAGCCAGTGCAAGGAAGCCAAAATGGGAGAGATGTGATCTCTGATCTTGGTTCCTGTCAGAACACGTGCAGCAGCATTCTGAATCAGCTGCAAACTCTTAAGAGACTTATTAGAGCAGCCTGATAACAAAGAGTTACAATAGTCCAGCCTAGAAGTAACAAATGCATGGACTAGTTTTTCTGCATCCGCTTGAGAAATGATGCGTCTGATTTTGGCAATTACGTAAGTGGAAGAATGCAGTCCTCGAAAGTTGTTTTATATAGTCATTAAAGGACAAATCCTGATCAAAAACAACTCCAAGATTTTTTACGGTGGAGCTGGAGGCCAGGGTGATCCCATCTAAGGCTAAATCTCTGGAATGATAGTTTCTAAGGTGTTTGGGTCCTATTACGAGGACTTCACTTTTATCTGAATTTAGCATCAGAAAATTGTGGGTCATCCAATTTTTTATGTCCTTAATGCATGCTTGAAGTTTAGTCAAGTGATTGGTTTCATCAGGCTTGATCGATAAATATAATTGGGTGTCGTCGGCATAACAGTGAAAGTTAATTGAATGATTCCTAATAATGTTCCCTAGAGGAAGCATATATAAACTGAAAAGAAGTGGCCCTAATACAGAACCTTGTGGGACTCCATGAGAAACTTTGGTTTGCATGGAGGATTCATCATTAACATGAACAAACTGAGAACGGTGTAGGAAATATGACTTAAACCAGCCTAGGGCGGTTCCTTTAATGCCAATTTGATATTCCAGTCTCTGTAAGAGAATCTGATGGTCAATGGTGTCAAATGCGGCACTAAGATCTAATAGGACAAGTACAGAGATGAGTCCTTTGTCTGATGCCATTAGGAGGTCGTTTGTAACTTTAACTAGTGCGGTCTCTGTGCTATAATTTACTCTAAATCCTAACTGAAACTCCTCGAATAAGCTGTTTGTGTGGAGAAAATCACATAGTTGATTGGCTACGGCTTTCTCAAGTACCTTAGAGATGAATGAAGGGTTTGATATTGGCCTGTAATTGGCTAAAACCTCTTGATCTAGAGTTTTTAAGAAGAGGCTTAATCACAGCTATTTTAAAGGACTGTGGTACATATCCTGATAATAAAGACAGATTAATCATATTCAACAAGGACGGGCTAACTACAGGTAATACATCTTTAAGCAGTCTGGTTGGGATGGGGTCTAAGAGACAGGTTGACGACTTAGATGAAGAAATTATTGTAGTTATTTGTTGAATTTCGACGGGAGAAAAGCAGTCTAAATATATGTCAGGTTTTATAGCTATTTCCAAACTTTCTGTATCTGAAATCAGATGAGTGCCTGTTGAGGGCAAAAGGTTCAGATTTACGTGCCTCTTGTTTTAATTTGTGAGTGTGCTGGCTATACCATGGTGCTAACCTCCTCTGTTTCATTGTCTTCTTTTTCAGAGGTGCAATAGAGTCAAGAGTTGTCTGTAATGTGTCTGTAGTATTACTAACGAGCTGATCTATGTGTGAGGGGCTACAGGAAGCTGCTAAGTCCTCTGTAACACTAAGACATGGCATTGAATTTAATACTATAGCAATCGTTCATAACTCAAGAAATCCTATATCCACCAGATCAGGGTTGGTATAGATGGTTCTTTGTTCAACCTTGTCTTTGACAGGGGAAAAATCCAGGCTGAGTCAAAAAATTATGTTTTGGGTTTTTATTCTAACCCTTATCCTAACTCACACAACTGTTGCCTTCATTGTAACCAACACTCTCCCCCTGGTTAGGGCCCAGGCAGCCCCTTTTATACTGGTAGCCCCTCCTACTCGGACTACTACATTTGCAAAACAAATGGTGTGGCATGGTGTAATGTTAGAAATGTGTGTTGGAAATAGAGAGTCATCATGTCTATCAGATTTCGTACAGCTCCCTCTGGAGCCACAAAAGGCTTAATACAACTTTTTACAACTGTGCAGTAGTACTCCCGACAACTGTAAACAGACTTCGATGTACAGTGCAGGTCATCCTACATACATAATACACAGGATTGCCATTAGCATTTCGGCAGAGCAGAATACCACAAGGCCTCGACTGTGTTGTCCCTGCTCCGATCCTACAGTCCTGTTAGTTGTCAATGTCATGTGTGTTCAAAGTTGCTGGATATGAGCAGGAATTGGAACAGACTGTTGTACACACCGATCCAGAGCATGCCCAATAGGTGACATGCCTGGTAAGTATGCAGGCCATGAAAGAACTGGTATGTTTTCAGCTTCCAGGAATCGTGTACAGTTCTTTGCATTGCATTTAGGATCTCATCATGGTATCTAGGTGCATTCAAACTGCCATCAATAAAATGCACCCTTGATAGTTGCCCATAGCTTATGCCTGCCCATACCATAACCTCACCACAACCATAGGGCGCTCTGTTCACAATGTTAACATCAGAAAACTGAGAACACTTCTCAAAAGTGCCAGATGTCATCAATGTCCTTGGCTGGCATTGTTCCACATGGACTGCGATTGTGAAGCTGGTTGGATGTACCTTTTTTTAAGCTTTACACCAATATCTTCACAATTCCCTCTGGCGTTTTTTTTCTTTTTAAAGTTCTCACTGCCTGTGTTTTACGCCCTTATTTCTAAACTTTCTCCTAAGGATATTTTTAAAAAAATATAAAAGTTTAATACACACATACTTCAAATTTTAACAAGTGCACTGAGTGAGATTATCAACTTTATAATAAGTGCTAAATCAAACATTCTGTGAAGTATACATGAAACTAAATCAAACATCTTGTGAAACATGAAATATGATTAATCTGATTATAACATTGTTTTAACCATACTTAAAGCTTCATCATATAATATCACATTAAAATCATCTTTGCAATGCAATTGTTGTTCTCTTTGGCACATCACAAGTCTTTTTTATAAAATTATACCACATAAGGAAAACCTCTTTTACTGTTCATATGCATACCTGACTGTTTTAAGACAGACTTGAACAATTATGAACCCATGCTTTAATGGCCTGTAAACAACACCATTTCTCACAGGCATAAACATTATTATTACAGGTAAAAAGTTGTAAAGATGAGCTTTGGTGGATATCATTGAAATCAGAAAAACAGTTACAGTGGCATATGACAGGCATTGCTGTGTTGGAAAAATGTCATGCATGCTATAGCTTACTCATGTTGTTCAAATTTAGGACAAATTTAGGTCACAGCCTAGACCTGATATCACCGCTGAGCTAGCCTAGCTAGAGAAGAGGGTTTCTTACATCTGTCTCTTTGAAATACTAGAATGTGAATGAATCAGAATCAAAAAAATGAATCAGTTTGTTATTATACAACATTTTCCTCTAATGTCAGAATGTCCAATATAAGCTATGGTCTTGTGTCTTGCAGTCTGTCAAACTTTGGATGTGTTTATGGAATACTAGAAAAACAAAAATATAAAATGCATGACATTCTGTTGAGTAAAGGTTGTGTTGCTGGACCTGAATATTAGGTCCTTGTCCTCTAAAGCTGTTTTAGTAAATTAATTAATATCTGATTATGATATTGATTTATTCTGCCTCACTGAAATCTGGTTGCAGGAGGATGAATATGTTAGTTTAAATGAATCCACTCCCCCCAGTCATTGTAATACTCATATTCCTCGAAGTACTGTCGAGGTGGTGGAGTTGGAGCCATATTTGACTCTAGTTTACTCATTAATCCTGAACCTAAACTAAATTATAATTCATTTGAAAGTCTCGCTCTTAGCCTGACTCACCCAACCTGGAAAACATTACAGCCAATATTATTTGTTATATTATATCGAGCTCCAGGTCCTTATTCTGAATTTCTATCTGAATTTGCAGAATTTGCATCAGGCTTGGTCGTTAAAACAGATAAAGTAATTATTGTAGGTGATTTTAATATTCATGTTGACAACCACAGTGATAGTTTTAGTACTGCATTTATCTCTTTGTTAGACTCAATTGGCTTCTGTCAGAGTGTAAACAAACCGACTCATTGTCTGAACCACACCCTTGACCTTATACTCTCATATGGCATTGAAATTGATCATCTAATAGTCTTTCCACATAATCCTATTCTATCTGACCATTTTTTAATAACCTTTGAGTTCATATTACTGGACTATAAGCCTTTTTTCAGAAACTCCTACAGCAGATGTTTATCTGACAGTGCTGTAGCCAAATTTAAGGAAACGATTACTATAGTATTAAATTCAATGCCATGTCTTAATGTTACAGAGGACTTAGCAGCTTCCTGTAGCCCCTCACACATAGATCAGCTCGTAAGTAATACTACAGACTCATTACAGACAACTCTTGACTCTATTGCACCTCTGAAAAAGAAGACAATACAACAGAGGAGGTTAGCACCATGGTATAGCCAACACACTCACAAATTAAAGCAAGAGGCACGTAAATCTGAACGTAAATGGCGTGCCTCTAAGCTGGAAGAATCTCGCCTAGCCTGGCAAGATAATCTTGCAATTTATAGGAAGGCTCTGCGTAATGCCAGAACAGCCTATTATTCCTCATTAATTAAGGAAAATAAGAACAACCCCAGGTTTCTCTTCAACACTGTAGCCAGGCTAACAGAGAACCACAGCTCTATTGAGTCATCTATTCCTTTAAGCCAAACTAGTAATGACTTCATGAGCTTCTTTAATGATAAAATTCTAAATATTAGAGACAAAATTCATCACCTTTTGCCCTCAACAGGCACTCATCTGATTTCAGATACAGCAAGTTTGGAAATAGCTATAAAATTTTATTTATATAGCCCAAAATCACAAAATACATTTGTCTCAGAGGGCTTTACAATCTGTACAGTGAGTGACACCCTCTGTCCTTAGACCCTCGATTCATATAAGGAAAAACTTGCCCACCAAAAAACCTTTTAACAGGGAAAAAGGGGGAAGAAACCTCATGAAGAGCCACAGAGGAGGGAACCCTCTCCCAGGACAGACAGACGTGCAATGGATGTCACATGTACAGAACAATCAACACACACACATATTGTACACTCACAATGAATTATAATGAATTACAATAGATGATAAGAATAGGTTACAATGAATGATGAATTATTACAGTAACAGTGGAACCTGTGATAGAGACACAGATGCACAGCAGCAAATCAATAACTAACTATAATCTGTAATAGGGATATGGTAAGAATGATGCATGTGTTGATGGTGACAACACATACAGTAGACGCCACGCAGGACCACAGTAGCAGGCACAGTCCACAAGAACCTGCTGGACGAGAGAGCACAGAAACTCTGGGGAAAAAGTTTAGTTAGTAACATGATAGATAGATAGATAGATAGATAGATAGATAGATAGATAGATAGATAGATAGATAGATAGATAGATAGATAGATAGATAGATAGATAGATAGATAAGGAGAGAGAGAGAAGGAGAGAGTGTGTAAGTCCCCCAGCAGTCTAGTCCTATGGCAGCACATGAAGAGCTTTGTATGTTAGTAGAAGAATTTTAAATTCTATTCTAGATTTAACGGGTAGCAAGTGCAAGGAAGTCAAAATGGGAAAGATGTGATCTCTGATCTTGGTTCCTGTCAGAACACGTGCAGCAGCATTCTGAATCAGCTGCAAACTCTTAAGAGACTTATTAGAGCAGCCTGATAACAAAGAGTTACAATAGTCCAGCCTAGAAGTAACAAATGCATGGTCTAGTTTTTCTGCATCCGCTTGAGAAATGATGTGTCTGATTTTGACAATGTTACGCAAGTGGAAGAATGCAGTCCTCGAAAGTTGTTTTATATAGTCATTAAAGGACAAATCCTGATCAAAGACAACTCCAAGATTTTTTACGGTGGAGCTGGAGGCCAGAGTGAAGGCTAAATCTCTGGAATGATAGTTTGGGTCCAATTACGAGAACTTCAGTTTTATCTGAATTTATCATCAGAAAATTGTGGGTCATCCAATTTTTTATGTCCTTAATGTACGCTTGGAGTTTAGTTAAGTGATTGGTTTCATCAGGCTTGATCGATAAATATAATTGGGTGTGACCACAGTGAAAGTTAATTGAATGATTCCTAATAATGTTCCCTAGAGGAAGCATATATAAACTGAATAGAAGTTGCCCTAATACAGAACATTGTGGGACTCCATGAGAAACTTTGGTTTGCATGGAGGATTCATCATTAACATGAACAAACTGAGATCGGTCTAGGAAAAATGGCCCTAAACCAGCCTAGGGTGGTTCCTTTAATGCCAATTTGATATTCCAGTCTCTGTAAAAGAATCTGATGGTCAATGGTGTCAAATGCGGCACTGAGATCTAATAGGATAAGTACAGAAATGAGTCTTTTGTCTAATGCCATTAGGAGGTCGCTTGTAACTTTGACTAGTGCGGTATCTGTGCTATGGTTTACTCTGAATCCTAACTGAAACTCCTCAAATAAGCTGTTTGTATGGAGAAAATCACATAGCTGATTGGCTACGGCTTTCTCAAGCATTCCAAAGAAATTAAATCGTACAAAACTGGACTTGGTTATATGTCTTTGAAGACGTTTCACCTCTCATCCAAAAGGCTCAGTTCATGCTAGCTTGTATAACTCATATAACCAAGTCCAGTTGCGTTCGATTTAATTTCCTTGGGATAACTATGACCTGGATGAATGAGAATATTCACAGGCCTTCTCAAGTACCTTAGAAAGGAATGAAAGGTTTGATATCGGCCTGTAGTTGGCTAAAACCTCTTGATCTAGAGTTGGCTTTTTAAGAAGAGGATTAATTACAGCTATTTTAAAGGACTGTGGTGCATATCCATAATAAAGACAGATTAATCATATCCAACAAGGAAGGGCTAACTAAAGGTAATACATCTTTAAGCAGTCTGGTTGGGATGGGGTCTAAGAGACAGGTTGACGGCTTAGATGAAGAAATTATTGAAGTTATTTGTTGAACGTCGATCGGAGAAAAGCAGTCTAAATATATATCAGGTTTTATAGCTATTTCCAAACTTGCTGTATCCGAAATCAGATGAGTGCCTGTTGGGGGCAAAAGGTGATGAATTTTGTCTCTGATATTTAGAATTTTATCATTAAAGAAGCTCATAAAGTCATTACTAGTTAGGCTTAAAGGAATAGATGACTCAATAGAGCTGTGGTTCTCTGTTAGCCTGGCTACAGTGCTGAAGAGAAACCTGGGGTTGTTCTTATTTTCCTCAATTAATGAGGAATAATAGGCTGTTCTGGCATTACGCAGAGCCTTCCTATAAATTGCAAGATTATCTTGCCAGGGTAGGCGAGATTCTTCCAGTTTAGAGGCACGCCATTTACTTTCAGATTTACGTGCCTCTGGCTATACCATGGTGCTAACCTCCTCTGTTTTATTTTCTTCTTTTTCACAGGTGCAATAGAGTCAAGAGTTGTCTGTAATGAGTCTGTAGTATTATTAACAAGCTGATCTATGTGTGAGGGGCTACAGGAAGCTGCTAAGTCCTCTGTAACATTAAGACATGGCATTGAATTTAATACTATAGTCATTGTTTCCTTAAATTTGGCTACAGCACTGTCAGATAAACATCTGCTGTAGTTTCTGCAAAAAGGCTTATAGTCCAGTAGTATGAACTCAAAGGTTTTTAAAAAATGGACAGATACAATAGGATTATGTGGAAAGAGTTTAGATGAGTTTAGATTAGATGATCAATTTCAATGCCATATGAGAGTACAAGGTCAAGAGTGTGGTTCAGACAATGAGTCGGTTTATTTACACTTTGACAGAAGCCAATTGAGTCTAACAAAGAGATAAATGCAGTACTAAGACTATCACTGTGGTTGTCACAGTTGTGAATATTAAAATCACCTACAATAATTACTTTATCTGTTTTAACGATCAAGCCTGATGCAAATTCTGCAAATTCAGATAAAAATTCAGAATAAGGACCTGGAGCTCGATATAATATAACAAATAAAACTGGCTGTAATGTTTTCCAGGTTGGGTGAGTAAGGCTAAGAATAAGACTTTCGAATGAATTATAATTTAGTTTAGGTTTAGGATTTATGAGTAAACTAGAGTCAAATATGGCTCCAACTCCACCACCTCGACCAGTACTTCGAGGAATATTACAATGACTGGGGGGAGTGGATTCATTTCTCCTGCAACCAGGTTTCGGTGGGGCAGAATAAATCAATATCATAATCATAATGTCCTACATGATGTGTGCTGATAACAACAATAAACTTAAACTGAGCTGGAATGGCATAATTAACCGTTCAGAACCGATCAGAAAAAAATTAAATAATTACATAATTTAACCAATACATACTAAAAAAAGAGAGAAGAAAAAAAAGTTATTGTCTGGTTCCCCTGACAGAGGGCTAACAAACAAACAGAAAAAAGAAGTTGCTTCAAGTCCCCTGTATAGCTTCCAGTTTCTCTATACTCACTGATCCCCATAGCTTATCCACTCCCACTAGATTAAATGTAACCCAGATAGTACAGAGGGTCAAACATTAACAAAAAAAAAAGAGTTTCTGTGCCCATAGAACATCAGCATAGGACCAGTTCACTAACACATGGACATTTGTTTGGGGAAGGAGAGAGAGGAGGAGAAAACAAAGCCACCAAGAAAAAAATGAATCCAATCCAATCCACTTTATTTGTATAGCACACTTTTTATAAATACAGGGTTTCCAAGGTGCTGCACAGAACAATAAAGCACAATAAATAGGTAAAACCATAAAACAGTGAGACCAAATAAAATATATAGATAAAAAAAGAAGCACTGTCTGCACAAGATAAAACATGGAAATATATTAATAGAAAAACATGAAAACAAAAATTTAAGAAAACATAACATAACATAAAATCAGAGTAAGAATAAAATCACATTAAAAATTAAATCAAATAAAGTCAAATAAACCATGGAGAAGAGATAGGTGTTAAAAAGAGTTTTAAAACGAGCTAAAGAAAAGGCCTGTCTGACATGCAGCAGCAATTTATTTCACAGTTTGGAGGCAGCAACAGTGAATGTTCGATATCCTCTGAGCTTAAGCCTAGCTTTAGTCACTCTCAGAAGCAGCTGGTCAGCTGACCTGAGAGAACGGCTGGGAGTGTAGGGGTGCAGCAGCTCAGAGAGATAAGGTGGAGCAAGGCCATTCAAGGCTTTAAAAACAAGTAAAAGAAGTTTAAAATGAATCCTAAAAATAACAGGCAGCCAGTGGAGTGAAGCTAAATCGATGAAATGTGCTCATATTTGTTTGTGCCAGTTAAAAGAAATACAGCAGCATTCTGAACCATTTGAAGACGAGTGACGGAGGACCCACTAACCCCCAAATGAAGTGCATTGCAGTAATCCAGCCGAATGGCTCACAAAGGCGTGGATTACTAATCAAATTGTTTTTGTTTTTGTTTTTTTGAAGGACTGGTTTAATTTTATCTAGCTGCCTCAACTGAAAAAAGCTTGACTTCACCACAGCCTTAATTTGACTGTCAAATCTAAGGTCTGCGTCCAGTGTTACCCCCAGATTCTTCACAATTAGGGCCTGATACTTTGCCAAGGGACCCAGATCAACAACAAAGTCTTGAAACTCCTAAAACTGCTAATTCGGTGCTATGCAATATTTTAAAACCAGATTGGAAAATCTCAAGAATTTTTTTCTCATTTAAAAAAAAAACTCCATAAGCTGGTAAAAAAACTATTTTCTCTAAGATTTTAGAGAGAAAAGGTAATTTTGAAATAGGCCTGAAATTTGTCATAACAGTAGAATCAAGCCTTTTTTTAACAAAGGCTGCACAACTGCATGATAAAAATTTGCAGGGACCTCTCCAGAGGACAGACTGCTATTAATAACTATGAGACAAGATGGGCCAATGGTGGGAAAAACTTCCTTAAAAAGTCGGGGTGGGACCGGATCATCTGGAGAACCCGACGGTTTCAAATGAAGCACGATCTCCTGCACAAAGGAGAGAGTCACAGATTCAAACATGTCCGACAAAGCAGAGCAGGGGATGAACACTGATAGGTCCGAAACAGGAGGTGAAATAAGTGCTCTGGTAGAAGTGACTTTATCAATAAACTCACACACAGCAGGAGAGGCCTCAATTCCAGTCTGTGGTGCATTCAGGGCAGAGTTGATCATTTTAAACAACACACGAGGCTTATGACAGTTTAACTGAACAATATCAGAAAAGTATTTTCTTTTTGCGTCTATCACAGTGTATTGGTAATGACGCCAGCAATCCCTCATTTTTTGAAAAGACACTTGCAGTTTGTCTTTTTGCCACTTCCTCTCAGCTCTTCGACACTCCTGTCTGACTGTGCAGGTTGTTTCATTTAACCAAGGCTCTGATTTCGCTTTCTGCTGCCTGGTCTTTAATGAACCTGAAGTGTCTATGGTAGATTGACACGTGTCTAGAAACCATGATCTGAGAGCCTCTGTATCCATGTACACAGAATAATGCTGTTCTGGCTAAAAACTACGGAGAAATGAGCAGTAGTGGAAGGGTTAATAACTCGACATTTGCGAGCAGCAGCACGAGGTTTAACTGTGTGACAGCAAACAGGAGCTTCAAAGAGTACAGGCATATGATCCGAGAAAAAAGCTTCACACACCTCCAGGTTAAGAACAGGCAAACCAGAAGATAAGACAAGATCAAGTGTGTGACCACATTCATGTGTAGGTCCAAATACATACTGGATCAGATTAAAAGAGTCAATGATATTTAAAAAGTCTCCCACTAACAGGTTTTCAGGGCAACACACGTGAATAGTACAATCTCCAACAATAAGGACCCGGTCATATTTAGGCATAATATCGGCTAAAAACATAGAAAAATCTGTTAAAAAGTTATTATATTTGGGAGGCCGATAGACATCAGCACACAGCACCGTGTGAGAAAGTCCCAGCTCAAACAAACTAAGTTCAAAGCTGGTGAAGGAGGATGGCAGCGATAACTGCTTACATTTAAAAACACTCCTAAAAATAGTCGCAATTCCTCCTTCTCGTCTGGACGTCCAAGGAGAGTTAAAGAAGCACCACTCATTGGGTAAAAAGTCTGTGAAGACGCTGAACTCACCAACACTCAGCCATGTCTCGGAGATAAAAAGGAAATCCAGTTCATTCGCAAGCGATCTGGCTTTTACCAGGCCAAACCTGGCAGGAAATAGCGGGTCAAGACAAACAGCTGACAGTGAAGCCCGACACAGAGGCCGCAGGTTCATCCCAGCCAAGCCTGACACCGGTACCAACCAGGCAGCTACAGGGTCCAGTGAACGACGAGAGAAACAAAGGCGAGGCCCCGCTCCATATCCACCTGGATCCGGACGTAGCAATCCAGCCCTCCAATCAGCTTCACAAGACAGCCACTACACCGGCGGCGGTGCCGTTTTCACCGTGGTGGAAATGCTCAAGTGCAGCAGAGCCACGTCGAGATGTCCAGCAGAAAAGACGGCAAAGTTCTCTTTCCAAAACGAACAAAACCGACAACATTTTTGACGGAGGCTCCAAGATCTAGCAGCGTCTGGTGGTCGTACACCAGCAGAGTGTTGACAGTTTGTGCAAGAAGTGTCAGAAACAGCAGAAACACACATAATAGTCGGAGCACCTGACGGCTCATCTCACACACTGGCACCATCTTGGCTCTGCTGAATATATAAATATATATATATATATATATATATATATATAAATAAATACAACAATACCCATATAGTATTATAGAAAAATGTCTAACAAAACTAGTCATGTATCTATTCTATATGATATGTGCATTTTGAGAAAGCATTTTTTTTAAGAAAACATAAACATGGCCAAAAGTTGACCAATTAAATTTTAGGTGCTTTGTTGTATTGTACAAAAGAAGAGTTTCTGTGCTTCCCATGTTATAAGGCATAGAACCAATTTACTAACCCATGAATGGCCGTTCAGGGAAGGAGTGGGAGAGAAAACAAGAAAACAAGCCACACAGTTTTATAGAAAAAGGGTGCGCAAGACTAGAGAGGTTGCATCTTCGTATAACCAAAAATAAAAAGGAAGCACACATTCATCCAGATTCACACTGTGATATGAGAGACAACTTTGCATAAACTGTACACATGATACTACCCCTACTGGAAAATGAGAAGTGTAGTCAGTGGTTAATGTCTGTAACATGGCTAATCAGAACAAGCCAAGGTAGACTCCATACTCAGCATCAGGTGGAGATTTACAAGTATAAGTAGACAGAAAGCATCCTACGACATCAGAAAGAGTTCACAGTTACTGTTTGTTGAATAGTGTCAAAACAGGCTTACTGGCTGGGTGAGTCATGCCTCGGGCTGGTATAGCAGCCGCAAGAGGCTGATTTGAAGCTTTGCAGGGGAAAGCAGAGCCGGCCAGAGGCCCAGGTTGTACAACTTGGCCATGACTTCGGGGTTAGACCACCCGCTGTTATAAAACTACAGTAATCCTCATGGGTGCGGATCGGTGAGCCACGGTACTCCAGGACGTTCCTCTGTTTGGGGTCCTCCCAGACTATTAACTCCTTGGTCTGGTGTCCGTGAACGCACAAAATCAAGGATCTGGCCCTCTTGGTCGATATTTTTGTTTTTGAGTTTAATACAAGCCTCTGACAAGCTGGAGCATGATGTTTCAAGAGCTTGGATGCGTTCCTCAGTTAAATTGGTGTTGGACTCCAGACTCTCAATTCTTTCACCAGTCAGTTGCTGTGGCCTGCATCGTGATGTTTAGCCTTGAGAGAGGCAACTGCCGACCTGAGCTCAGCAGACAGTGCCGCCGATATGGACTAGCGATGCTCCTCCAGCAGGCTAGTCAGATCAGGCATGCTTATCTGGTTGGCCATGGCGAGCGACTCGTCTTTCGCCGTGTCTCTCTCTTTAGCCAGGCTGGTTCTGGAGGCCATGGGGCTTGGAAAATATTATTCCCTCTTACTGGGGATTCGGTTCAGGTTTAGGTTATGAAAAGTAGAGTTTTTAAAATTCAGTGTGAGAGAGTGGGATGCATGCATCCACTCCATTCCCCTCTCCACCGGAAGTCGGTTGGCTTTGCAATCTGAGCGATCAGAGTGACAACAACAAATATTTTGAGTTTTTATTTGTATTACTGACATAATTCTCCATATACAGTATAATATACATTTTCTAGGGTTGTAAACAGTGGCTGCGGTTTAAAAGCTACAATTTAAAATCATCAGTTATTCATTCACTTTACTGCAGAAACCCAAACTGTAAATTGAGTGCAGTTACTAGCTTTCATTCTTCTACTCACAAACTCAAACTGACTGTCGAACTGTTAACTTCACCACATAAACAGTGGAGACACCTGTCCTCTAATCCACACAATCAATTTTCCCCTGTAATGAAAGCCTTATTGTGATGTTTCAGCTTCCATTCTGACTGACAGTGCCTGATTTGCCAAGACAATACAATACAATTAGTGGTGGGCCATTAACGGCTTATCGAGCGGTATAAAAAATACCGCCGTTAATCTATAATCAAAGTTGGGTTTGGAGCTGGGTCCTATAATAAGCAAAGTGATGACTTTCAACGTGATATTTTAGCGTGGATGTAGAAATAGCCGAATTGTACTGTAGGGGGAAATTCGGTTTTTAAACCTCTACGCGTATTCTGCCCTCGTTAGTTGCAGATGTTAACTTGGCAGATAGCTAACAGGGTTCTTCAATAAACACCGAGTCATCAGGCGAGTTTTGAGATGTTTACTGTTGAAACACTGTGAACTGCAATACAAAAATAGAAAATAAAATGTTACATGTTGTATGGCTTTCTTCTCTAACACATACAGGACACAAATATATATAAACAAGTTCAATTGTCCATTATCTAACAACAGAGAATAATTAGCGCATTTCTTCACATATAAATCCAATATAAACTGTTTCTAAAGCAACAACAACAGCTTCACTCAACGCTCTCTGTCTGTGGTAAAAAACTAAGAGACGCACAGCATGCAGTCCACAATCCCCCTGTTCCCTTAAAGGGACGGCACAACGCGCCTGTGAATTACCGAACTACCACACCAAACGTGATAGTCTATCATAGATGCAGCTACGAAGCCACAAGGCTTGCATCAGGGAAAATTCATTTTTAAGAAGCTTCCCCATGGTAGGAGTTCTTCCAGTCTCAAATACCACCTGAACGCAAAGCATCCCTTTGCTATAAGCAGTCAGTGATGCATTTTGCAAACTGATGCATTTTGTCTCATGTTCTAATGCATCACCTGTTTTAAGAAATCTAGATTAATCTAGATCAATTTCAAGATTTCAGTGATATTAATCTCGATTTAAAAAATTTGCTCCTGCCCTCCTGTGACCTTTCTAAGGATCTCCATGTGATAACTAAAGAGAGGGAGTTGATGTGAAGTGAAATGAGTGTAATCTTTATTTTCCTGGCTTTGCTTGCAAAAGAAAATGTCAGGTTCAAACAACCTAGGACATAAGAAAAAACACACAAAATGAGGCAAAGACAACAGTATAAGTTTTACTTGCAAGGAGAACAGGGAGATGTGCTCAGTTACAGATCTCCTACTCGCTCTAAGGCACACCTTCCGCCAACCTGCTTTTATTGAAATTAGGAGGTCCCTAGTTACATAGAATTCAAATGTGCATAAGGGGAGGGGGAAAAACACAGGATAACAAGTTCCATACATGGTGAAGACTACAAATCGTATATTAGTGTGTGTGTATGTCATCATTGATTAATTAACTCGGCTTGCACACAGCACATCTTCCCATAATTGGCACAAAAGTCCCAAAAGGGAGTCTCTTCCCGTGTTCTTCACTGCAGCTCTGGTACAAATCAATGTCACTCCCTAACATTCCTTACAGCAGCTGCTTTCCTGTTGACCTTAAACAAAAGGGGTGCAAGCTCACACGTTAAGCATCACAAACTTTAAGCATAAACGAGTAATATGAAACATTAAGTAATGAGAAACAATATAACAAGAATAAATGGATATAACTGGAAAAAAGCAAATAAGGGATAACTTTATTATAATGATTCTAACAGAAAAAGATTTAAAAATTCATAGATCCAAATAATGTTTTGATGCAGTGATTTTAATGTGTCTGAATCACAGCTGGACAAAAGTCTCCTTGTTTATTAAAGGAAAAGACAATTACATTTAGAGATGACCATAACATGTTTATTTCACAGCACAAACAAATGTTAAAGTATGTTGCATCAGTGTTGTTTCAGGTTTCGGCACAGAAGGACATGTGGCGAGTTAGGAGAAAAGGAGGATGCGGAAAAAGCTGCTGCTGTCCTCTCCCTCCCGCCATCTTGGCTCCTTATATTGTCAGCTGGTAATCAGTTGCAGCCAATCAGAAATTAGGGCTTGGCATCCCTCAACGAATCACCTTCCCGGGTTTGGCACAGTCCCATTTACCTGCGAGATTGAGAGAACACCGACGCAGACAGACACACAGCAGACTACAAATGATAAAAATACCACAGTGTGCCTCCTACAGCAAGTTAGTTGCAGTGGGTTGGGTGGGTTTTTTTGCCAAATAAATCAGCTCATTGAGTTCAGGCCTGACAGTAGTACTTATTTGATTCCAATAATTGGAATCAAATAATAACTATTGATCATGTCAAAAGAGTTGAAAAGAAAAGTGAGGAAAAGAACAATTCAATTCTGGATTTACTGGCATAGGGATACAGTCAGAGTCAGGTTGCTTCCATCCTTAAAATTTCTAAGACGGAAGTTCATAAGAACAAGGTCAAGCAACAGACACTGGGGACAACAAAGCTACAGACCGGCAGGGGATGGAAACGACTCTCCACTGACAGAAAGAAGGCAAATGGCAGCTGGGGTGAAGTGCACAGCAAGAATGATTCGAAACAGGCTCCAGGGGGCAGGGCTCCAGTCACATCATAAATGAAAAGCAAAGAAAAGCCAGGCTAAAGTTTGCAAAAGACTATAAAGATTGGACCATTGAGGACTGGAGTAAGGTCATCTTCTGTGATGACTCCAATTTTCAGCTTTTCCCAACACATGGGGCTTCCTATTTTGAAGATAAGATAAAAAAAAACAACAACAAAACATTAAATTAATAAAAAACATCATAAACCCTTTCAGCAGGGGAAAACTTCTTCGAGAGGAAGGCACAGGGATGGAGTTTGTCGTCCACTGGAGAACACTGCGAGAGTATAGCCCCAATGCCTCAACCAAAGCGTCAACCTCTACCACAAACTGCAGGCGTGGGTCAGGGAGAGAGAGGCTGTGGTGAAACGTTCTTTAAGCTTGCAAAAAGCTAGATCCGCCTATGGTGTCCACTGAAACTTAACATGGCAGGAGGTTAAAGCATGCAATGGAGCTGCCACAGAACGGAAGTTATGGATAAACAGTCTGTAAAAATTTGCAAACCCCAAAAAATATTATACCAATTTGCGGCTGGTAGCTGTGGGCCATTCAACCACGGCACCAATCTTGCCGTGAAATTCTTTTTTTTTTTTCATTTACTTTTTATTGATTCCATTCAGCATTATTCCATTCACATACAAGTAGAACCTACAAATGTTTCACACCAGGGCTCATAAATCTAAACAGACTAAAATAAATCGGAGCCAACTCACCACCAGGTGGTGATCAGTTGACAGCTCCACCCCTCTCTTCACCCGAGTGTCCAAAACATATGGCCGCAAGTCCGACAACACGACCACAAAGTCGATCATTGAACTACAACCGCGGGCGTCCTGGTGCCAAGTGCACATGTGGACACCCTTATGCTTGAACATGGTGTTCGTTATGGACAATCCATGACGAGCACATAAGTCCAACAACAGAACACCACTCGGGTTCAGATCAGGGAGGCCGTTCCTCCCAATCACGCCCCTCCAGGTCTCACTGTCGTCGCCCACGTGAGCATTGAAGTCCCCCAGGAGGGCGAGGGAGTCCCCAGAGGGAGCGCTCTCCAGCACCCCCTCTAAGGACTCCAAAAAGGGTGGGTACTCTGAACTGCCATTCGGCGCATAAGCACAGATGACAGTCAGGACCCGTCCCCCCACCCAAAGGTGAAGGGAGGCTACCCTCTCGTCCACCGGGGTGAACCCCAACGTACAGGCGCCGAGCCGGGAGGAAACAAGCAGTCCCACCCCCGCTCTGCGCCTCTCACCGGGGGCAACTCCAGAGTGGTAGAGCGTCCAGCCCCTCTCAAGGAGGCTGGTTCCGGAACCCACGCTGTGCGTCGAGGTGAGCCCGACTATATCTAGCCGGTACCTCTCAGCCTCGTGCACCAGCTCAGGCTCCTTCCCTGCCAGAGAGGTGTCGTTCCACGTCCCCAGAGCCAGCTTCTGCAACCGGGGGTCGGACCGCCAGGGTCCCCGCCTCCGACTGCCGCCCATCTCTCTATGCACCGCTCCCCCCCTGTGACCCCTCCCATGGGTGGTGGGCCCATGGGAACGGGGGCCCATGTCGTCTTTTCGGGCTGTGGTAAGGACCATGGGTAAGGACCCCACCACCAGGCGCTCGCCAACGAGCCCCACCCCCAGGCCTGGCGTCCGGGCAAGGGAGACTTGGTTCCGTCTGTTCTTGTTCTCATCAGGGGATGTTTGAGCTGCACTTTGTCTGGACCCTCACCTAGAACCTGTTTGCCTTGGGTGACCCTACCAGGGTTAATAGAGCCCCCGACAACATAGCTCCTAGGATCATTGGAACACGCAAACCCCTCCACCGCGGTAAGGTGGCAGCTCCAGGAGGGGGTTAAGTGATAGTTTATTATTATATTGTTGCAGACTCCTGTCGGCTGTTGAGGAGTCTGTGTCGTGTAAAAATTCTTAGAGTCTCAAATTGAAGAAGTTAAAATTATCCCAAAATCAGATCAGAAAAAACCTCTCTTTGGTCTCAAAAACTTCTCAGGAGTCAGAGTTCAGAGCAGCAACAAAGTGTACTTTTATTGCCAGGCAAGAAAAGTAGAGCACATCACAAAACACAGTGTGTATCAGAGATGACACAGAGATGCTCTAAGATGGCTCTGACCTGCTGGGGCTTTTGCCTCGTCTTGTATACCCTTTAGGTCACGTCTATGCCCATGGGCCTACGTGACAATTTGCACGATATCATTGCAGATGCAGACACCATTAGATATGTCTCTAGATTCTCATTGGTTACTTTTTGTGCACTACAGCTGAGGCAGATGCCACAGCTGTGCTTGTCTGCTGAGGCAGGTGCCACAGCTGTGCTTGTTAGCACATGAGGCTCTTCATCCATGCATATCCTATTTTCTTCTTTTTTTAAGGCTGTTTCTTGTAAGTTTCATACCAATAGCTTCACAATCGCCTTTGGCCTTTTTTAAGGTTCTCACTGCCTGTTTTACACCCTTATTTCTAAACTTTCTTCTAAGCATATTTTTTAAAAATATTAAAGTTTAATACCCACACACTTGAGATTATCAACTTAAGTGCTAAATCAAACATTTGTAAAGTATACATGAAATTAAAATCATCCTGCAATGCAGTTGTTGTTCTCTTTGGCACATCACAAGTATCAACAAAAAATTATACTACATTTGATGTTGTGGTGTTTCTGAATCTAGTGGTCCTGCATTTCACACTCCTATACCTCCGGCCTGAGGGGAGGAGAGTAAACAGTCTGTGTTGAGGATAGGTGGGGTTCTTGATGATGGAGGCAGCTCTACTGCGGACTCTACACTGGTAGATGCTCTGCAGAGAGGGCAGGGGAGTCCTGGTGATCTTGGAGGCTGTCTTCACCACTCTCTGCAGCCATTGCGGTCCATGACAGTAGAGCTGCTGTACCATACAGTGATGTAGCTGGTGAGGATGGACTCAACAACGCAGCTGTAGAAGTTGCTGAGGATCTTTGGTGACATGCCAAAACTCCTCAGCCTCCTCAGGATGTACAGGCTCTGCTGAGCTTTCTTCAGGTGAGGTCCTTACTGATGTGGACGCCCAGATATTTAAAGCTGCTCACCCTCTCCACTTCCTGACCCTGGATGAGCAGTGGTTGATGAGTCCTCCTCTCCTTCCTCATGTCCACTATCATCTCCTTGGTCTTGTTCTTGTTCAGGGTGAGGTTGTTGTCTTTACCCCACATCACCAGACTGGCCACCTCCATCCTGTAGGCTGCTTCATCACCGCCAGTCTTATCACGGCGGTGTCGTCTGCAAACTTCAGGATGACTTTGTCCTCGTGGGAGGCCACACAGTCGTAGGTGAACAGGGCATAGAGGATGGGACTGAGGACACAGCCCTGTGGTGTTCCTGTGTTGGTGACGATCCTGGCTGAGGTCCGGATTCCTATCCTGACAGACTGAGGCCTGCCAGTCAGAAAGTCTTGCAGCCAGTCACAGAGGGTGGGGTGTAGTCCGATGGAGAGCAGTTTGTCAGTAAGTTTGTGGGGGATGACTGTATTGAACGCAGAGCTGTAATCAATAAAGAGCATCCTTATGTAGGAGTCTTTATTCTTCAGGTGCGTGAGTGAGATGTGCAGGGCTGCAGCGATGGCATCCGCAGTGGACCGATTCGATCTGTAGGCGTACTGCAGGGGGTCCTGGTATGCTGCTCTGAATGTGGGTCAGCATCACTCTCTCGAAGCACTTCATAATGATTGGAGTGAGTGCTTCTGGCTGGTAGTCATTCAGGCAGGTGGGGGGGGGCTCTTCTTGGGGAGGGGCACGATGGTGGTGTTCTTAAAGCAGGAGGGGACAGTTCTCTGGCTGAGGGAGTGGTTGAATATGGAGGTGAGAACGTCTGTCAGCTCATTAGCACAAGATCTGAGGGCTCGTCCAGGGATGTTATCTGGCCCTGCTGCCTTGCGGGGGTTGATCCTCCTCAGGGCTTTGTTCACTTGAGCTGGTGAGATGACCGGTGCGGGGGAGGAAGGTGTGGTGGTTGCAGTGTCTGTCGGCCTCCTCTCTGTGTGGGGACTGGAGGTCTCGAATTGGGCATAAAAAGGGTTGAGGTCGTCGAGCAGGCTGTCTGTGGCACTGATGATACTGGTGCTACTCCTGTAATCTGTGATGTGCTGCAAACCCTGCCACATGCTCCCTGGGTCAGCAGTGAAGCCATAGAAGCCATCCAGCTTCTCCATATACTCCTTCTTGGCTGCTGTGATGGCCTTTCTCAGTCCGTCCTACTGTCCTCCTCTGCATCATGTCAACCATCTCTCTACCTTTTCCTGTCATAGTTCCAACATTCAAAGCTACTCTCAGTCCTAGGCTCTTGGATTTCATCTTCTCTCTCTTCCTACGAACACACCATCCTCCCCTCCTTCTTCGACCAACAGTAGTCAAATTTCCACCGGCACCCTGTAGGTGAACGGCACCGATGGCAGTCATTGTTAACCCGGGCCTCAAACGATCCGGTATGATGGAAGTAATAGATTTGATTCGCATATTAGATTTGGTCGCATGCTGTGTTCCAGTTTTGTTGAGGTACTGGATTTCACTCAATAAATTATCAGGGAAACTCAGTGAAATGTCTTGGAATAGACTCAAGCTCACACAGTGCACAAAGCACACACTGTTTTCCTGTGGTGCACTCCTGTTATTTCCTTGGCAGCATATCTTGGTGACTAGTAGACCAGATGTGCAGTAGAGGGGGGTGATGATGCTAATCCACTGTAATTTTGGTGCCAAATGTGAGTGTGTCTTGTGCCATCAGCTACTCATCTGTCACAGCCTCTAACACATATCCACTTATAATGTATGATAGTGTATTTTTTCTGATCTTGCACCATATGTGCACCTGCCCAGCCTGCCTGCAAAAATGCCAAAAGTGTGTTAGGCACACCCAACTATAATTATATTACTTGTATTTGTTTGTTTATACTTATAGCTCTTATCCAGATAGACAACTTGTGAATATGCCATCATTTCCTGTGATTAAATTCTGTCAACTCTGTACACACAAGTAATTGAGTATGTTGTCTTCAGGCTGAAGTAGAAAATGTACGCTTGTGTTGGACCGTGGACAGTTTTTTCTTTATTAAATGTTGCTAAAATGAAGATAGGTGTGTTTTTTTGCAGTTCATTTTGAGAGTGCAACACCAGCACATAGGTCTAAATTAGGTAGCTGCTCTACTGTTAGCACTAATGGTATGTCGCTCAAGTGAGCTGCGTGATTTGCATATGACAGCCTATGAATTGCTTATGGGAAGGGAAGACATAGGGAAATGGCCCAGGTTTAGTGTAGTATAATTTTTTGTTGAGACTTGTGATGTGCCAAAGAGAACAACAATTACATTGTAGGATGATTTAATGTGATATTATATGATGATTAGATTAATCATATTTCATGTTTTACAATCATATTTCATGTTTTACAAAATGTTTGATTTAGTCTCTTGTATACTTCACAAATGTTTGATTTAGCACTTATTATGAAGTTGATAATCTCACTCAGTGCACTTGTTAAATTTAAAGTGTGTGTATTAAACTTAAATATTTTTTATTTTAAATATCCTTAGAAGAAGGTTTAGAAATAAGGTTGTAAAACAGGCAGTAAGAAGTTTTAAAAAAATAAGGCCATAGGGAATGGTGAAGATATTGGTGTAAAACAAGAGATAATAAAAAAAGAAAAGAGTCTCATGAGCGAAGAGTCACCGGTGAAGGACAGCTGTGCCACCTGCCTCAGCTAAGACCAGTGCACCAATGAAAATCTAGAAACTTATATAATGGTGTCTACAGCTGCAGATATCGTGCAAACTGTCACGTAGGCTCAAGGACATAGGCATAGGCTACTACATGTCAGAGCCATCTTAGAGCATCTCTGTGTTATCTCTGATACGCATTGTGTGTTTTTGTGATGTGCTCTCCTTTTTTTGCCTGGCATTAAAATAACACTTTGTTGCTGCTCTGGTCTCTGACTCCTGAGGATTTTTTGACACCAAAGAGTATTTTTTTCTGATCTGATTTTGAGACAATCTTAATTTCGTTAATCTGAGACTCCAAGACTTTTTACACGACATTAGCCCTTTTGGAAGATGAAATGCAAGCATATGTGGCATATACATATATGGCCAGTTTCCATGTATGCTTCTGACAGGCAAAGGAAAGAGGGGGTACAAGAGAGACTTGCTGAGCAAAAGAGCAACACAGTACAACCTCGAGACAGAGACAAGGTGTTTGTAAAGGTGTTTAGAAGGAAGTGGTATAACGAACGCTGTGAAGGACCGTATGAAGTTGTTCACAGTACTGGAACTGCGGTCCAGGTCAAAGGGTCTCTAACATTGTATCATATGTCGCACTGTGTTAAAGCACCGAGAGAAGAAGTGCCACTCTCACAGAGTCAAAATATTGAAAGCTCAACAGAGCATGAAGAGATTGTGGATGAATATGCAGCAAGAGAAGAGATACATGAAAATCTCCAAAATCAGAACCCAGAAGGGGAGATTGTCCATGTTGTGGACAATGATGATGATTTTGTGCACATTTCTGATGATGCCAGAAATGACACTGCAGTTGACAGACAGGAAAGAAGATTTGAGGTCATTGATTTTCAACAGGTCTCAGAACCAACAGAGTCTATTTCAGAGGGAAAGCACAAAAAGTTACGCAGGGCGGTGACTCTGCTGGAGGAGAATCCAGAATTTCAGTACAGCAAAGGAGTCCGAGACCAGTTAGGAAAAAGGTCAGACCAAGACGATATGAAAACTAGAGCTAAAGTGAACTTAGGGAAGTTAGTCTTCCCAACGTTAAAGACTTCTGAAGGCATTTAACTACAGTGAAGCCTCAGATGATATCTACAGCACCAGATACTTCGAAGACTGTAGTCAGAGTTAAACTAGGGAGAGCAGTTATATTTCCTTGTAAATGTGGAAGATGGAATATTGGTAGCAGCAATCCTCCTAAGTAGGAAAATAGTCGTGGTGAGGATGTGATGTTAATAGGATCTGAAATGGATGTGCCTCGAGACCAAAGAAAGTATTTGTTGCACAATGACATTAGGTGGGTGAAAATTAGAGATGACTGTTCACTTGTTTTGCGTAACGTTACATGGAAAGACCAAGGAGAATATATATCTTCTTACTTCAACCCAGAGTTTAAATTTGTTCCAAGACAAAATTATTGGATACAGGGCTATAGAATTCGTAAGGTGACACATATGATAAAAGATTTCAGACCTATTGGAGGTTTTACGGTTGCTGGAGGGGTTCAGAAATCATTCACCATTGTGACTACTTTAAGGGTAAATACTGCACAGATGAAATTTCTTACTTTAGCTTAGGAAAAAACTAAGAGTGTTAATTTATCAACTAAGGCTACTACTCTTAGGACTTTGAAGGAGATAAATACTACAACAGCAACAATGCCTTTGACATATGCAAAATATGAGAATTTGACATTTTTAGAATCTGAAAAGAGAGGCAACGCTGCTGATGAGCTGCAGATTGATACCCCATGTCTCTTTGCATAGCAATGGCTATATTCATGTGTTTGCTTAAATCATATCTTTGGATGCATGTTACAATTCCTCTTTTAATTGGGTTGGAGTACATTAAATGATCGCCTAAGGCAGAGGGGCCGTGAGAGAATTTTTCCTGTCTAGATTGTTTGAAGGAATTTTTAGGAAAGATAGCTGCCTGACAGGTTTTTTCACTCTCATACTCCATAAAGTCGTGTTATAGAAAGAATTATTACTTTTATTATTATTACTTATTATTACTTACAATTATAAACCATTATTATTGTTTTGTTTTCCAGTCTCATTATAGAAGACTCGAAGGGGGGAAATATGTAGTGTATGTGTATGAGCTATGTGTTCTTCAGTATTGATGAGCTATGCATTTTTCAATATCGATGAGCTAGGTATTTTTCAACAAAGCACTGTCCTAGTAAGGAAATGTAAGGGGCCATAGGATTGAAAAGAAAACAAGGAAACCCCTTCCTCATAAGTGGTTGCAGAACAATTGGGGTTGTAAAGGGCATGAAGGGGATTTTACACATGTGAGCGCCATAGTGAGCGGCAGCTTGTTACAGCAGCTCCGAACTTTCTACCTCGATTTAGTGTTTTTCTACCGCTTTTTAGTGTATTTCTGTTGCTGTTTTTTTACCTCATCGACACTTTAAGCAAGTGGGAGACATTTCCCTATGTCTTCCCTTCCCATAAGCAATTCATAGGCTGTCATATGCAAATCACGCAGCTCACTTGAGCGACATACCATTAGTGCTAACAGTAGAGCAGCTACCTAATTTAGACCTATGTGCTGGTGTTGCACTCTCAAAATGAACTGCAAAAAAACACACCTATCTTCATTTTAGCAACATTTAATAAAGAAAAAACTGTCCACGGTCCAACACAAGCGTACATTTTCTACTTCAGCCTGAAGACAACATACTTTTTTTTCTTGTCCTCCTAAAGAGAGTGTCATTTTTTAAAGGATTAGTACAAACATTTCCAATCTTCATAATATGCTTTTAACCTTGAAATAATAATAATATGAAATACCTGTAACAACTGGTGGTCGGGTCCTTACCCATGGGGCCCAGCCGGGCCCAGCCCAAAAAGGCGACATGGGCCCCCCTTCCCATGGGCCCACCACCCATGGGAGGGGTCTCAGGGGGGGAGCGGTGCGAAGAGAGATGGGCGGCAGTCAGAGGCGGGGACCCTGGCGGTCCGACCCCCGGTTGTGGCTGGGGAGAGGGAAGTCTGGGCTTCCCTGCTGAAGCTGCTGCCCCCGCGACCCGACCACGGATAAGCGGAAGAAAACGAACGAACGAACTATAAAGCAAATTACTTCCACTGGACTCTGATATTCTAGAAAATAATTCAATATGAAATTACTATTCCAGTGTGCCACATCCTCCCCCACTAAAAGAATAAAATGTTAGCAAAACATTTTACTTTAGGTGGACTGTTTCAACATTTGTTTAACCTTAAGGTTGTAATTCCCAACAATATTATGTAAACATTAATAAGTATACAGATATCGCTATGACAACATCAGTAACTACCCTTCTAGTGACTACATCAGCATGACTACAGGAAAGATAGCAACTGTTTCTTTTCCTGCTTTGTTGTATTGTCTTAATTCATCGGTACATTGGTACGCCTCCCAAGTCCATTAAGTCACATTTGGCAATATCTACCATTCCAACATACTTAATGTAACTTAACATTATACATGCTTTGACAAGTAGTACAATCAATTACAGAATACCTCTTCTGTCACTGTCACTGTGACATTGCAACACACTTATTTCTGTAAGTACTCCTTTATCTATCTACTTATGTGTAGTTTTGCATGTCCTCTTAGTCTCAAGAAATGAATTTCTGAAAATGACTACTGAATTACTGTAGCTGTATCATTAAACACATTAAACAAGATTAACCTTTTCAATTAACATTTTACAATGATGTAATACTAGGTTTCCCTAATTCATCATATATAAGGATACATCTTGGTTGACGTGATCTTGTAGAACGTCTCGTCCTTTCAGCATCATGGTCGTCTTCTGAAGACACAGAGGACTTCTTACTCTGAGTCTGAACTCATCTCCTGTTCCTGAATATCCTCCACATGTTGTAACTCCTCTGTTTAACCATGATGACGCGTGATACAGTTACCATCTTGTGACTGGCTCCTTTCTTCATGAATGAGTTTCTCAGCCTGGTCTCCTCTCCTCGAGTGTCGTACTTCTGTGGGCATAAATACTGGAGCATTTGGGTGAAGATGCATGTTTTGACTCTGATCGTGGTGAATTTTGGCAAGGAAACCTGCCAAAATTCCAAAAGTGAATTTTGGTCATGTATGATGGGGCCAGTGTGTGAGGCGAGCAATCAGGTTTGTTTCTGCTGTTTCTGACACTTGATTCTTTTGAGGGAGTAAAGGCGTGGTCATGTGTGATGGCGCCAGTGTGTGAGGCGAGCCGTCAGGTGCTCCGACTACTATGTTTGTTTCTGCTGTTTTTGACACTTGTTACACAAATTGTCAACACTCTGCTGGTGTATGATTGCCAGACGCTGCTAGATCTGGGAGCCTCCATCAAAAATGTTGTCGGTTTTGTTCGTTTTGGACAGAGAACTTTGTCGCCTTTTCTGCTGGACATCCCGACGTGCCTATACTGCACTTCAGCGTTTCCGCCACAGCAAAAACGGCACTGCCGCCGGGGTAGGCGTAGTGGCTCTCTTGTAAGGCTGAGGGCTGGATTGCTGCGTCCGGATCCAGGTGGATATGGAGTGGGGCCTCACCTTTGTTTCTCTCGACGTTCACTGGACCCTGTCGCTGTCTGGCTGGTACCGGTAGCGGGCTCAGATGGGATGTTCCTGCCCCGGGGACCCTGCTCTCCTTGTCTCCGCTAGCGCGGAGTGAATCTAGGGAACCTGCAGCCTCTGCGTCGGGCCTCTCTGTCAGCTGTTCGTCTTGACCCACCAGCTCCTGCCAGGTTTGGCCTGGTAAACGCCAGATCGCTTGCGAACAAATCATTTATCCTTAAGGACTTCATATCACGGGAACTGGATTTCCTTTTTATCTCTGAGACCTCTTTCTCACACGGTGCTGTGTGCTGTGGTCTATCGGCCTCCCAAATATAACAGACTTTTTAACTGATTTTTCTATGTTTTAGCCAATATTATGCCTAAATATGACCGGGTCCTTATTGTTGGGGATTTTAGTATTCATGTGTGTTGCCCTGAAAACCTGTTAGCGCAAGACTTTTTGAATATTATTGACTCTTTTAATCTGATCCAGTATGTACTCGGACCTACACATGAACGTGGCCACACACTTGATCTTGTTTTATCTTCGGGTTTACCTGTTCTTAACCTGGAGGTGTGTGAAGCTTTTTTCTCAGATCATATGCCTGTACTTATTGAAGCTCCTGTTTGCTGTCGCACAGTTAAACTCCCCGCTGCTGCTCGCAGATGTCGAGTTATTAACCTTCTACTGCTGCTCACTTCTCCACAGTTTTTAGCCAGAACTGTGTTATTCCTGAGCCTGTGTACATGGATACAGAGGCTCTCAGCTCATGGTTTTTCGACACATGTCAATCTGCCATAGACACTGCGGCTCCATTAAAGACCAGGCAGCAGAAAGCAAAATCAGAGCCCTGGTTCTGATATTGTTCAGTGAAACTGTCATAAGCCTTGTGCGTTGTTTAAAATTATCAACTCTGCCCTGAAAGCACCACAGACTGGAATTGAGGCCTCTCCTGTTGTGTGTGAGACCTTTCTGCACTACTTAATTGATAAAGTCACTTCTACCAGAGCACTTATTTCACCTCCTGTTTCTGACCCTTCTGTGTTCGTCTCCTGCTCTGCTGTATTGGACACGTTTGAACCTGTGACTCTGTTCTTTGTGCAGGAGATCGTGGATCATTTGAAACCGTCGGGTTCTCCAGATGATTAGGTCCCACCTCGACTTTTTAAGGAAGTTTTTCCCCACCATTGGCCCGTCTTGTCTCACAGGTATTAATAGCAGTCTGTCCTCAGGAGTGGTCCCTGCAAATTTTAAACATGCAGTTGTGCAGCCTGTGTTACAAAAAAAACCTGGGCTCGATCCTACTGTTTTGACAAATTTCAGGCCTATTTCAAAATTACCTTTCCTCTCTAAGATCTTAGAGAAAATAGTTTTTTACCAGCTTATGGACTTCTTAAATGAAAACAAAATTCTTGAGATTTTCCAATCTGGTTTTAAAACATTGCACTGCTTTTAAGAGTTTTTAATCATATCTTTTTAGCTACTGACTCTAGTCACTGTGTTGTCCTCTTACTTTTAGATTTGACTGCAGCATTCGACACAGTCGACCATGAAATTCTGATTGCTCGTTTGGAGCAGTGGGTGGGCATCAGTGGCACAGCTCTGGATTAGTTCAGGTCCTACCTGTCTCATAGGACATTCTGTGTTAGCTTGGATGATTCTGTGTCCTCTACTGCCCCTCTCTCATGCGGGGTCCCACAGGGCTCTGTGCTTGGCCCTCTTTTATTTTCTCTTTACCTGCTCCCACTTGGTTCTATCCTCCGTAAACACGGCATCTCTTTTCACTGCTATGCAGATGACTGCCAGATCTACGTCCCCCTCAATAAATCAAATTCATACTCTGTAGACCCAATGCTAGAGTGCTTACAGGACCTTAAAGCTTGGATGGCCATAAATTTTCTAAATTTTAATGAAAAAAAGTCAGAAGTCATGCCCCCCCCCCCGGGTCCCTTGGCAAAGTATCAGGCCCAATTCCCCAATTGTGAAGAATCTGGGGGTAAAAGTGGATCCAGACCTTAAATTTGACAGCCAAATCAAGGCTGTGGTGAAGTCGAGCTTTTTTCAGTTGAGGCAGCTAGCTAAAATAAAACCAGTTCTTTAAAATAAACAATTTGATACAGTAATCCACGCCTTTGTGACCACTCGGCTGGATTACTGCAATGCACTTTATTTGGGGGTTAGTGGGTCCTCCATCTCCCGTCTTCAACTGGTTCAAAATGCTGCTGCACGTCTATTAACTGGCACAAACAAATTTGGGCACATTTCACCGATTTTAGCTTCACTCCACTGGCTACCTGTCCATTTTAGGATTTATTTTAAACTTCTTTTATTTGCTTTCAAAGCATTAAATGGCCTTGCTCCACCTTATCTCTCTGAGCTGCTGCACCCCTATATGCCGTTCTCTGAGGTCAGCTGACCAGCTGCTCCTGAGAGTGCCTAAAGCTAGGCTTAAGCTCAGAGAGGATCAAGACTTCGCTGTTGCTGCCCCGAAACTGTGGAATGAACTACCGCTGCATGTCAGACAGGCCTCTTTGCTGGCTCGTTTTAAAACCCTTCTTAAAACCCACCTATATTCCTTGGCTTTTAACTCCTTGTAGAGTGTTGATTCTGTTTGACTTTATTTGATTTTATACTTAGTTTTTTGATTTTATGATATTTCATGTTTTCTTTTTTGTGTATATTTCCATATTTTTATCTTGTGCAGACAGTGCTTCTTATTTTATCTATTTATTTTTATTTTTGTTTTTATGCTATATATTTATTGTGCTTTATTGTACTGTGCAGCACTTTGGTAACCCTGTGTTTATAAAGCGTGCTAATCAAATAAAGTGGATTGGATTGGATAAAATGAGAATAGGTTACAATGAATGCAGTGGACGCCACACAGGACCACAGCAGCAGCCACAATCCACGAGAACCTGCTGGACGAGAGAGCACAGAAACTCCGGGTGTAGAGGCAGAGATTTTTTTTGGGTAGTGGGTGTGGCTACATGTGTGTGGGCGTGGGTGTGAGCTGAATGATTGCCAAATGAATATCACCTGCATCTGCCTGTGAATCTGTTATAGAGAGAGTGTGAGGTAGAGGCCCATTATTTCTGTTGACCGCAAAGGTTAATTTTTCCATCATTCAACAGCATAAATGTATGTATGTGTTTGTTGCAAGGGTAAATAAACAACATCAACCTGCAGTGAAGATTCGATGCTTTATCTTTGGACTCAGAGTGTCAGACAGAGCTCTGCTTTCTCCTCTCAGTGACTAATATTGGTCTTTGATAGTCACACAACATTGTCAACAGAACTGGCTACGGATCCGACACTTACCTTCTGATGCTTCACTGGATTTGTGCACTTTGGACCACTCAGCCTCTTTGGATGGTGACCGTGAGTAACTTTGAATGAAACAAAGGAGCGCAGTACAACCCATGGTGTGTGAAATTCAGTTCATTAATACTATGAAGTATATTTGCCTGGACACAGTTGATGCTGATTACTGCTGCATATTGGATATCTGTGGCTGTCATTTGATGTCATTATCACTTGAGAATAAATTAACCTGTGGAAAAGTTCTTCACTTGTTGGTGCACATTAAGGAAGTGAAGTTGGAAGTGGATGTTTGATGCATTTATTGCTGATGGTCAAGCCTGAATAAAAGTGGATTTGAAAGCAACAGTGAATTCATGTATGGAGTCACAATTGTGCCAAACCAAAACAGCAAAGTTGGATGTGGATTCATGATGCAAATGTGGATTGTGAAATATGTTGTCTAAACTTTTGTGGTGCACACATTGATGGGTGTCAAGAACAATGGATCAAAGGCTGGTTCAAATGCAAATAAAACTGATAACACTGAAATTGTGAAAAGAAAAATCATTCTCACCGAAAAGGTCTTAGGGTGCAAAATGGAGAAGCTTCAAAAAGAACGCCAAATAAGAATGAATAAAATTAAACGTATCATTATTGCTTTAAAGGAGCTCATGGAGAATGATTCAAATATTTCAAAGGTACAAACTCAGGTGGACATTTTGATGCAATTACATAAAGAGACAACTTCCCTGCATGAGTCATATTACCTGAGGTGGAAAAGGATAAACAAAAAGTGTGGTTTGCAAGCATCAATACCTACAACAAAGGATTTATTGAGGAGCAAATAAAATTTTATTTATATAGCCCAAAATCACAAAATACATTTGTCTCAGAGGGCTTTACAATCTGTACAGGGAGTGACACCCTCTGTCCTTAGACCCTCGATTCGAGTGAGGAAAAACTTGCCCACCAAAAAACCTTTTTACAGGGAAAAAGGTGGAAGAAACCTCAAGAAGAGCCACAGAGGAGGGATCCCTCTCCCAGGACGGACAGACGTGCAATGATGTCACATGTACAGAACAAATCAACACACACATATTGTACACTCACGATGAATAATAGTGATTGACAATGATAAAATGAGAATGTTTACAATGAATGATGAATTATTACAGTAACAGTGAAACTAGTGGTAAAGATGCACAGTAGCAAATCATTAACTAACTATAAACTGTAATGGGGACATGGCAACAATGATGACGGCGACAACACACTGTGGCGTCTGACCCCGACCCAGCACAGACCCAGACAAAGTTCGAGGTTTTAAGGACCAATTTATTTAAGCAAAATTAAACCGGAAACATGCCAGTCCAACATAAATTCCTCCCAAGCCGGGGACAATCGGGGTTAAAGGGAAAAAAGGGGCTTTCACGCTCGGTCCTAAGTTGCCTACAAACCAAAAGAGAAAAACACGAGTTTTCAAATAAACACCATTAATCAATGCGGCATGAGTGGAGTGTGGAGATCGTCACTAGTGATGGCAGCGCGACACTGAAGCTTCGATACGTGCTTCGAACCCTGGACTACAATTCCATAGAAGCACTGCTTCGAAGCTTGCTTTGGTGCGAAAAAAAACACGTGACATGTGACGTCCGAAGCAGAAACTGCTTCGTTGCCGGAATTAATCATCTGACTGGTTCGCGGTCCAATCAGGTGAATGAATGGCACTGCCTCGTCTCGATTCTGACAGTTGACAGGTTGAGACAGTTTTGAAGTTGAGCGCCTTCAACACTTTATAACCGCTCTAAACAATGCACTATTTGTGGGTTGTTGTAATAGAAGTGTTGTTGTTGTGCCAAGCATGGAGCTGCTATGAACCAGGGGAACACAAATCAAGGTAGGTTATAACACAATATGATATGACTAAATTTCATGACTCATAGGACTGCTTCATTAAAATGCAATTTCTCATACATTATTTTCTTTTATTAATTTTCTTTTTATTTCTTTTCTTTTCTTTATTTATTTGTCTTAGTAGACCGGAAGCGAGAGCTAGATGAGTCCCTTGTGAACATGGTGGTGAAAGACTCACAGCCTTGGATGACTGTGGATTCAAGGAGTTTGTGGCATTGCTGGATCCAAAATATACTCTTCCATCCAGACAGGCTCTAAAGAACAATTTTTATGTACACCCGCCTCATCAGTTCCTTGTAAGCGAGTTTTTATCAAAATGTGGAGAAATTGTCAGCAAAAAAAGAAAACGACTCAGTCCAAAAACTGTTAAAAAAATAATGTATCTCAATAAAAATCTTTGACTGCCCCCCATCCTACGTAATCACCTCTGTTACACAAGCACACCTATGTCATAGGTTTACTACCTAAACCTATGTTATATTTTCCCATCACTTTCCTCAATAACACAATACACACATTCATGGTCTCATTAATCCTTATTTGTGAATAGAACATAATAACCAGTGTGTGTGTGTGTAATTTAAAAACTTCCTATCCACCAACTAGCCTAATTTGACTGCAGCCTGGTACTTTGCCAGGAGAGGTCACCATAACAGAAGCTTCGAGTAATGAACCCATTTTCGAAACAATTGGCTCAAGTGGTTCGGTGCTTCGTAAAAGCTTCATTTACCCATCACTAATCGTCACTTACCGCCGGACAGTGTTTCCCCCAGGAGAGTTGAGCACAGAGTGAGGGAACCAACCTGAGCTCCTTTTAAGCACAGCTGCCTCTGATTGAACAGGTGCGATCAATTCCAGCTGCTCCAGGATGACACGTGGTACGTACCGCCCCTCCACTAGTTGCCCTAGGCAACGGGCCTGTCTGAGGCCCTGCACTTCGTGTCCCTCACTCTGGCTCACCCTGTAAGAAACCTTACCTGTCCGGCGGGGCTGGAGCGAGACTCCACATATCCCCCCCCCTAAGCTCGCCGCTCGGGCCGGGAGCTTCATCTCCTTCATAGCGCCGAGACAAGGCATCAGCATGTTGTATGGCTTTGCCGGGCCGATGCTCAATCTTGAACCGGTAGTTCTGAAGGTCCAGAAACCAGCGGGTGATGCGGTCATTGCTGTCCTTGTTAATGGCCATCAACTTCAGCGGGGTGTGGTCAGTAATGAGGGTGAACTCTCTGCCCCAGAGATAGTAGCGAAGATGGCTGATGGCCCATTTCACTGCAAGGGCCTCCTTCTCCGCCGTTGAATAGTTTCTTTCGTGCTTTTGTAGCTTTCGGCTCACGAAGGTCACTGGGTGTTCATCCCCGTCGATAACTTGGGACAGGACGGCCCCCAGACCGGTCCCCGACGCGTCGGTGTGGAGAATGGAGCGTTTTTTTAAAATCAGGGGCCACTAGCACCGGCTCCTCACAAAGAGCCCCCTTTAGTGTCTGGAAGGCCCTCTCACTTTCCTCTGTCCATTTTACATGGTGTGGCAACCTCTGTCGGGTTAAGTCATATAGCGGGGCTGCAATTGTAGCAAAGTGATTAATAAATCTCTGGTAGTATGACACCAGGCCAATGAAAGATTTCACCTGTTTTTTGGTGACTGGCCGGGGCCAACTCGGATCTTCTCAATTTTCGTCACTTGGGGTTTCACACAGCTTCGCCCTATAGTGTAGCCCAGGTAGTCTGTCTCTTTTAGGCCCAACAACACTTTTTTGCATTGGTTGTCAACCCCGCTCGTCGTAGGGCCCCTAAGACAGCTTCCAGGTGCAGCAAATGGAGGCTCCAGGTGGCGCTGTGGACGACAATATCATCCAGATAGGCAGCCGCATACTCACGGTGGGGGCGCAGCACCCTGTCCATCAGGCGCTGGAATATAGCAGGGGCTTCATGGACACCAAACGGGAGAACTGTGTATTGGAGGAGGCCATCTGGGGTGGAAAAGGCCGTCTTCGGTTTGGTCGTCTCAGTGAGGGGTACCTGCCAGTAGCCTTTAGTCAAGTCTAAGGTGCTGACAAACCGGGCAGGACCAAGTCGCTCGGTTAACTCATCCACCCGTGGCATGGGGTAGGCATCAAACACAGAAATGTCATTAAGTTTACGAAAGTCATTACAAAATCTTGACCTACCATCGGGTTTTGGAACAATCACTATAGGACTGGACCAGGGACTAGAGGACTCTTCAATTACCCCCAGTTGTAGCATCTTCTTGACCTCCTCTCGGATCGCTTCCCTGCGGGCTTCCGGGATGCGGTAGGGCCGTTGCCGCACTACTTCCCCGGATGTGGTCTCGATATGATGCTCGATACGGGTCAGTCCGGGGAGGTCAGAGAAGACATCCTGGCTCCGACCCAGCAACTCTTTTATGTCTTGGAGTTGATCAGGTGCAAGGTCCTCTCCTATGACCACTGGGGGTAGAGCCTGAGGAGAAGTGGAGGTTAACAGGGACACAGAGGGCCAAGGACCAGCGGGGTTCCATTTTTTTAGAATGTTCACGTGGTATACCTGATGACCTTTTCGCTGGCCCGGCTGGCTTACCCTGTAGTTGACCGAGCCCACCTTCTCCACTATCTCATAGGGCCCCTGCCACTTGGCCAGGAACTTACATTTGCTGCTGGGCACTAGGACCAGGACCTTCTCCCCCACTTGAAACTCTCTGTGGCAGGCCCCCCGGTTGTAGGTGCGGGACTGAGTCGCCTGTGCCTTCAACATGTGTTCCCGGACAATGGGCCAGACACGCCTTGCCCTTTCCTGAAAAAGCTCAATATGTTCAATTACACTGTGGTGGGGCGAGGGCTGGCTCTCACATGCTTCCTTGGCCAGGTCCAGTAGTCCCCGAGGGTTGCGGCCATACAGCAACTCGAAGGGGGAGTAGCCAGTGGATGCCTGGGGCACTTCCCGGATGGCAAACAGTACATAGGGGACCAGCTGGTCCCAATTCTTACCATCAATATCAATCAATTTTTTCAACATTTGTTTGGGGGTGTTATTAAATCTTTCTACTAAGCCATCAGTCTGGGGGTGGTACACAGAGGTGCGAATCTGCTTAATTTTTAGCCACCGGTATAAGGTTGTCATTACCCTTGACATAAAACAGGTCCCCTGATCCGTTAAAACCTCCTCCGCTATGCCCACCCGACTAAACAATAAGAAAAGTTCCCTCGCAACCGCTTTAGCCGTGGCGGTGCGTAAAGGTATCGCTTCGGGATAGCGTGTGGCATAGTCCAGAATTACCAAAATGTATTTGTGTCCTCGGCCGGATTTGGGCAGCGGGCCGACAATGTCCATGGCCAGTCGAGCAAAGGGGGTGCCAATGAGGGGGAGGGGGACCAGCGGGTTGTGTTGGTTAGGCCGCGGAGCTGACTTTTGACACTCAGGGCAGGCTCTGCAGAAGTCCTCAACAGCCCGTTTGACCCCGGGCCAGTAGAAGCGAGCTAGAAGGCGGTCGTAGGTCTTTTGAACCCCGAGGTGTGCCCCCAGCTGGTGGGTGTGTGCTAAATAGAGAACTCGGGACACATAGTTTTTCGGTACCAACAACTGTTCTACCAGGTCCCCCCCCTTAGCTTTCACCCCTCTATAGAGTAAACCATTTTTGAAAATAAGGGGTTGTAAGTTCACTCACCCCCTCGCATAGTTGGCCGTCTATGGCCGACACCGTGTGACGTGCAGCATCCAAGTTGGGGTCGGACCACTGGGAGGTGGCGAATTCCCCCTTCCGACCAGGGCCCCCGAGAGAGCCCCCTTTAGTGTCTGGAAGGCCCTCTCACTTTCCTCTGTCCATTTTACATGGTGTGGCAACCTCTGTCGGGTTAAGTCATATAGCGGGGCTGCAATTGTAGCAAAGTGATTAATAAATCTCTGGTAGTATGACACCAGGCCAATGAAAGATTTCACCTGTTTTTTGGTGACTGGCCGGGGCCAACTCGGATCTTCTCAATTTTCGTCACTTGGGGTTTCACACAGCTTCGCCCTATAGTGTAGCCCAGGTAGTCTGTCTCTTTTAGGCCCAACAACACTTTTTTGCATTGGTTGTCAACCCCGCTCGTCGTAGGGCCCCTAAGACAGCTTCCAGGTGCAGCAAATGGAGGCTCCAGGTGGCGCTGTGGACGACAATATCATCCAGATAGGCAGCCGCATACTCACGGTGGGGGCGGAGCACCCTGTCCATCAGGCGCTGGAATATAGCAGGGGCTCCATGGACACCAAACGGGAGAACTGTGTATTGGAGGAGGCCATCTGGGGTGGAAAAGGCCGTCTTCGGTTTGGTCGTCTCAGTGAGGGGTACCTGCCAGTAGCCTTTAGTCAAGTCTAAGGTGCTGACAAACCGGGCAGGACCAAGTCGCTCGGTTAACTCATCCACCCGTGGCATGGGGTAGGCATCAAACACAGAAATGTCATTAAGTTTACGAAAGTCATTACAAAATCTTGACGTACCATCGGGTTTTGGAACAATCACTATAGGACTGGACCAGGGACTAGAGGACTCTTCAATTACCCCCAGTTGTAGCATCTTCTTGACCTCCTCTCGGATCGCTTCCCTGCGGGCTTCCGGGATGCGGTAGGGCCGTTGCCGCACTACTTCCCCGGATGTGGTCTCGATATGATGCTCGATACGGGTCAGTCCGGGGAGGTCAGAGAAGACATCCTGGCTCCGACCCAGCAACTCTTTTATGTCTTGGAGTTGATCAGGTGCAAGGTCCTCTCCTATGACCACTGGGGGTAGAGCCTGAGGAGAAGTGGAGGTTAACAGGGACACAGAGGGCCAAGGACCAGCGGGGTTCCATTTTTTTAGAATGTTCACGTGGTATACCTGATGACCTTTTCGCTGGCCCGGCTGGCTTACCCTGTAGTTGACCGAGCCCACCTTCTCCACTATCTCATAGGGCCCCTGCCACTTGGCCAGGAACTTACATTTGCTGCTGGGCACTAGGACCAGGACCTTCTCCCCCACTTGAAACTCTCTGTGGCAGGCCCCCCGGTTGTAGGTGCGGGACTGAGTCGCCTGTGCCTTCAACATGTGTTCCCGGACGATGGGCCAGACACGCCTTGCCCTTTCCTGAAAAAGCTCAATATGTTCAATTACACTGTGGTGGGGCGAGGGCTGGCTCTCACATGCTTCCTTGGCCAGGTCCAGTAGTCCCCGAGGGTTGCGGCCATACAGCAACTCGAAGGGGGAGTAGCCAGTGGATGCCTGGGGCACTTCCCGGATGGCAAACAGTACATAGGGGACCAGCTGGTCCCAATTCTTACCATCAATATCAATCAATTTTTTCAACATTTGTTTAAGGGTGTTATTAAATCTTTCTACTAAGCCATCAGTCTGGGGGTGGTACACAGAGGTGCGAATCTGCTTAATTTTTAGCCACCGGTATAAGGTTGTCATTACCCTTGACATAAAACAGGTCCCCTGATCCGTTAAAACCTCCTCCGCTATGCCCACCCGACTAAACAATAAGAAAAGTTCCCTCGCAACCGCTTTAGCCGTGGCGGTGCGTAAAGGTATCGCTTCGGGATAGCGTGTGGCATAGTCCAGAATTACCAAAATGTATTTGTGTCCTCGGCCGGATTTGGGCAGCGGGCCGACAATGTCCATGGCCAGTCGAGCAAAGGGGGTGCCAATGAGGGGGAGGGGTACCAGCGGGTTGTGTTGGTTAGGCCGCGGAGCTGACTTTTGACACTCAGGGCAGGCTCTGCAGAAGTCCTCAACAGCCCGTTTGACCCCGGGCCAGTAGAAGCGAGCTAGAAGGCGGTCGTAGGTCTTTTGAACCCCGAGGTGTGCCCCCAGCTGGTGGGTGTGTGCTAAATAGAGAACTCGGGACACATAGTTTTTCGGTACCAACAACTGTTCTACCAGGTCCCCCCCCCCCTTAGCTTTCACCCCTCTATAGAGTAAACCATTTTTGAAAATAAGGGGTTGTAAGTTCACTCACCCCCTCGCATAGTTGGCCGTCTATGGCCGACACCGTGTGACGTGCAGCATCCAAGTTGGGGTCGGACCACTGGGAGGTGGCGAATTCCCCCTTCCGACCAGGGCCCCCGGCCTCAGCTGCTGGGAAGTCTGCGAAGGGGTCACTCTCCTCTGGTGTGGCGACCTTCTCTCTCTCCCTGGCCCCGCCGTCATCATCGGAGCTTCTGTCCTAAGGCCCATCGGACGTGGGACAGAAGGCAGGACACGCAGGCAGGGTGGTGCTGGCCGATGCATGCTGGTTTTGGCGCCGTCTAGGCGGGTCAGGGTGCAGACCAGGGGACCAATACCGAGCGAAGAGGACACAGTCAGTCCCCATGAGCAGGGGTACTGGGAGGTTTGGGACCACGCCAGCCGGAACCATAGTGTCGCCCCTTGGAGTCTGGACCCGGACGTGGCTTACTGGGTAGCGTCGTATGTCCCCGTGGACACAGGTGACCGGTACGGTGTCGTTGCTGATGACTCCGGCCAGGTCAGCTCGGACTAGGGTGACGATGCTCCCGGAGTTGATGAGGGCGTGGGTGTCGACACCATCCACCTTCACCGGTAGGGTGGCGTGTCGTTGTCCGGCGCTTCCGGAGTGTAGGCAGAGACGTGGAGCCCCGTCGCTTGCAGCAGACGGCATGGACACATCTCTATCACGGTCGGGGCAGTCCCAGGAGATGTGGTCCTGTTGGCCACAGACATAGGACCTTCTCTGGGGCTGAAACATCCGGGGGGGATCTCTCAGGCGGGGGTGCAGATGGCGGGAGAACGGAGGTCGTGACGTCGGTGTTCCTTTCCGACGATCTCGGCGGGGTCTCTCCTCCTGAGCGGGTCTCGGCATCTCCATCCTTGTAGACTTCATCATTTCTGAGCTGACCTGGTGGTTCTCAAGCAGGGCCACGAGGTCGTCTAGTTTGGCAGGACTGACTTGAGATGCGTATTTTCGGGCGTCCGGCGCCAACGAGCGAATCTACCTGTCCATTACCAGTCTCTCGATCCATGGAGGCTCCCCTGCCGTAGTGAGCCAAGACCGGGTGAGACGCAGTAGTTCAGCAACCTGCTGTCGGAGGGGCAGGGCAGCTGAAAAGGTCCAGTTGTGGAATCGTTGAGCCATAGCAGGTAGACTGTAGCCCTGGCTGGAGAGTATAGCAGTCTTTAGTTTGCCATAGTCTCGGGCATCGGCCAGTGTTAGGTCACGGCAGACACGTTGGGCCTTCCCCGTCAAAAACGGAGCAATAATGCTAGCCCAGTCTGCTACTGGCCAACGCTCGCGAGCAGCAGTACGTTCGAATAGCTCCAGGTAGGCCTCAACGTCGTCTTCAGGGCCTAGCTTTGTTAAGACACCACTTAACAAAGAAAGTATGTGAGTCCCCCAGCAGTCTAGTTCTATGGCAGCATAACTAAGGGATGACCTGAGCCCTAATTATAAGCTTTATCAAAAAGGAAAGTCTTAAGTCTACTCTTAAAGGTGTTGATCGTGTCTGCCTCCCGAACACAGAGTGGTAGTTTATTCCACAGAAGAGGAGCTTGATAGCTGAAAGCTCTGGCTCCCAATCTACTTTTAGACACTATAGGAACCACAAGGAAGCCAGCATCCTCGGAGCGCAGTGTTCTAGTGGGGTGGTAAGGTACTATGAGCTCTTTTAGATATGATGGTGCCTGATCATGAAGAGCTTTGTAAGTTAGTAGAAGAATTTTAAATTCGATTCTAGATTTAACGGGTAGCCAGTGCAAGGAAGCCAAAATGGGAGAGATGTGATCTCTGATTTTGGTTCCTGTCAGAACACGTGCAGCAGCATTCTGAATCAGCTGCAGACTCTTAAGAGACTTATTAGAGCAGCCTGATAGCAAAGAGTTACAATAGTCCAGCCTAGAAGTAACAAATGCATGGACTAGTTTTTCTGCATCCGCTTGAGAAATGATGCGTCTGATTTTGGCAATGTTACGTAAGTGGAAGAATGCAGTCCGCTAAAGTTGTTTTATATAGTCATTAAAGGACAAATCCTGGTCAAAGACAACTCCAAGATTTTTTACGGTGGAGCTAGAGGCCAGGGTGATTCCGTCTAAGGCTAAATCTCTGGAATGATAGTTTCTAAGGTGTTTGGGTCCTATTACAAGAACTTCAGTTTTATCTGAATTTAGCATCAGAAAATTGTGGGTCCACCAATTTTTTATGTCCTTAATGCATGCTTGAAGTTTAGTCAAGTGATTAGTTTCATCAGGCTTGATCGATAAATATAATTGGGTGTCGTCGGCATAACAGTGAAAGTTAATTGAATGATTCCTAATACTGTTCCCTAGAGGAAGCATATATAAACTGAATAGAAGTGGCCCTAATACAGAACCTTGTGGGACTCCATGAGAAACTTTGGTTTGCATGGAGGATTCTTCATTAACATGAACAATTTAACACCATCCAGCCTTCACTGCTCATTTAACACCATCCAGCCTTCACTGCTCAGAGGGAAGATGGAAAGGGTGGGAGTAGACCAACACCTGGCTGCGTGGACAACAGACTACCTCACCAACAGACCACAGTTTGTGAAGCTCCAGCATTGTGTGTCTGACGTGGTGCTCTGCAGCACAGGTGCCCCTCAGGGTACGGTGCTCTCCCCCTTCCTCTTCACCCTCTACACATCGGACTTCACCCACAACAACCCACTGCCACATCCAGAAGTTCTCAGATGATACAGCCATCGTTGGACGTGTTTCAGAGGGGGACGATCTGGAATATAGGACCATCATCAGGGACTTTGTCAGCTGGTGTGAGCTAAACCAGCTTCAGCTCAACACGGGCAAGACGAAGGAGATGATTGTAAACTTCCGGAGGAATTCACCACACTTTACACCGGTGAACATCCAGGGATTGGACATAGAGGTGGTGCAGAGTTACAAATTCCTAGGTGTTCACCTGAACAATAAACTGGACTGGACTGATAACACCCATGCTCTCTACAAGAAGGGCCAGAGCCGTCTCCACCTGCTGAGGATGCTGAGGTCCTTCGGAGTATGCAGAGCTCTCCTTAGGACTTTTTATGACTCTGTGGTGGCCTCAGCCATTTTTTATGCTGTGGTCTGCTGGAGAGGGGGCAGCACGGACAGGGACAGGAGCAGACTCAACAGACTTATTAAAGGAGCGAGCTCTGTCCTGGACTGTCCTCTGGACTCCACAGAGGAGGTGGGTGAGAGGAGGATGTTAGCTAAGCTGACATCCATCATGGACAACACCTCTCACTCCCTACACGACACTGTGGGGTCTCTGAGCAGCTCCTTCAGCAGCAGACTGTTAAACCCACGGTAAGAAGGAGAGGTTCCGCAGGTCCTTCATCCCTGCTGCTGTGAGACTTTACAACACCTGTACTTGATCATGTTGTAGTCTCTTGTACATACCTGTTTTTATACTTTCTGTAAATCAGTAATTTTTTCTGTAAATTTTTCTGTAAATATGAACACTGTGTTTTCTTTTCCCTCCTTCCGCTGCTGAAACAAGTAAATTTCCCCGTTGTGGGATCAATAAAGTATATCTCTTATCTTATAACAAACTGAGAACGGTCTAGGAAATATGACTTAAACCAGCCTAGGGCGGTTCCTTTAATGCCAATTTGATATTCCAGTCTCTGTAAGAGAATCTGATGGTCAATGGTGTCAAATGCGGCACTAAGATCTAATAGGACAAGTACAGAGATGAGTCCTTTGTCTGATGCCATTAGGAGGTCGTTTGTAACTTTAACTAGTGCGGTCTCTGTGCTATGATTTACTCTAAATCCTGACTGAAACTCCTCGAATAAGATGTTTGTGTGGAGAAAATCACATAGCTGATTGGCTACGGCTTTCTCAAGTACCTTAGAGATGAATGAAAGGTTTGATATTGGCCTGTAGTTGGCTAAAACCTCTTGATCTAGAGTTGGTTTTTTAAGAAGAGGCTTAATTACAGCTATTTTAAAGGACTGTGGTACATATCCTGATAATAAAGACAGATTAATCATATTCAACAAGGACGGGCTAACTAAAGGTAATACATCTTTAAGCAGTCTGGTCGGGATGGGGTATAAGAGACAGGTTGACGACTTAGATGAAGAAATTATTGTAGTTATTTGTTTAATGTCGACGGGAGAAAAGCAGTCTAAATATATGTCAGGTTTTATAGCTATTTCCAAACTTCAAATCAAATCAAATCAAATCAAATTTTATTTATATAGCCCAAAATCACAAAATACATTTGTCTCAGAGGGCTTTACAATCTGTACAGGGAGTGACACCCTCTGTCCTTAGACCCTCGATTCGAGTGAGGAAAAACTTGTCCACCAAAAAACCTTTTAACAGGGAAAAAGGTGGAAGAAACCTTAGGAAGAGCCACAGAGGAGGGATCCCTCTCCCAGGACGGACAGACGTGCAATGATGTCACATGTACAGAACAAATCAACACACACATATTGTACACTCACAATGAATAATAATGAATTACAATAGATGATAAGAATAGGTTACAATGAATGATGAATTATTACAGTAGCAGCAAATCATTACATAACTATAAACTGTAATGGGGATATGGCAACAATGATGACGGCGACAACACATGCAGTAGACGCCACGCAGGACCACAGCAGCAGACACAGTCCACAAGAACCTGCTGGACGAGAGAGCACAGAAACTCCGGGGAAGAAGTCAAATCAAATCAAATCAAATTTTTATTTATATAGCCCAAAATCACAAAATACATTTGTCTCAGAGGGCTTTACAATCTGTACAGGGAGTGACATCCTCTGTCCTTAGACCCTCGATTCGAGTGAGGAAAAACTTGACCACCAAAAAACCTTTTAACAGGAAAAAAGGTGGAAGAAACCTCAGGAAGAGCCACAAAGGAGGGATCCCTCTCCCAGGACGGACAGACGTGCAATGATGTCACATGTACAGAACAAATCAACACACACATATTGTACACTCCACATATTGTACAATGAATAATAATGAATTACAGTTGATGATAAGAATAGGTTACAATGAATGATGAATTATTACAGTAGCAGCAAATCATTACATAACTATAAACTGTAATGGGGATATGGCAACAATGATGACGGCGACAACACATGCAGTAGACGCCACGCAGGACCACAGCAGCAGGCAAAGTCCACAAGAACCTGCTGGGCGAGAGAGCACAGAAACTCCGGGGAAGAAGTTTAATTAGTAACATGATAGATAGATGGATTAGATAGATGGATAGATAAGGAGAGAGAGAGAATGAGAGAGAGCGAGAGAGTATATGAGTCCCCCAGCAGTCTAGTTCTATGGCAGCATAACTAAGGGATGACCTGAGCCAGCCCTAACTATAAGCTTTATCAAAAAGGAAAGTCTTAAGTCTACTCTTAAAGGTGTTGATCGTGTCTGCCTCCCGAACACAGAGTGGTAGTTTATTCCACAGAAGAGGAGCTTGATAGCTGAAAGCTCTGGCTCCCAATCTACTTTTAGACACTATAGGAACCACAAGGAACCCACCATCCTGGGAGCGCAATGTTCTAGTGGGGTGGTAAGGTACTATGAGCTCTTTTAAATATGATGGTGCCTGACCATGAAGAGCTTTGTAAGTTAGGAGAAGAATTTTAAATTCTATTCTAGATTTAACGGGTAGCCAGTGCAAGGAAGCCAAAATGGGAGAGATGTGATCTCTGATTTTGGTTCCTGTCAGAACACGTGCAGCAGCGTTCTGAATCAGCTGCAAACTCTTAAGAGACTTATTAGAGCAGCCTGATAGCAAAGAGTTACAATAGTCCAGCCTAGAAGTAACAAATGCATGGACTAGTTTTTCTGCATCCACTTGAGAAATGATGCGTCTGATTTTGGCAATGTTACGCAAGTGGAAGAATGCAGTCCTCGAAAGTTGTTTTATATAGTTATTAAAGGACAAGTCTTGATCAAAAACAACGCCAAGATTTTTTACGGTGGAGCTGGTGGCCAGGGTGATCCCATCTAAGGCTAAATCTCTGGAATGATAGTTTCTAAGGTGTTTGGGTCCTATTAGGAGAACTTCAGTTTTTTCTGAATTTAGCTTCAGAAAATTGTGGGTCATCCAATTTTTTATGTCCTTAATGCATGCTTGAAGTCTAGTCAAGTGATTGGTTTCATCAGGCTTGATCGATAAATATAATTGGGTGTCATCAGCATAACAGTGAAAGTTAATTGAATGATTCCTAATAATGTTCCCTAAGGGAAGCATATATAAACTGAAAAGAAGTGGCCCTAATACAGAACCTTGTGGGACTCCATGAGAAACTTTGGTTTGCATGGAGGCTACATCATGAACATGAACAAACTGAGAACGGTCTAGGAAATATGACTTAAACCAGCCTAGGGCGGTTCCTTTAATGCCAATTTGGTATTCCAGTCTCTGTAAGAGAATCTGATGGTCAATGGTGTCAAATGCGGCACTAAGATCTAATAGGACAAGTACAGAGATGAGTCCTTTGTCTGATGCCATTAGGAGGTCGTTTGTAACTTTAACTAGTGCGGTCTCTGTGCTATGATTTACTCTAAATCCTGACTGAAACTCCTCGAATAAACTGTTTGTGTGGAGAAAGTCACATAGTTGGTTGGCTACGGCTTTCTCAAGTACCTTCGAGATGAAAGAAAGGTTTGATATTGGTCTGTAATTGGCTAAAACCTCTTGATCTAGAGTTGGTTTTTTAAGAAGAGGCTTAATCACAGCTATTTTAAAGGACTGTGGTACATATCCTGATAATAAAGACAGATTAATCATATTTAATAAGGACGGGCTAACTAAAGGTAATACATCTTTAAGCAGCCTGGTTGGGATGGGGTCTAAGAGACAGGTTGACGACTTAGATGAAGTAATTATTGTAGTTATTTGTTTAATGTCGACGGGAGAAAAGCAGTCTAAATATATGTCAGATTTTATAGCTATTTCCAAACTTGCTGTATCTGAAATCAGATGACTGCCTGATGAGGGCAAAAGGTGATGAATTTTGTCTCTAATATTTAGAATTTTATCATTAAAGAAGCTCATGAAGTCATTACTAGTTAGGCTTAAAGGAATAGATGACTCAATAGAGCTGTGGTTCTCTGTTAGCCTGGCTACAGTGCTGAAGAGAAACCTGGGGTTGTTCTTATTTTCCTCAATTAATGAGGAATAATAGGCTGTTCTGGCATTACGCAGAGCCTTCCTATAAATTGCAAGATTATCTTGCCAGGCTAGGCGAGATTCTTCCAGTTTAGAGGCACGCCATTTACGTTCAGATTTACGTGCCTCTTGCTTTAATTTGCGAGTGTGCTGGCTATACCATGGTGCTAACCTCCTCTGTTTTATTGTCTTCTTTTTCAGAGGTGCAATAGAGTCAAGAGTTGTCTGTAATGACTCTGTAGTATTACTAACGAGCTGATCTATGTGTGAGGGTTTAATTAGTAACATGATAGATAGATGGATTAGATAGATGGATAGATAAGGAGAGAGAGAGAATGAGAGAGAGAGAGCGAGAGAGTATGTGAGTCCCGCAGCAGTCTAGTTCTATGGCAGCATAACTAAGGGATGACCTGAGCCAGCCCTAATTATAAGCTTTATCAAACAGGAAAGTCTTAAGTCTACTCTTAAAGGTGTTGATCGTGTCTGCCTCCCGAACACAGAGTGGTAGTTTATTCCACAGAAGAGGAGCTTGATAGCTGAAAGCTCTGGCTCCCAATCTACTTTTAGACACTATAGCAACCACAAGGAACCCACCATCCTGGGAGCGCAATGTTCTAGTGGGGTGGTAAGGTACTATGAGCTCTTTTAAATATGATGGTGCCTGACCATGAAGAGCTTTGTAAGTTAGTAGAAGAATTTTAAATTCTATTCTAGATTTAACGGGTAGCCAGTGCAAGGAAGCCAAAATGGGAGAGATGTGATCTCTGATTTTGGTTCCTGTCAGAACACGTGCAGCAGCATTCTGAATCAGCTGCAAACTCTTAAGAGATTTATTAGAGCAGCCTGATAGCAAAGAGTTACAATAGTCCAGCCTAGAAGTAACAAATGCATGGACGAGTTTTTCTGCATCCACTTGAGAAATGATGCGTCTGATTTTGGCAATGTTACGCAAGTGGAAGAATGCAGTCCTCGAAAGTTGTTTTATATAGTTATTAAAGGACAAGTCTTGATCAAAAACAACGCCAAGATTTTTGCTGTATCTGAAATCAGATGAGTGCCTGTTGAGGGCAAAAGGTGATGAATTTTGAATTTTGTCTCTAATATTTAGAATTTTATCATTAAAGAAGCTCATGAAGTCATTACTAGTTAGGCTTAAAGGAATAGATGACTCAATAGAGCTGTGGTTCTCTGTTAGCCTGGCTACAGTGCTGAAGAGAAACCTGGGGTTGTTCTTATTTTCCTCAATTTATGAGGAATAATAGGCTGTTCTGGCATTACGCAGAGCCTTCCTATAAATTGCAAGATTATCTTGCCAGGCTAGGCGAGATTCTTCCAGTTTAGAGGCACGCCATTTACGTTCAGATTTACGTGCCTCTTGCTTTAATTTGTGAGTGTGCTGGCTATACCATGGTGCTAACCTCCTCTGTTTTATTGTCTTCTTTTTCAGAGGTGCAATAGAGTCAAGAGTTGTCTGTAATGACTCTGTAGTATTACTAACGAGCTGATCTGTGTGCCTGAAGAATCCAAATAAAAATATTTGAAATTAATATCACAGAAATGTTTGTTTTAATATTATTTATTTTTTGCTATTGCTAATTCATATTTATAAAATAACTTTTGCTAACGGTGCCACAAAATGAGTCTTATTAACCTTACCTGCCACAATGTAGCCACAAGGGGGCACAAGTGTCTTATTGTGCCGGTCCCAGGCCCAGATAAATACAAAGGATTGTATCAGGAAAGACAAACTTTGGCCAAATCAAATATGCAATTGGTGTATCATCTGGTAGGAAAGTAGATAAGGAGTCTTGTTGGTGGAATGAGTGGGTGCAGGACTGTATATGGAGAATGAGGTTAGTTAAGAAGGAGTGGGACACTGAGAAGACTGAAGAGAATAAACAGGAGTACAAGGAGCTGCAGCGTAAGGTGGAAGTAGAGGTGGCAAAGGCTAAACAAGAGGCTTACAATGACTAAACAAGAGCCTTACAATTACTTGTATGCTAGGTTGGATAGTAAGGAGGGAGAGACTGATCTATACAGGTTGGCAAGGCAGAGAGACAGAGATGGGAAGGACGCGATTAAGGATAGGGATGGAAAAGTGTATTGACAGGTGCCAGTAGATGGGAAGATGGAAAGAGTACTTTGAAAAGTTGATGAATGAGGAAAATGAGATCAACACACACATATTGTACACTCACGATGAATAATAGTGATAAATAATGACAATGATAAAATGAGAATAATGACAATGAATGATGAATTATTACAGTAACAGTGAAACTAGTGGTAAAGATACAGATGCACAGTAGCAAATCATTAACTAACTATAATCTATAATGGGGATATGGCAACAATGATGACGGCGACAACACACGCAGAAGACGCCACGCAGGACCACAGCAGCAGACACAGTCCACAAGAACCTGCTGGACGAGAGAGCACAGAATCTCCGGATTCCGAATTGAGGAGAAGTGTGATGGTACCCATTTTTAAGAACAAAGGAGATGTGCAGAGTTGTGTCAACTACATAGGATTAAAGCTGATGAGCCATACAATGAAGTTATGGTAAAGAGTAGTTGAAGCAAGACTAAGGGCAGAAGTAAGCATTTATGAATAGTAGTATGGTTTCATGCCAAAGAATACTACAGATATGCAGTATTTGCTTTGAGGATGTTAATAGAGAAGTACAGAGAAGGTCAGAGGGAGCTGCACTGTGTCTTTGTAGATCTGGTGAAAGCCACAGCCCTGACTCACATCCTAAGAAGACATGTCATGCATGGATGTAAGGTTTCCAGACACTTTTGCTGATGTTACTGACTTTTCATATGTGTGGTACAAACATCTTCAACTAAAACAACACAATTTATATTAATATTTATATTTAAATATTTGAGTTCATGATAGATTCACATACAAAGCTTGTATCATATGCCATCTATTTATCTCTTAATGGTGTACACTACTTTTTTAACATTGTAGGTCTTTTACTTTCAGCTATGCCACTTTAGATGTTTTTCCTTCCCTTATTACCTGAGTGCTACAATAAATAATTAAATAAATACATGAAGCATGCAATGAAGCACTCACTATGACAATGTTTTCAATACAGGCGAATGGGTTCAAATATGGTGCAAGTAGAGATGCTGTAACTGAAGAAAGTGATGAATTAGTGCGAAACTAACTATTAACAACAAAGCAATAAGTGTTGAGTTTAGACTTTAGTCTTTAGTTTAGTCATTTCACTTGCATTGTTAATATACAATATAAGCTAGTGTATTCTCACCATAGTGTATCTAGTGATACATCCAGAAGGATCTGCTGCTCAAAAGGCAGATTCTGAGACCTGTCAGCTAGCATATTGATTTAAATAAGATAAAACACTGATATTTTAATATTCAATATTAATATGTAATATTTTAGTATTATCATAAATCATTAAATGTCCTTTCTTGAACATGTTTTGTTTTGATTAAAGCGTAAGAAAAGAAATTAAGTACAGTTCTTATATGGTATTTTAAGAATTAGAATATTGTATATAAACCACCTCTCTAATATAAGAAAGGAAGATTGTTTACTAAGTGACTTTATGGTAATCCTTTCTCAACAGTAAATTCATATGAGAAAACAATGACAGAACATTAGCAGCAAGAGATCTCACCTGGGAACTCTAATAATACTTTTAAAAATAATTTTAAGCTAACATGACGACATAGTCTTAAAGTACAATATTTAAGCTTCATAAAGAGAGCACCACAATAATTTTGAATAGAGAATGCAGACAGAGAGTCTTCATCCTATTTAATCAGAAAAAACATATCAACCTCATGTTAATAAATCAGAATTAACATTTTCACAAAAAGATGCCGGTGACAAGTATGATTACAGAGGTGGTAGAATATGAATATATATATATATATAAATAAAACATTTTGATGCAGTCATCGAAAACAGGACATAATGATAATGCAGGAAGCACCATGAGTCCCTTATAATTCCACTGTGTGTTGTAACTTAGTTTTCGTTTCGTTTCGTTCCGCTTATCCGTAGTCGGGTCGCGGGGGCAGCAGCTTCAGCAGGGAAGCCCAGACTTCCCTCTCCCCAGCCACTTCTGCCAGAGCCAGCTTCTGAAACCGGGGGTCGGACCGCCAGGGTCCCTGCCTCCGACTGTCACCCATCTCTCATTCTCACCGTTAGACCCCTCCCATGGGTGGTGGGCCCATGGGAAGGGGGTACAGCACCTGGTATTCCCAGGCGGTCTCCCATCCAAGTACTAACCAGGCCCGACCCTGCTTAGCTTCCGAGATCAGACAAGATCGGGCGTGTTCAGGGTGGTATGCTATCTCTGTAACTTAGTTATCCAAGCAAAACATTACCAAATAGACTTGCAAGTAAACATATATCAAAAACTAATTGCCACATAGTGGACCTGGGGGCCTTTGGGGTCCCTAAAGGAGTGTGGGTCAAAAGTGTCCCTGGGTCAGTTGCCTTCTTTGTCCAGTTGGTAATTCCTCTTTGTCTAATGCCATCTTTTACATGTTTAACCTCACTTCTGGTAAGGCCCTAAGAATGGCAAAATAGTATGTGGTATATTCCATCCAAACTTACACTGTCACCTCTAGGACTTACTAATGGCTAGCCATTAACTCAAAAAGCATCTTCCTGTATCAGCATAACATTAGAATTGTCCTGTCATCTGTACAAGTCATCATTCCAATTGCTACTCATAATAGTCTTGTTTTGTTTTCAGCTGCTGTGTGTGTTAACTAGGCACTTGGGGAGGTCTTTTGATTCTTGATATTCAGGATTTTGTGTCTTATGATCTGTCTCCGATTAGCTTCCCTCATCCAGACCCTTCCCATCAATCTTGCTCTGTCTGAGCGTTGATGCTGTGGAGCAACCATTCTAGTTACTTGTCTGTGTTTAGCAGCTAGCTCAGGAAACTGCTGAGTGTACAGACGATCTGTGTACTGCAGTTCTGGAGTGATTAGTCTCTGACAATTAGTTTTTGTTTGTCTGTCCATGTATGGATTTAAGTTATATCCCTGGATGACAGCCGCTCCATATTGGAATGGTTTTAACTCTGCATCTTTTATCTGGGATGGATCGACTGCCCCTCCATCTTTCAGGCAGATGTTTGCTAGCTTAGCTTGTAACTCTCTCAACTGAGATACTTCCCTTTTCATCTGCTCTTGCCCAACAAGACTATCCACTTTGTGCCAGAAGGTAGTGTTAAAGTGCAGGTAGATCATCCAGTCTAAAGCATTCCATTTCTTGATTTTTTCTGCAGTGTTAAGTAATAGTGGGTGACGAGTTTGTTCACTGCGACTGTTGAGCTTAAATGAAACCACGTCATTCAGAGACCAGCAAAGGGCATGCTTAAGCAAGACCATAGACTCATCAAAGTATTCAGAAATAAGAATGAGTTGGAAGTCCTGTTCAATGGCTGCAATAGCCAAACTGGCTCTCTGCTCCAGGTCTTCAGTCTCAGTTCTAACGTTGTTGTCAAAGCCAAAGTCAAAAGCCAAAATATTGTGAGCATAATGGTTGTTGGGCACTGATGAGTTGTAGTTCTGCCAGCTGTTGTCTAGGAAGTCATCCAAGCTGTGAGCCTTGTGGAAGGCTGGGATGCTCTTGTAGTAAATGAAGATGGACTCCATCATGGCTACAGGATGCCTGAGTATGGAGAAGTAGAAGGTGTCCAATGGCATCACCTTTGATACCTGTAACATAATACAGAAATAGAGAGAAATAAATTATATTTATTATAATGGTATGTTTATAATTTTCCAGGTAGACACAATGTTAAATTAAATTAAATTAAATTAAATTAAATTAAATTAAATTAAATTAAATTAAATTAAATTAAATTAAATTAAATTAAATTAAATTAAATTAAATTAAATTAAATTAAATTAAATTAAATTACTAACCCTTACCCATCTTTTTGTTTGTTGGTGTCTGTTGGAACACCACTTAGATATCTCAACAATTATTAGATGGACTGCCATGATACTAAGCTCACGTTGGTGTTTCTCTGACTCTTCCTCTAATAGGTCAAACATTTGACCAATTCAGTGAAACAGCCTGTCATCAGACAGATTGGCCTTTGAATCTTTGTACAGACATTCATGGTTGTAATGACTTTTCCTTTTCCCCCATCATGAGGTTGACATATGTGGGTGAATGAGTGAAATATCTTGACAAATATAAGATGAATAGTGAGCTAATTTCCACATATAGGCCTTTTCCACAACAGGAACTATAGTAGCTATAATATATAGCCATTGTTACGGTAATTAATAATGCAGGGCACATGTTTAGATGAGCACTAAAAGGAAGTTTGTTTTATTATGCAGGTGGTATTCTGAGACATGTCATTTGAAAAGTAATAACTCTAGTGTATGGTTATTATTGAGGTTGTAGTGGATAGCAGTGGTGTACCGCACAAGAAATAATTAATTATTTCCGTTTTATGTATTCTGAGTCTGGACGATCTTTTATTTTGAAAAACTGTAGCAAGTCTTGCACACAAACATGCTGAAGCTAAAAGAAAAACAGCTGTATGTGAAATATTAAGGCTTCTTGACATTGACTCCATATTCTGAAATGTTCATGAATATAAAATTTTCTTTATAAATGTAGTTGTGGCGTATCTAAATCTTATTTTAAATGGATATTTCAACATTACAATAGCAACCAGTCATAAGTGGGCCAATTATGTGAGTATTCTGAGCTCACATAATTCTCAAACTTGTTTTCGTTTCCACTTCTTACCCATTTAGCCCACATGGATATCAAATCAAATTGGACATGCATTTTGTACAAAGAAGGCATTAGAACAGTTAAAGCATACAACAATTTTGTAATGAAGCTCACCTCAGATTTTCTAAACCTCATGTGGTTGCACATGATGTGGAACTCCCTCATACTTCTGCTGCTGACGCCCTCCACAAAATGTGAAGCAAAGGAGAATGGGTAAAACAACTGACTGTGTTTGTTCAGGGGGAGTGCAAAGGTCAAGTTCCTGCTTTCACCATAGCGATACAAGATGTTTAAGATGGTGCTACTCGCTGTTTTGTGTGTCTTGAGGAATACAATGTGAGACTTTGGCTGACAGGTTGCTTTAGTGTGTTCATTTCTGATGTAAGCCTTGAATAAACTGGGTGAAGAGGAGGTGTTGAGGAGCTTTTTCTCTTTGCCTTTTCTTGTGCTATGGAGGACCAAAGAACCTGGAGGTCCAGGACTCAGTTTGTTTCCATGTTTGGGTTGAAGCAGCTTTCCAAATGAAAGTGTTCCTGCCTCCATCTGAGAGGGTGTGGCAAGGTTGATAGTTGTATCAACATATCTGGATATGATATAATTTGATGGCTTTCCATATTCCTCATTTTGATGATGAATATCTGTATTTCTTTCTGTCTGTAAAGTCAATTCCTGTTTAACTGCCAGTGCAGTCTCAGACTGCAGACCATCCAAGACATTTTGCAGAGTAGGAAATGGGTTCTGTTGAGTAACAGTGAATCTCAGATGTGGGAGTCCTGTCAGCTTGTCATTCCTGGAAGAAGTCATAAACACAGTCAGTATAACGTAATATGATGTACCGCATTGTACTATTTTACAACCCAGGCTCTCTACTCCATTTTTAGGTTAGGCATTTTAGGTTATATATACATTGTATATATATATATATATATATATATATATACACATATATATCCATATTTTGGCATGCCATTCAGGAAATTAAACCTTTGAATATATTGAATGAAACTTTGAATATATGGAATGAAGTCTGAATATATTGAATGAAACTTTGAATGCATTGAATGAAGTCTGAATATATTGAATGAAACCTTGAATATATTGAATGAAACTTTGAATATATTGAATGAAACTTCACTGACGTCAGACTTCACGGCAGTGCCTGCAGCGATCTTGTGTAACAGTCTGTAAAAGCGAATGACGATGAGTCAGGCCACCCACAAACTAGTTGCAGCAATATTAAACAATCAGGACATGATAAATACACTGCAAATGCGTGCTAAAATCCTCCCGATACCCCTGCCCAATACCCAGTCCTTTAATGGCTATATAAAACAACTTTCGAGGACTGCATTCTTCCACTTAACATTGCCAAAATCAGACGCATCATTTCTCAAGCGGATGCAGAAAAACTAGTCTATGCATTTGTTACTTCTAGGCGGGACTATTGTAACTCTTTGTTATCAGGCTGCTCTAATAAATCTCTTAAAGTTTGCAGCTGATTCAGAATGCTGCTGCACGTGTTCTGACAGGAACCAAGATCAGAGATTACATCTCTCCCATTTTGGCTTCCTTGCACTGGCTACCCGTTAAATCTAGAATAGAATTTAAAATTCTTCTACTAACTTACAAAGCTCTTCATGGTCAGGCACCATCATATCTAAAAGAGCTCATAGTACCTTACCACCCCACTAGAACACTGCGCTCCCAGGATGCTGGATTCCTTGTGGTTCCTATAGTGTCTAAAAGTAGATTGGGAGCCAGAGCTTTCAGCTCCTCTTCTGTGGAATAAACTACCACTCTGTGTTCGGGAGGCAGACACGGTCAACACCTTTAAGAGTAGACTTAAGACTTTCCTTTTTGATAAAGCTTATAATTAGGGCTGGCTCAGGTCATCCCTTAGTTATGCTGCCATAGGACTAGACTGCTGGGGGACTCACACACTCTTTCCTTTTTTTCTCTCTCTCCTTATCTATCCATCTATCTAATTCATCTATCTATCCATCTATCATGTTACTAACTAAACTTCTTCCCCGAAGTTTCTGTGCTCTCTCGTCCAGCAGGTTCTTGTGGACTGTGCCTGCTGCTGTGGTCCTGCGTGGCGTCTTCTCCATGTGTTGTCACCGTCATCATTGTTACCATATCCCCATTACAGTTTATAGTTAGTTAATGATTTGCTACTGTGCATCTGTATCTCTATCACAAGTTTCACTGTTACTCTAATAATTCATCATTCATTGTAAACCATTCTCATTTTATCATCCATTGTAATTCATTATGAGTGTACAATATGTGTGTGTTGATTTGTTCTGTACATGTGACATCCATTGCACGTCTGTCCATCCTGGGAGAGGGATCCCTCCTCTGTGGCTCTTCCTGAGGTTTCTTCCACCTTTTTCCTGTTAAAAGGTTTTTTGGTGGGCAAGTTTTTCCTCACTCGAATTGAGGGTCTAAGGACAGAGAGTGTCACTCCCTGTACAGATTGTAAAGCCCTCTGAGACAATTGTATTTTGTGATTTTGGGCTATATAAATAAAATTTTATTTGACTTGATTTGATGTAGCTTCATCATACTGCTGCTCTTTCAAATAGCAATGATTGCATATTTCCAGCAATGAACACCATTACATTTCTTTATAATACCAGGGTTTCGGATAAGATCGGTTTCAGTTTCATAATTATGAGAAAATAACTCATAATTATAAGATGCAGAAGTCATAATTATGAAATAAGGCCTCCAATCTTTTTTAATAGTTAATCATAAAACGATGATTATTAAATGTTATTTTTTTCAGATACTTCAGATTATGTGACAAAGAAGGAACATCTATCACAGCCATTTGGGTTTGTTTGAGTGGTTTGAGGAATAAGAGAATTGTACTTGGATGTCTAGTTGTAACATTAGGGCATCTGAACTTGATATCCACTCTGTATTCTGATACAGGATGGAAGCCTGATTAAGCATCTTAACCAACCAGCTGCATAGGATTATTTGCAGATTTTACACCAGTTACTTATTCTAAAGTATATTTTTCCACACACCACTAAAAACACATCTAAAACTGACACATGACAAGACGTGACATCTCGATTAAATCTATTATAATCATTGGCAGTATTGTATAATATTAAGAATCATATTATAATAATATTTTCTGATCAAACAATATTGCCTTTCTTAAAAAATAGTAATATTTGTGATCTTAACCAAATAAAGTATTAAGTAAAACAACTGGCCCATCTTACACTGTATGAAAACTGACAAACTTACATTGATTGTTATTAATTATTTAGTCACTTTGACGTTTGTTGTTATTGTTCACCCAAAACACAGACAGGTGAGTGTTGTGAATGTGATTTTACCTGGCTTGGCGGGCGACAAAGGTCTGAATGGAAATGCAAACCACGAGTAAGATGAGCAGGATCCACAAAGAGTGACGCCTGCTGCATATCACTCTCCTCACACACCTGCAGGGTGTACACACACAGACACACATGCAATATAATGCAGTTTGACTGTCATATATATATATATATATACAAACATGCATCAAACCGACAGCCAGAGTCATAAAGAAATAGCTTCAATGATGATCTGATCTCAGCATCATCAAGTCAGTCTGCAATTACATGAGACAGAAGTAGCTGAGACATTGTCACAACATGAGATGTTGGGGGTTCTTGTATTTTATGCGTCTTCCTGTTTTATTTTGAAATTCACATTCCCTCTCATTTCAGATCACTTGCCCTTCCCATGTGTGTCACCTGTCTCCGTGATCCCCGATTGTCTCCACCTGTCTTCCATTAACCAATCTATGTGTTTATATAAGTTCTGTGTTCCCCTTTGTCCTGTGCCGAAGCGTTTCGTCTCCTGATCAGTATTGTTTGTTACCATATCTCCATTACAGATTATAGTTAGTTAATGATTTGCTGCTGTGCATCTGTGTCTCTATCACAGGTTCCACTGCTACTGTAATAATTCATCATTCATTGTAACCTATTCTCATTTTATCATCCATTGTAATTCATTATAATTCATTGTGAGTTATATTCATTGTGAATTATATGGGCAATGAGGGGGCAGGGATGTGGCCTTGGCCTTGCTGAACACCTCTCGAAAGTCATGATATTTGGGGGGAACCCCGGACAAGGTAGGCAGGGTGCTGGGGACTGTCTTTTGCTGGACAGTTAGAGATGAAATGGCCAGCCCAACCACAGTAGAGACAGAGATTAGCCTGTCAACGTCACTCCTTTTTTCTTTGGGGAGAGACTGGTGCAGCCCAGTTGCATTGGCTCAGGCCCCTCCACCCGGGATCTGGCAAAGGAGGCAGCACCAGAATCTGAGGCGGTCCCCTGACGTTGTGTGAGAGGGTTCCCACTGGCCATTCCCTGTCTCCTCTCACAGCGTTGGGCCTGGATACGGAGGTCCACTCAGATGGCCATCTCGATCATCCTGTCAAGGGTTGGAGGGAAGTTGTGAGACACTAATTCATCTTTGATGTAGTCGGCCAGACTGTGGAGGAAGAAGTCACGGAGGGCCGACTCATTCCGGCAGCTCTGGCAGGCTCGGGTGCAGAAGTCGATGGAGAAGTCAGCCACTGTCTGAATCACCTGTCGAAGACTCAGCAGGTCATGAGCTGCGTCTGAACCAGAAAATCTTTTTCCAAATACCTTGCGTAGCTTCTTTGAGAATGCCTGGAAGTAGGCGCAAGCTGGAGTCTGCTTCTCCCACTCTGTTGTTGATTTCTGAAGAGCTGCAGCTGAGTGAACAGGTGAATGGAGGTGGCTGATGAGGTGGGTGTGGCTGGATGATGGGGTGAGCAGGGGAGTGGTGAGTGGAAAACTACTGAAGGCAGGTAAGTGTGGAGGATTAATCATAACAAGATGTGATATTCACCAAAACACACTACAATTAACCGACACTGATGCACACTTCTTCCAACACTGCTTCATATTCAGAGGCAAGTATAGGCTACCACACAATTCACCACAGTGTATTGAACACCAGTCCAGTTGTCTGTGGTAGTGCTATAATAAACTGGTTTTAAGACTGACAATAATCTACAGAGAAGAAGTCCAAGTTTATAAAATGGATTTAGCATTAAGATTAATATACATTCTTCTACGTATTGCTATGTGATATGTTTAGGCAACCAAACATGAACCATGCCTTAGTTGGCAGTTGTGAATATTGTGGAAAAATAATGAGATATGTTACAAAGCCTTTGCAAATGTGTTTAATATAATGTTTCCTCATTTTGTACATACTAATGCAAATTAGTTGTAAATTATCATCATTTGTAGGAGACAGGGTTGATATGTTTCATGTTGTAAGTCCTACTATATATTGTCAACTCCAGCTTTTTAGCTTTGCTTCTCATAACAATCATGACCCCAAATGATATCAATGACTTTAATAAAAACAAAATAAATTACATTGAAGACTGTAAAACATATTTTCAAAGTCTACTTTAATAGCATCAAATTGTTTCTCCAAAAAAGACAGTAGCAGGCTCTTGTATCCATTTTTGGGTTTGTATAAGCACCGTACAAAGAACACATAATGACCATTGCTCAGTTGACTTTAACAAGCACATGTCATATCTGCAACACACTTTCCATACAATATGGAAATGAACTGAAACCACAAGCTGCCTTTAAGAGGTAGCTTCAGGTAGACAACTCTCTTTGTGAAGAATTCCAGGCATATCACGGCCAGCAGTGGCCTGGATCTCAGTCAAGAGCACAGGTAATGTATCTACAGAGCAATGTGTCCTCCTACCCCACTGTGGATTGACGCCATCTGGCCAGCAGCTTCTAATCTGTCCCTGGTCAGAGATCCAGGTCACCTTGAGCAAAGAAATCATATTTATTATCTAAACTAAACACTGGGCTGCTGATATAAAGCCTGAGAGGAATGTGAAACCAGCACAGTGAAGTGGATTTGGATCTGTTAAAAGAATACTTAACACATCATGACATAACATGATGAACATTCAGGAACACCAAATCAACTTACAAATACCGGCAAAGTACAAAGTATTAAATAACAGCATGATCAAATAAAGATTTTGCATAATAAAATAAATTTAAAAAATAAAAATAAAGTCACAAAACACTGACAGAAATCACAAGACAATAGATTGAAGAAATGTTGAAACTGCATACCAGGAACTGGGGAAATTACAAATAAAGACTTTATAAGACTTTTATACCACTAATATAGTGCATACAGAAAGTATTCACGGCGCTTCACTTTTTCCACATTTTGTTATGTTATAGCCTTATCCCAAAATGGATTCAGTTAATTTTCCTCCAACTTCTACATAATACCCATAATGACAACATAAACACATGTTTTATGTTTGCAAATTTATTAGAAATAAAGAACAATAATATAATATGTACATAGGTATTCACAGCCTTTGCTCAATACTTTGATAAGATAAGATAAGATATGCTTTATTGATCCCACAACAGGGAAGGAGGGAAAAGAAACACAGTGTACATATTTACAGAAAAATTTACAGAAAAAAAAAAAATTACAGATTTACAACATTTGTTGTGGCACACTTGGCAACAATTACAGCCTCAAGTCTTTTGGAGCCACAAGCTTGGCACACCTAATTTTAGCGAGCTTCGCCCATTCCTCTCAAGCAACATCAGGTTGGATGGAGAGCATTATTGGGACCATTTTCAGTTCCCTCCAATCACGTTCAATGGGATTCAAGTTTAGGCTCTGACTGGGCCACTCTAGGACATTCACAGAGTTGTCCTGAAGCCACTCCTTCAATATCTTGGCTGTGTGCCTAGATTCGTTGTCCTGTTGAAAGATAAACCGTTGTGCCAGTCTGAGGTCAAGAGCGCTGCTGCTGAAAAACATCCCCACGCCATGTTTCATCATTGTATCATCTAATTTAATGGTAATACATCCAACACTGAAAAATTTCAGTCTAAACCACAAATACCGAACCAACCCAATGGTAGCACAAGACAAATAAATCAAGGTATCACCAAAGTTATTACAATTCATCCCATTAGGACCATGAAGGTCAGTACAAAAGTTCATGTCAATAGCCCAATAGTTATTAAGATATTTCAGTCTGGACTAGAGTGTTCCAGACCAACTGACCAACCTATTTGTTACATTAGTAGCCAGTCTTAGGTTATGGAGGAGATGTGAAATGTCTGTTGTGTCTTTGATATGTTGCACAACAACTTTTTGGGTCAAGCTTGTAGCCCTGACTGACCTTGGACTGCACTCAAGATAATAGCCTTAACCCACATGCATACAGGCTATTGTTACACTTATCTAGACTAATTAGTAGACTGTAATCTGATGCTGATAGGCTAACATTTCACACTGCCTGTATCCTGCAATAGGATATCAGCAGTGAGCTGAGTGACATTAGCCAGCAGTTACTGATTTGGTCTTTTGATTTTGTTGCCGTGTTTTCACATGGCAGCTTTATCATAGATTAATGGGGTTTTCAGGCTCATCCATCTGTTTAATGTGTTTAATTTCTTGTCCAACCAAAAAGCTAAGAATATCTTAGAGCAGAGCCAAGGAAGCACATACACACGTACACCTTACAGCTGCCTGGAGTGACACCACCCAACACTGACTAACACACCTACAGACAATAATTTTCTATATAATATTTAATTCCTAATAACAGGAAATATCTTTAATTAAGCTAATTATCCTGGAGTTGTTGTCAAGGGAAACAAATACTTTGCATCATGCATCAATTGATTTTTTTAATCTTTTTTGGAAAAAGAGACCTAATCTGAAATGAGCAGTCAAATCTGGTCTGAAGAGACCCATGGTTAATTAGACCAGATGCAAAATGTAGTTGACTTGAAGATGACGTGCCACATGATCAGAGCTGATAGTCCACTATTTAATACACAGACCTAAGACTTGCAGCAATACAACCAGACTTCACTCAACCCCATTAGGCTAAATTTGGACCAAGTCTGACTTGGACATGAAACATGAAACAAAAACCATGATATCTACACAGGGTGCATATTGAAAGCATGTTAGCAAAGCAGCAACAGCTTCAGTCATCTGTCTACACAGGATGTGTTCATACACAGTGTTGAACACAAGTCACCCATGTTTTGGCAGTGCAGCAATGAAGGAAAATACATTTTCAGGGTAGAAAGATGCTTCAGGCTGCAGTTACACTCTGTGTAGACAACTGCACTGAAAAAATTATTCAAATAGAAGTGTATCTATCAGACAAACAACTGAAAAATAGTCACACTAACTGCTCTGTGGGGCTGTACATAGTCACATATGGTGCTGCCATAAATGCTACCATCAACATGGTAACATGCACAATACCTATTCTAATATGCTGTCGTTAAGTATAATCTTTACCATGGTAACCATTTTAGTTTAGTGTGTTAGCATGTCAACATTTCTAATTAGCACAAAGTACAGCTAGGCCGATGGGATTATCAGTAGTTTTGCAGGTTATTTGATCAAAATGGCACTAGAGGAAAAAATATTACAGTTCGGCCTGAGGGGAACACCAATGTCTGAACAACATTTCATGGCCATCTATTCAATATACTTGGTATTTCGCTAAGGACCACAAAATTCCAACCTCACTGTGGAACACCAAGGTCTGTAAGATTCTTCGTCTGAGAACCTTGAATGTATGTACAAAATTGCATTAATCAAACAGATAGTTGTTGCGATATTGCAGTACAAATTTTCAGACCAACTGACAGATTGATTGTCACTGGAGCCACTAGCATAACTACAAACCTGTAATAAAGGAGTATAGAACCAGAACAAATGCAGATCCTTCCACACAGGTCACAAAGGCTCACTGAATGGTTTGATCACTAATATTTAGATATACAGATAATCGTTGTTTTAATTTTCAATTAATTTGCTTAATATTTTCATGATTAATAAATTAATCAATATTAAATTAATTGATTAATCCTTTTGTCTGTAAAATATCCGAAATATCACAATTTCCTAGAGGTCTGGGTGTCTTCAAATTATATGTTTTGTCTGACTAACAGTCTAAAAGTGAAAGACTGTTTTTAAAGGAACATATACCTATGTAAAAAAGAAAGTAAATGCTCATATTGGGGAAGCTGAAACAAGGAAAATGATTGGTACTTTTACTTGATAAATGACTTGAATGATAAATGGATTATCAACACTCATGATTTCTTCATTTGACTAATTGAATAATCAATACATCAACAACTGCACGTCCTCCACTGTTCCTCTGTCCCAAGGCGTCCCCCAGGGTTCGGTGCTTGGTCCTCTCCTCTTCATACTCTACCTACTCCCTCTTGGAAACATCATTCGCCACCATGGTCTTCATTTCCACTGTTATGCCGATGACGTCCAGTATATAGATAGATAGATATAGATAGATAGATATACTTTATTAATCCCAAAAACTCCATTACCCCTGGCGACGCCACTCATTCCACTCTCTCCAACTGCCTCGCCGACATCAAATCCTGGATGCAGAACAACTTTCTCAAACTAAACTGTGACAAATCAGACATGACCATCATCGGCCCCAGATCCCTCACCAAAACCACAGACTGCTTTCGCCTCAACATCGACAACTCCACCCTGTCTCCATCCCCCCACAGTCGCAACCTCGGAGTCATCTTTGACAATAACCTCTCCTTTGAACATCACATAAACCAAATCACCAGAACTGCCTTCTTCCATCTCAAGAACATAGCCCGACTTCGCCCATCATTGTCCTTCCCCGCTGCAGAAACCCTCATTCACGCCTTCATCACTTCCAGAATTGACTACTGCAACAGCATCCTCTATGGCACACCATCCAAAACTTTAAAAAAACTACAGTACATCCAAAACTCTGCTGCTCGTCTGCTCACCCACACCCACACCCGCACCCGCACCCGTCATCACATCACTCCAGTCCTCCAGAAACTCCACTGGCTCCCAGTTCCACAGCGTATTCAGTTCAAAATCCTCCTCCTCACACACAAAGCCCGCCATGACCAGGCCCCTTCCTACCTCACTGACTTGCTCCATCGCCATAATCCATCCAGCAGCCTCCGTTCATCGGATGCAAACCACCTGACTCCTCCATCTAGGACCAAGCACCGAACCTGGGGCAACAGAGCCTTCTCTGCAGCTGCGCCCTCCCTCTGGAACTCTCTCCCCAAACACATCCGTGACTGTACTGACTTGCCCACCTTCAAATCTCTGACAAAAACTCACCTTTTTAAAATTGCTTTTAATGTTTAATGTCTAATATGTTTTTAGTGCACTGTCTTTTTAATGTTCTTCTCTGTAAAGTGTCTTTGAGTACCCTGAAAAGCGCTTTCAAATAAAATGTAGTATTATCATTATTATTATTATTATTATTATTTCAGCACTATTGATATTAGTGTGCACATCTTACTACATTATTTTAGGGCAGAACCTACACACAGACACAGAGAGTAAATGAGCCTACATGTCTGCACAAAAGACTATAATCCTTACTTATTTTTAGATTTGGACATTTTCTGCAATTAAAAACAGTGGTGAGGATAGATTGTGTGTACTATGAACATAAAAACACACTTTTAACTCATTTCAGCTATTGTTTGCACACTTATAAAAGAACGCTTATAAAAGCATCAACAAGTAGTCTATAAAACAGTTAATAGTTTATAACACACTATAATGCAGTTCTAAGCACATATGAACTTTTATTAATGTATTTGTCAACCACTGTAACTTCTGTGGAGTGTTTGCTGCGGTATAAACACACACATTTTATATATATATATAGACTATAGTTTATAACTGTAGGCCATAACAAATTCTGTACATTAATGAACAGTTAAACTATAACTACAATGTAGTTTGTTGGAAAGCATATTATTTAAGGTTTGTATACTGATTATACATGCTAAGTAGGGTGATTTAAAATATACAGTTACTTTTTTATTCAAGTGCAGCTGTGTTCTGATTACAGTCAGCATGACATTAGTTTAGATCTATAGTTCACTGTCAACTGTGGGTGGAGCAGAGAGCTGCTGACTGCCAGTATATACTCACACAGCGCCTGACAGTGGTTACGCTAATTTTACTTATGACAACTTAAGAGATTCGATGCTGTATCTGCCCAACACACTGCTGAAACAACAGGAGTAAGAGAACAGGAGCAGCAGCGTTCAAAAACAGAGCACAAGTTGACTTACGAGGTTATAGAGCTGAGAGGTTGTTCTCTGATCCATCTCTTCGGTGGGGACAGCATCTCCCCGAAACCCCCGAAACAACTCCCGACTGTCGCTACGATCCAAGTCCTGTCTACCGTCTTCTTTCTTTCTCTCTCTCTTTCAGTTCATCTCTGGCTCTCTCAGTCAGACTCCGCCTGCTGAAACATCAGCACTTCCACGCCCACAGAAACAGAGAAAGAGCAGACGAGAGAGCGAGCGAAAGAGAGGAAGCTGTAGGCTCTACTGTGAGGCGCAACTCTCTTAAATTCAAATCTGCTTTATTGACAGTAATTTAGTCATGTTTGTAGTAAGGTTAATCACAAACACAAGGTTGAATGTAAATGTGTTCATTAAGAGTTTGACACATTTTACACTTTAAAACACAGGCTTCTACTACTGTACTTCAGAAATGATAAGACATTTAAAAAATATATACCTTATCTTCATTCTAAATATTAGTGGCACAGCAGGTGAGATAAAAATAAGTCAGTGATGGTCCCTCAGGCTGTGACATGCTCTGACAGATTCTGCTGCTTCTGTGAGTTCTTCCCTGTTTTGGTCTCTCTTGCCATTTGAGGTGTATTTTAGTAAAGAACTGTGTTATTTATTTATTTTAGTAAAGTGCTGCTCTGTCAGTACCTCTTGTTATGCCTAAACTTACACAGTGGGTCCTTATTTTCATTTTGGGTGGGCATAAAGCATAGTGTACCAGTAAACTTCTCCTTGACTGCATCAATTTAGTATTGTGGTGACTGGTGGTGAGCCACAGGGGAGGAGAGTAATTCTTAACAGCATGTGTCGTCCACAACAGCTAGCTTCATATCAGTGGCGGTCGGCCCATATGGAGTGGTGGGGCGCCACCCTCCCTGATAAGAGGGGGAAACATGCCAAATATATTTTTACAAATTCTGTTATAAATGTTGGTTTTACCCACTAGTGTGCCTACATACAATATGAATTATAAAATACATTACCCACCTATGTAGTATCATTTTTTGTTGAGGTGCCTAAGAGAACAAACAATTGCATTGCAGGATGATTTAATGTGATATTATACGTTGAAGCTTTAAGTAAGGTTAAGGCAATGTTATAACACCAGATTAATCATATCTCATGTTTTATGTATTGTAACGGACTGTGTATGGACTGTGTATACACTGTGGCTGCGAGTTGGTTTTACTAAGTTAGACTGCAGTGTATGGGGTGACGTTTGGGGGAGTGGCGTTGTTAGAGGCTGTGAAGCCTGTCAATCATGGCAGTTGCCTGGGATGAGGGGCTGAGGACCCGTGGGGGGTGTGTTCAGGTGTGTGTGTAGAGGAGAGCCGGACGAGAGAGCCGAGAGTGAGTTAACGTGCAAATGTTATATGCTGCTGTGTTTGCCTGTTATCGTTTATTGTTTTGGCGTTGGCTACGGCCCACAGTAGCCTGTGTTCAGTTCGATAATAAAGTCCAGAAAAGCAGTTGCTTCGTAGCTTCATTGTTCCGGGTCGCTACAATTGGTGTCAGAAGTGACCGGACTTCGCCAACGGGGCTACCGTGCCGCTCGCTAGCTTGACGAGGTGCTAACTGCTGCTAAGTGTTCTGCGGGGGAGCAACATGTTGCCACAGAAACTTCTCAAGATCAAGCGGGAGGAGGTATCTGATGAGGACATGGACACCGCTCAGAGTGCGGCAGGACACAGAGAGCGGGTGAGAGAGATGGCAGTGAGGATGGCTACAGAGGCTGGTTTGGGCTCTTCTCGCCGCGCCGGAGAGGGCGATGCTAAACGCGGGAAAACAGCAGCTGCCAGGAGCATGGACATGAGCAGACAGGTAGAGCCACACGGTGGCACCCTCCCACCCACAATGAAAACCCCCAGATATGATGGCAAAGCGGACTGGGAAGCTTTTCATGCACAATTTGAACTGTTAGCTCAAGCTGGCAGGTGGTCCACTGAAGAGAAAGCACTGCAGCTAGCAATGTGCCTTACTGGGGATGCTTTGTCAAGCTTGCTGCTATTAAGCCCGGACGATAGGAGCGACTATGATGCCTTAGTCGGAGCTCTAAAGAGACGGTTTGGACTATGCTCAGCAGCCAGCCTGCTACGATCTGAGCTGTGCAGCCGCCAGCGGCGACCAGGGGAACCACTGAGAGATCTGGCCAATGATGTTGAAGGTCTAGTTCACCGCACCTATGCTCACATGCCTCCGGCCATCCAGAGCGAGTTAGCCCGAGACCATTTCCTCCAGGCCTTGCTGCCAGCCGACCTGCGTATCCAGACACTGTTGGCTCATCCTAGGTCTCTACAGCAGGCTTTGGAGCTGGCTATAGAAAGAGAGATGCTGTGTGCTGGTTCCCTGGCAGGCACACTCGAAACATCACCAAAGGTGAGAGCTGCTAATGTAGCTGACTCAAATGCAACAGAACCAGCCTGGATGGACAAATTGACACAGTTAGTGCAGGCTGCCACACTGAGAGAGGAACAGAGGGAGAGGCCACAATCAAAGCTCTGCTGGGGATGTGGACAACCAGGCCATCTAGTCCGAGACTGCCCCCGCACACCCCAGAATCAGGGAAACGCATCAGGGACCGCATGATCGGGACAATGCGGACCCCTAAACCTGTGTCCCGACCTCTTTCAACAGTGCAACACTCCAACCAAGCAGTAGCAGAGCGACCAGCAGAGGATCTTGATGGACAGCTGGAACGGCTAGTGGTACTGGGCCGAACCTGGATTGGAGACTGCTGGTACGCGTCAGTGACTATTGGAGGAACATGCTGCTCTGCACTTGTGGACACGGGTTCCTCAGCCACCCTGATTAAACCCAGTGTGCTGAGTGCTGAGATCTTGGTTTTCCCCACCGTGGTGAAATTGCAAACCGTCACCGGAGAACGAGCTCCAATGGTGGGGGAAGCAGTAGTGACTCTGGGGTTGGGGAAGAAGTCAGTTCGCTGCCCGGTGTGGGTCGCGAGCCTGGAGGACTGTATTCTGGGACTGGATGTTCTTGAAGCAATGGACTGTGTTATTAACATCAGGAAAGGAACACTCACCTTTCCAGATGGACATGTTATCCAGATGTCAAAGCGGCCGTCCCAACCTGGCTGCTCTGTGACCCACACTGTCACAGTTAGGGCAGCTGAGACAACAAACAACACGGTCGTCCGCAGCACATCCCCCAGTGAACCACCCTTGCCACCCTCCACCCTGAACACCACTGCTTCACACACACATCCACCCTCTCTCTCACTAGCAGATGGGTGCGAGAGAGTTTTGGCAGTGAGGGAGGTTTGGCAGAAGAACTGTGATGGTCTGAGCCCTAGTGAACAGAGTCTGCTGTGGCAACTGCTGCTCGAGTTCAAGGAGTGTTTCTCATTATCTGAGGAGGATGTGGGCCGGACAGACCTGATCCAGAACAATATTGATACTGGAGATGCACAGCCCATCAGGATGAGACCTCGACGCCTTCCCCTAGCCAAGCAGACTGCGGCAGACAAAGCCCTCCGAGAGATGCAGCAGGCTGGACTCATCGAGCCCTCCACGAGCTCCTGGGCCTCTCCAGTTGTCATGGTTCCCAAAAAGGTGAAAGAGGACTGGAGGTTTTGTGTGGATTTCAGACCCCTCAACAAGGTGACCAAAAAAGACCCCTACCCCCTCCCACGCATCGACGAGGCCCTCGACACTGTGGCAGGGTCATCTTGGTTCTCCTCTCTGGACCTGCGTAGTGGGTACTGGCAGGTTCCCCTCGCTCCTGAGGCCAGACCCAAAACTGCCTTCATCACCAGTGGCGGCCTGTGGCAGTTTAAAGTCCTCCCATTTGGCCTCTGCAACGCCCCCGCCACATTTGAGAGACTGATGGACAAGGTACTTGCTAACATTCCCCGCCAAGAGTGTGTTGTGTACCTCGACGACATTCTGGTCCATGGTGATTCCTTCGAGTCAGCTCTCGGGGCACTCAGACGGGTGCTGGAGAGAGTGGCGGCAGCAGGACTAAAACTACATCCCCAGAAATGCTGTTTCCTGAGGCGGGAGGTCACCTTCTTGGGCCACAAATTGGGAGGAGGAGGGGTCGGCACTGTGCATGAGAAGGTGCAAACTGTGAAGGATTGGCCCACCCCTAACTCTGTGCAGGACCTGAAGAGTTTCCTGGGACTGGCCTCCTACTACAGGAAGTTCGTGAGGGGGTTCTCCTGCATAGCGGCGCCCCTGTTCCGTCTCCTGCAGAAAGGTGAGACATTCACATGGACAGAGGAGTGCCATGCAGCGTTCACGGCCCTACAAAGAGCCCTTGTGGAGGCCCCGGTTCTGTCCCCACCTGACCCCACACTGCCTTTCATCCTGGACACGGACGCCAGCAACGTTGGCTCAGGGGCTGTGCTGGCTCATGCGACGCCTGAAGGAGAGAGAGTAGTGTCATACTACAGCAGGACATTCAACAAGGCGGAACGTCGCTACTGTGTCACCAGAAGAGAGCTGCTCGCTGTGGTCAGTGCCATACGACATTTCAAATATTACCTGGGCGGCCTCCACTTCACGGTCAGGACGGATCACTCCGCGTTGCAGTGGCTCATGTCTTTCAGAGAACCAGAGGGTCAGCTGGCACGCTGGATCGAAGAGCTTCAAGCCTATGACTTCACTGTGGTCCACAGGCCAGGGGCCCAGCATGGGAACACGGATGCACTTTCTCGCCGCCCCTCAGCAGGTTTGGGGTGCCAGAGGTCATCCACACTGATCAGGGGAGGAACTTTGAGTCCCGTGTGTTTACAGTAATGTGTGAAAAACTTGGCTCCCACAAGACCCGAACCACACCCCTCCACCCTCAGAACGACGGTCTCGTGGAGAGATTTAACCGCACACTAGCACAGCAGCTAGCCATCGTGACAGCTAAACACCAACGCGACTGGGATACACACGTCCCTCTGGTGTTAATGGCATATCGCACTGCAGCCCAGGACTCCACTGCCTGCTCCCCTTCCCTCCTCATGTTGGGCAAAGAGATCCGGACTCCAGCAGAGATGATGGTAGGGAAACCACCTGACACTCCTGTGGTTCCCCCGGGACCGGAGTATGCTAGGAAGCTACAGGACCGCCTGGAATCCGCCCACGAGTTTGCTAGAGGTCAGCTTCTGAGTGCAGGAGCGAGACAGAAAAGGAACTATGACGTGCGTGCCAGAGGATGCCATTTTGAGGTTGGAGAGTCAGTGTGGGTATATAACCCCCAAAGGAAGAAGGGCAGATGCCCTAAGCTGGGCAGTGTGTGGGTGGGGCCCTGCAGGGTCCTAGAGAGACTGGGTGAGGTTGTGTACAGGGTCCAATTGCCGCCAAGGGGGCGGAAAGTTGCGCTACATCGGGACAGGCTGGCTCCCTACCGGGGCACAGCTGTTCCACTAGGACCGAGGAATAAGACACCAGACCCCTCAGACACAGCCCAGAGCCCCCAACAAGCCCCCTCTGGGGACCCGGATGTGTCATCCGGGCCCTCACAACCTTTTCCTTCACCAGGCCCCTTCCCTGCCCCTGCCCCTGCCCCTTCCTCTTCACCAGGACCTTTCCCAGGCCCTCCTTCTCCTAACCTGGGTCGGACACGGCCACGGAGAAATCACAGACCCCCTGCCCGTCTGAGAGACTTTGTTTGCCCCCTCGGGGGCGAGGGACTTTGAAAAGGGGGGGTAGTGTAACGGACTGTGTATGGACTGTGTATACACTGTGGCTGCGAGTTGTGTTTACTAAGTTAGGCTGCAGTGTATGGGGTGACGTTTGGGGGAGTGGCGTTGTTAGAGGCTGTGAAGCCTGTCAATCATGGCAGTTGCCTGGGATGAGGGGCTGAGGACCCGTGGGGGGTGTGTTCAGGTGTGTGTGTAGAGGAGAGCCGGACGAGAGAGCCGAGAGTGAGTTAACGTGCAAATGTTATATGCTGCTGTGTTTGCCTGTTATCGTTTATTGTTTTGGCGTTGGCTACGGCCCACAGTAGCCTGTGTTCAGTTCGATAATAAAGTCCAGAAAAGCAGTTGCTTCGTAGCTTCATTGTTCCGGGTCGCTACAGTATACTTCACAAATGTTTGATTTAGCACGTCTTATGAAGTTGTTAATCTCACTCAGTGCAAAATTTGAGGTGTGTGTGTATTAAACTTTAATATTTTTAAAAAATATCCTTAGAAGAAAGTTTTTAGTTAAAAACAGGCAGTGAGAACTTTAAAAAAAAAAAAAAATAAGGCCAAAGGGGATTGTGAAGCTATTGGTGTAAAGCATACAAGAAACAGTCTTAAAAAAAAAACTTAACTTACACTAATGGTGTACACAGCTGACATGAAAACGTAAAAATTGTCACGTAGGCATGAGTATAAAAGACAAGGCAAAAACCCCAGCAGGTCAGAGCCATCTTAGAGCATCTCTATCCCGGAGTTTCTGTGCTCTCTCGTCCAGCAGGTTCTTGTGGACTGTGCCTGCTGCTGTGGTCCTGCGTGGCGTCTTCTGCATGTGTTGTCATTGCATCATTGTTACCATATCCCCAGTACAGTTTATAATTATTTAATGATTTGCTACTGTGCATCTGTATCTCTATCACAAGTTTCACTGTTACTGTAATAATTCAATAATTCATAAACCATTCTCATTTTATCATTCATTGTAATTCACTATAATTAATTGTGAGTGTACAATATGTGTGTGTTGATTTGTTCTGTACATGTGACATCCATTGCACGTCTGTCCATCCTGGGAGAGGGATCCCTGCTCTGAGATGAGATGAGATGAGATGAGATTCAACTTTATTGTCATTGTGCAGAGTACGAGTACAGAGACAACGAAATGCAGTTAGCATCCATCCAGAAGTGCAAAAACAGCAGAAAGTGCAGAGTATGTGCAAGTGAACAATATAAATATAAATAGTAGTATGCAATATAAATAGTAGTCTGTGACTCTTCCTGAGGTTTCTTTCACCTTTTTCCCTGTTAAAAGGTTTTTTGGTGGGCACGTTTTTCCTCACTCGAATCAAGGGTCTAAGGACAGAGGGTGTCACTCCCTGTACAGATTGTAAAGCCCTCTGAGACAAATGTATTTTGTGATTTTGGGCTATATAAATAAAATTTGATTGTTTGATTGATTGATCTCTGTGTTATCTCTGATACACATTGTGTGTTTTCTGATGTACTCTCCTTTTTTTGGGCCAATCCCATTTCACCCCTTCGCCTTACCCCTTACCCCTACCCCTCCCATTTGCGCGTTCCCGTGAAGGGGTAGGGCTATCCCAATTCTCCTTAACACGAAGGCGTAGGGGTAGGGGATTGGCTTAGAACCCCTCCAAAGTGAGCGGTTGAGGCAGGCTGACTCCGAAAGGAGGGCTACGAAACATTTCCCATAACACAAAGCGCATTGTCAACGACAACACAACCGAATTTAATGGCGGTGACATCTCCCGACAGACATAAATGTGAGTATTGTTTTTCGTAAATAACTATTTATAACTGTTGATAAAGTGTTGTATAAAGTTTTACATTGAAGTGTTGTATAAAGTTTGACATTGTCACAATGTGTAGTGGTGAGATTCTCCATAAAACGTAGGTGGGGGAATCGCTAGATTAGCGTGTAGCAGCAAGCTAACGATGTACGGAAGGGTGAAAAAAACTGGTAATTGTCGCCTTTTGGTTACGTCATAAGTAGCGGCGCGAACTGCTGACGTATGCGAGTGTTGGAGGGGTGTCCCATTTCGTAGGGATTGCTTTTCAGCCCTACCCCTCGCCCCTCCCATTGACGGGGCAAGGGGTAGGGCTAAGGGGTAGGCGTAGGGGTAGAAAATAGAAATGGGATTGGCCTTTGTCTGGCATTAAAGAACACCTTGTTGCTGCTCTGAACTCTGTCTCCTGAGGATTTTTTGACACCAAAGAGAAGTTTTTTCTGATCTGTTTTTGAGACAAATTTTAGTTTAATCAATCTGACAGTTTTTACACGACACCTACTAACATTCATTCACCAGTGAGTTTCCACAGACAGACTTGTATGTTTCTGTCATGGGACGCTGATCAGAGTGCCCCAGCAGTGCAGCAAAATAGCCAATGGTGCACAGTTGCCAGGGCAAATAAATAAATATATGGCCAATCAGTGTTGCTGAAATGTATTGTCTTGGGGCGCTGAAAATATCGCCCTCGGGGCAGAAAATACCGCATGATTCTTGAGAAAGACTTGTGCACGCTCTAGTACTGCGCGGGCGCTGTCAGTCAGCGAGATGATGGCAAATTTATCGAGCGAGGTGTAGCTTCCACCGAATTCGGTGAGATCTTTATTTATTTACCCGTTTGCGACAAGGACAATGGAGGAGCTAAGGAGCTGGGACCGACAAGCCCGAAATTTCACCACTCAGAAAGACAGATGGGCAAAGTTCCTGTACAAATAAGAACTGTCCATCCCATCACTCATCATACACTCACCTTAGAAACAGAAATTTACCCTTCACTCACTTTCACTTACTCACACACTGTTGATTTGTACCCTAGCTTAAATGTTTCCCTCATGTTAGGTGTTATCCCAAGACTGATGCTGTGTTGCAGGTAATATGTTGTGCTTTTTTTTGTTTTCTTTCTTTTTATGATGTTTTCTTCTGTATTCTGTCTTTTTCATTGTTCAGATAAATGGTTCACATTTGTTATATATCTCTGAATTTAATGTTAAATGTGTTCTTGAAAGATATTTTGTGTCACATAATGAATGTGGGGATTTTTCATTTATGATTTGTAGAATAATAATATACACTATACGATCACTAGCATGTAATATTTATTTGTAGACGAGTAAGTTTTGGTATTTTATTTTACTGTTAAATATGGCACAGAGGAAAGAGGACTCCACTGTGGTTGCAATAAAAGACCCCATAATCGACCTGGTTGTCGTCTATAGCCTGTAGAAGCAACAGTAATCTTTAGCTGCATCTCACAGATAGCTGTGATCTGTCACATTGGTGCCGTGACCTAGATGTTCTGCAGTTGTATGTATGCAGTTGTTTACCAGTGTATGACGCAACTGGTACACGTTGTTTCTCAACCAGTCTTTGTAGTGTTGTATTTTTCTTTTCTCTGTGTTTGTTTTGTTTCATGAAATTTTGTCAAGTGGGATTTGATAATGAGCTACATACAAGGAAATACTAGTACACCTCTTAGTATTTGTAGAGGTAGGGGAAGGGATATGGTGTTGCAGTTTGACAGTCCTGTTACGGAGGGTGCTGTTCATGTGATGGGGGGTGAGCGGGTTCTAGCTGAGGCCACTTCAATCAGTGAAGTTAGGGTCCCTTCTCACTGTCTCACCTTCACCTGATGTAGTCAGTCAGATGAGTTACATAATTAAACATGTTGGCCAGCAGCTGGCAGATAGTATAGTTGCACGCCTTGGCTCAACACTCAGTACACCCACGTCGAGCACCCCACCTGTGCATACTGCACCAGCTGACGTGTCTACACACTGTCTGGATCTGTCGCAAGTTCACCTGGTACCTCACAGGAAAGTGGGAGAACCTCCAATCTTCAGAGGAGATGCCTCAGACACTATGGATGTGCACGAATGGGTAGACCTGATGAAGGATTACATAAAGAGGACCAATGTCAAACCAGAGCAGCAGGCTGAGGAAATACTCATTCACCTCAGAGGTCGAGCTAAAGATGTTGTGAAGTTTGCAATGAGGAACAGTGGCATTGATGTGACTCTGAACCCAGATGCCATTTATGCTCCCCTCCGTAGGCATTTTGCTGTTGTCCCTTGTTCTTCTTTTCCCCTGGTAGACTTTTATACTACACTGCCAAAGAGTAATGAGGATGCATATGACTACTGGCTGAGGCTCAACCAAACAGCAGACATCGCTGGAGAAGATTCTGCTGGAGAGATCTACTCCATCCCAGACTACTACCACCAGGCATCCTAGAGTGAAACCCTCCAGGATTGAGGGTCTGAATAACTTACCATGTGCCGTCTGTGGTGATGCAAACCATTCTGCACTCACTCATTGCCGTGACAGGAAACTCTGCTTTAAATGCTTCTCACCTGATCACTCCAGACGCAGCTGCCCTGTGCAGGTGACATCCACCACGTCTGCACAGTTGGGAAACTAGTGAATATGCATCAAGGGGAGGACGGTGCAGATCCTATTAGTGTCCCTCCCACAGATGATATTGAGGACATTGAGTCAGTCTTTGCGTCAGTCTGTTTCAGCATTCCCTCAGGAAAGACTGTCGTGTTTGTTCTACACCACTGTCACTGCAGCAGGTGTTTCTCTGAAGGCGATAATGGACAGTGGCTCAGCAGGATGTACATTGAGTGTATCAGCTGCACAGCGCCTCCTTCAACAGAGTCCAGATATGAGACAGTCTGCTGATGATGTTATCATTATTGGATGTGGGGGTCATCAGGTCACGCCTTCAGCTACATGTGATGTGGAAGTAGAGGTGTATGATTGTAAAATGATCATTCCAATGTTCGTGGTTCCTGGACAGACTGATGACATGATCTTGGGCAGCAATGCCATAAAGACAATTATCCGACTGATGAGAAAGACTGACGGCTATTAGCGACTCATGTCTGAGCCCAGTAGTTTCTCTGATGATGACTGCCATCACTTCTTCTCTCTTCTTTCCAACACAGAGAGGTGGAGAGGTGAGACAGTGCCTGACAAGGTTGGCACACAAATTGCAACGATGTGTGACACTACAACCACAAAGTGAACACCTTGTGTGGGGCATGCTACCTGCCTCAGCACCTGTATCAGTTGGCAGCACAGTGATTGTTGAACCGACTCAAGCGAGATGCAGACCCAGACAAATTTTGGTTGGCAGGATTGTTACGCCTATGTGGGGTGACCGATGTCTGCCCATGAAAATCATTAACCCCACCAATGAGCCCAAAGTGCTGAAGAGGAACACAAAACTGACAGATGTGTATCCCTGTGTTGCAGTTGAAGATTTGTCCCAACCTGACCACATCCAAGTTCACTCTCAATTCATAGCTGGTGCTGTGACACCGAGGTCTAAGGAGGATTTTAGGAGAGCATTGGATGAGCTTGGTCTATCTGATCTGGGCTTAGATTCGTGCGCAGTCTCTGACCTGTGGAGAGACAGGCTTCTCCAGATCACCGAGAGACATGAATCTATCTTTTCATGACATAAGATGGACTGTGGAGAGGCAACTGACTTTGTGCACAAGATACATCTAGTGGATGAGAAGCCATTTTGTTTACCTTACCGTAGAGTGCCGCCAAGCTACTATGAGAAGCTGAGAACAGCCCTCAATGAAATGGAGGAAAAAGGTATCATTCGTAAGTCTTCCAGCAAGTATGCATCACCCCTTGTCCTTGTGTGGAAGAAAAATGGAGATCTGCGCATCTGCACAGGTTTCAGATGGCTCAATGCTAGGACAGTAAAGGATGCGCACCCACTGCCTCATCAGGCTGATGCTCTCGCTGCACTGTGGGGGAATGTCTTCTTTTCCACCATGGATCTCACCTCTGGCTTCTTCAATGTGCCCATGCACCTTGCTCCGTATACTGTAGTTATCATTTATTTATTTTATATCTTCACTGTAACCTTTTGCACCATTATGTCATGGATATCTGCACTTTATCTGTTTTACTGTTATCTGCAAATTATAATGCCTTAATACCTCCATCTATTTATGCTGTCAGCCACACCAGTCACTTTATTGTCATACCTGCTGCTGATATGTGCCTGTTTACCTCCAGACTTTGCACAAGTCTATGCACAGTCTATGCAACTTTTTAAAGTCAGTAGCTCATTGTGGAGGGGGCGTGGTGCATCAGCTGCGGGAGAGAGGTGTGGGGAGGGCGCGGGAGAGCAGCGCCAGGTGAGAGTGATTGCCACACCGGTTCCCAGGTGGTTAATCACTCTCACCTCCCGATATAGTGGCGTGCTGGAGGGAGGAGAGCAGAGCATGACCAGTGAAGCACGGCCACAGACACACGGACAAAGTCACGGACAAAGACACACGGCAGACGGCAGCACGAAGCCTGTGATCGGCTGCCGTGTTTATGATTTATATGTATTAAAATAAAGTGTTTAAGTCATCAACAAGCTGTGGTTCCGTCTACTCTGTGCTGGAAGTACCCACGAGACAGTAAGACTGTCACATTTTGGCGCCCAATGTGGCTCAGCACAGAGGGAATGGCGGAGCCGCAGCAAGTGACGGCGCTGGCCCAAATGGTGGCGGAGGTCGCCGCGGTGAGGCGGGACGAGGCCGTGCTCACCAGGGAACAGCTCGCGGCGCAACAGCAGCAGAGGGAGAGGCAGACGCAGCTGCTGGAGGCGATGTTGGTCCGGGCGGGGACAACGTCGCCGGGTCCCTCGCTCTCCGGCCAGAGGCGGAGTGGGCCGTGCGGCTGCTCCCCCTGCTGTCGGGGGATGCCCAGACGGCGGCGCTCGGCCTGCCGGGGCCCTCCCGGAATCGGTACGGGGACATCAAGAGAGCCATCCTGGATCGGATGGGCTTCTCGACGGAGGACCACCGCCGCCGGTTTCGGGGAGCCAGGCTGGGGCCCGCTGATCGGCCGTTCATCTTCGCCCGGCAGCTGAAGGACGCAGCGACGCGATGGCTGCGACCGGGGGACTCCGCCGGCGAGGAACGGCTGATGGGGCAGATCGTGGCGGAGCAGTTCTTGGAGGGGCTCCCTGCAGCGACGTCGGACTGGGTGCGCAGGCACCGCCCGGCGGACCTGGCCGCGGCCATCACCCTGGCGGAGGACCACCTAGCCGTCGTCTCCAGAGCCCGGGCGCAGGAGGGTCAGCCAACCGCTCCCGCCTGTCCCGTGCCGGCGCCCCGGAGAAGACCTGCTCCCGTTCCCCAGAGACACACACCGGCTCGACCGACGCCCCCGCCCCGCACTAACATCCCTTCTCCTTCTCTTCCGCCACAGGGTCCTGCCGCTAGGGGCGCTGCGCCTAGCCCACGGAAGGTCCCTCGGGCGGCAGGACAGGAGTGCTGGAGGTGCAGGCGGCCCGGACACTTCCGCCGCGAGTGTCCAGTAAGGGAGGTCGGGCAGGTGATCCGGGTTGCCGGCCCTTCGGCGCCCGTCCCCGGTCCATTAAAGACAAAAGGAAGGAGACGGAGAAGAGGCCGGCGTCGCCGCCTCAACAAGAAAACGGCAGAGGGAGGGACGCGCACCTGTCCCGAGCATCCATGTCCCCCGCCTCTCGTTCCCCGGCTGTCAACAGACGTCAAGGAGACAGGGAGGAAGAGAGGACCAGAGACTTGGCGAAAGGGAGGCCCTCGAGGAGCAGAGACCTGGAGGAAGGGAGGCGCTCGAGGACCAGACGTGACTCCTCCTCTTCCCTGTCTTCTTTACCTCCTAGACGGGAAAAGGAGAAGGGCGAGGAGGGTAAAGCAGGCCCTCTGTGGGGAGCCCCTTCTCCGCACCCCTAACTTTTCTCTCCCTCTAGTCTTACAGTCTGATGCGACGGGCACCCATTCACCCTCTGCTCGCACCACGCTCCCCTCCAGTGACTCCACCGCAGGCCGGGGGCGCAGATGCCTGTGGACGACTTCCGCTCCCGCTCCCTTGGGGGAGGCGGGGGGGAGTAGGTTAGGCCGGACGGCTCCCCGGGGTGGGGGGGGGTGTTTTGTTTGTTTTGCTGGTTCAGTTTTGCTTATGAAGGAGCTTCTCTGAAATGGAAGAGCAAAAGAATGTAGTTTTATGAGATGTAGATGGCATCTCTGTTTGTCTGTGATAAGTATAGGTTTTGGTACCACCCTGTCCTTACGCACTTCTTGAGGAAGAATTACTGACATTGACTTTTTCATACATCACTGCTCGATATCCACAACATTTTTTTTTTCTATATTGGAGGTTTGGTCTATGTTGCCCCTATTAAGCATAATTTAAGGGGGGTGTATGTAACGGAGTAGATCTATGCCTGTTAAATTATGGCAGGAAAAGGTGCAACACCGCCATTTACTAGCGCAGTGGTTGGAGTGGGTACTGCACAGAGGAAAGAGGACTGCACTGTGGTAAGACGTCCACTTGCATGGTCCGGGATTAAAAATTCGTTCGTTCGTCTTCTTCTGCTTATCCGTTTGTCGGGTCGCGGGGGCAGCAGCTTTAGCAGGGAACCGGGGGTCGGACCGCCAGGGTCCCCACCTCAGACTGCCGCCCATCTCTCTTCGCACCGTTAGATCCCTCCCATGGGTGGTGGGCCCATGGGAAGGGGGTACAGCACCTGGTATTCCCAGGAGGTCTCCCATCCAAGTACTAACCAGGCCTGACCCTGCTTAGCTTCCGAGATCAGATGAGATCGGGTGTGTTCAGGGTGGTATGGCTGCCTGGGATTAATAATTATTTTCTTTAAATGTTTCAGAAGTTATACTCCACATTTTACCGTGTCAAGTACTCATTGCAACCTATGCAACAGTTATGAGTAATAACTGCAACTTACTAGACTGTGAAATGATGTTAGAGACTTGTTAATGTTGCTAAACTAGCTTAAATGTTTCCCTCGTGTTAGGTGTTATCCCGAGACTGATGTAATTTCCCTCACCACTGTGGTTTTGTATGCTGTGTTGCAGGTAATATGTTGTGCTTTTTTTTTTTTGTATAACTTTTTATGATGTTTTCTTTTGTATTCTGTCTTTTTCATTGTTCAGATAAATGGTTCACATTTGTTATATATCTCTGAATTTAATGTTAAATGTGTTCTTGAAAGATATTTTGTGTCATATAATGGATATGTGGGGATTTTTCATTTATGATTTGTAGAATAATTATATACACTATACGATCACTAGCATGTATTTTTTATTTGTAGACAAGTAAGTTTTGGTATTTTATTTTACTGTTAAATATGGCACAAAGGAAAGAGGACTCCACTGTGGTGTTATCCTGAGACTGATGTGATTTCCCTCACCACTGTGGTTTTGTATGCTGTGTTGCAGAGTTGCAATAAAAAAAACCATAATCCACCTGGTTGTCTTCTATAGCCTGTAGAAGCAACAGTAATCTGGAGCTGCATCTCACAGATAGTGCTTGACGGCAGGTTTACGGTAAGCGTATTCTGTCACTTCCGGTTACTGGTGTTACTGACACGGTGCTCTCTGTTCTGCTCACCTAGTCAGATTGTCATATATTCCTCACATTGGCGAGTGTCTTTACAACTTTGCACCACCACATGGGGTCCTCCAGAGTTCAACAGTCTCACAGCTTCTGGGAAGAAGCTGTTCCTCAGTCTGGTGGTCCTGCTCTTAATGCTCCGCAGCCTCCTGCCCGAGGGGAGAGGGGCAAACAGAGCATGTGCGGGGTGAGTGGGGTCCTTTATGATGCAGGAGGCCCTTTTCCTGCACCTGGAGGTGTAAATGTCCGTGGTGGTGGGTAGGCTGCATCCCACAGTCCTCTGTGCAGCTTTGACCACCCTCTGCAGAGCCTTCTTCTCTGCTGCAGAGCAGCTGCCGTGCCACACAGTGATGCAGGTGCACATGACGCTTTCCACCACACATCTGTAAAAGGAGGTCAGGACTGAGCTCCCTAGTCCAGCACGCCGCAGCTTCCTGAGGAAGTAGAGGCGCTGGTGTGCCTTCCTAACCAGATAGGAAGTGTTGGTGCTCCAGGTGAGGTCGTTTGCAATGCTCACGCCCAGGTACCTGAAGCTGGAGACCACTTCCACCGCTGTCCCTCCGATGTGCAGGGGAGGGGGGAGATGTCTGCCCCTTCTGAAGTCCACGATCATCTCCTTGGTCTTCTTCACGTTGATGCAGAGGTTGTTTTCTCTGCACCAACCCTCCAAGTGTTCCACCTCCTGCCTGTAGCCCGACTCATCGCTGTTAGCGATTCGTCCAACCACAGCTGTGTCATCTGCGAACTTCACAATCAGACAGCTCGGATGTCTCGCTGAGCAGTCGTGTGTGAGCAGAGTGAACAGAAGGGGGCTCAGCACACAACCCTGGGGGGAGCCTGTGCTGAGGGTGATGGTGGAGGAGGAGATGTCGTGGATCCTTACAGACTGCGGCCTTTCTGAAAGGAAGTCCAGCACCCAGTTGCAGAGTGTGGAGCTCAGCCCGAGTGTGGTCAGTTTTGAAACCAGGGTCTGCGGTCTGATGGTGTTGAACGCAGACGTGAAGTCCACAAAGAGCAGACAAACATAAGAGTCCTTCTTCTCTAAGTGGGTGAGGGCTGTGTGGACCACAGAAGAAATGGCATCCTCTGTGGATCGATTTTTCCTATATGCGTACTGGTGTGGGTCCACAGTGACGTCGATGCAGACTTTGATGTGGGCCATCACCAGTCTCTCAAAGCACTTCATGACTATCGGGGTGAGGGCAACCGGCCGATAGTCATTCAGGCCTGTCACTGTGGAGGTTTTGGGGATGGGGATGATTGTAGCCGTCTTCAGGCAGGTAGGGACCGCTGCTTGTTGGAGGGAGGTGTTAAAGATGTCTGTTAGGACATCCGTCAGCTGGTGTGCACAGCTCCTCAGCAGCCTCCCAGAGATGTTATCAGGACCCGTAGCTTTGCGAGGGTTAATCCTCTGGAGGGTTCTCCTCACCTCTGCTGGGGTCACGCTGAGAGGCTCTTCACCTGGTGGTGGAGTGAGTCTGGTGCTGGGGGATGCGTTTGGGTCATCAAAGCGGGCATAGAAGGTGTTGAGAGCGTCGGGCAGAGAGGGGTCCCTGGGGCACTGTGCATCTCTGGTGTTGTAGTCTGTGATGCACTTTATGCCCCTCCACATACTCAGTGGATCGTTAGATGTAAAATGTCCCTCGATCCTCCGGGCATATGTGGCCTTGGCCCTCTTTACTCCTGCTATCAGCCGTCTCCTAGCCGCTCTGAGTGCCAGACTGTCACCTGACCTGAACGCAGCATCCCTGGCTTTCAGCAGAGACTTGACCTCCACATTCAGCCAGGGTTTCTGGTTCGGGTAGACTGTTATAGTCCTGGTGGTGGTGACATCCTCTGCACACTTGTTGATGTAACCGAGGACAGCCGACGTGTATTCCTCCAGGTCCACCTGTCCCTTTAGGGCAGCTGCCTCCCTGAAAATTTGCCAGTCTGTGCGCTGGAAACAGTCCTGCAGTGTCAGGGCGGCATCACTGGGCCACACGGTGATAGTCCTCTGTGTTGGTTTGTGGCGCCTGAGCAGAGGACGGTAGGCGGGGACCAGCACGATGGAGATGTGGTCGGAGAGGCCCAGGTGGGGGTGGGGGACGGCTCTGTATGCGTCTTTTTTGTTGGTGTAGACACGGTCCAGCGTGTTATCTCCCCGTGTCGGTATGGTGACATGCTGGTGAAACTTAGGCAGAGTGTCTGTCAGGTTTACGTGATTAAAATCCCCCGCAACCACGTAAAATGCCTCCGGGTGCTTGTGCTGGAGCGAGCTGATGATGTTATGAAGCTCCTTAAGCGCTTCGTTAGCATTAGCACCCGGCGGGATGTAAACAGCCATGACAAACACCGCCGTAAACTCACGAGGCAAGTAGTGTGGCCGACACTTCACAGTCATATACTCTACTGCCTCGGAGCAGTTGCTGTTCACCAAAGCACAGTTCGTACACCAACCTTTGTCCACGTAGACGCATAATCCGCCCCCGCGGGCTTTCCCCGACTGCTGGTTACGGTCCGCTCGGAAGAGAAGCCGGCCGTCGATCTGAAAGGCTGAGTCCGGCATGTTGTCGTTCAGCCAGGTTTCCGTGAGACAAAGCACCGCACAATTCCTCATCTCACGGGAAGCCCTCAGCCTCAGTCAGAGCAGGTCCATCTTATTGTCCAGAGAACGGACATTGGAGAGGAACAGTGGCGGGATCGGTGGTCTTACCGCATTAGCCTTTAGCCTGGCTAGCAGTCCGCTCCGCTTACCCCTCTTCTGCTTCCTTGCACACCGCTTCCGCTTGCCGTTTGTCCAGCGGGCACCTCTGCGCCAGCCCGATGTCCTCAGGAGCTGCAGTCTGCCCAGCAAGGCCCTGAGTCCGAGGGCCGCTGTTGTTGTTGTTGTTGTTGTTGTTGTTCCTCTGACCGAACCGTCCTTTATTTTAAAAAGTTCGGTTCGGCTATACATAATACGCTTGCTAACACAAGCAACACGAGTGCAGTTGGCCTCGGGACCAACGGTAAAATGACTAAAATTACTAAAAGAGGGCTTGACCCCGGGAGCACGAGAAGCCGCTGCACTGTTGCGCGCCGCCATCTTACTTAACAATAGAGACTGTGTCTGTCCCCTGTCCAACTGCATTATTTAAAGATAAAATAAACAGAAGAGGAGTAAATCATAAAAACCTGATAAAAATTCAATCAACATCTCCAAGAGTCCAAAACACGATAATTAAATGTGGAATCTTAAATATTAGGTCCTTGTCCTCTAAAGCTGTTTTAGTAAATGAATTAATATCTGACTATGATATTGATTTATTCTGCCTCACTGAAACCTGGTTGCAGGAGGATGAATATGTTAGTTTAAATGAATCCACTCCCCCCAGTCATTGTAATACTCATATTCCTCGAAGTCCTGGTCAAGGTGGTGGAGTTGGAGCCATATTTGACTAGTCTACTCATAAATCCTAAACCTAAACTAAATTATAATTCATTTGAAAGTCTCGTTCTTAGCCTTACTCACTCAACCTGGAAAACATTACAGCCAATATTATTTGTTATATTATATCGAGCTCCAGGTCCTTATTCTGAATTTTTATCTGAATTTGCAGAATTTGCATCAGGCTTGGTCGTTAAAACAGATAAAGTAATTATTGTAGGTGATTTTAATATTCATGTTGACAACCATAGTGATAGTCTTAGTACTGCATTTATCTCTTTGTTAGACTCAATTGGCTTCTGTCAGAGTGCAAACAAACCGACTCATTGTCTAAACCACACTCTTGACCTTGTACTCTCATATGGCATTGAAATTGATCATTTAATAGTCTTTCCACATAATCCTATTCTATCTGACCATTTAATAACCTTTGAGTTCATATTACTGGACTATAAGCCTTTTTGCAGAAACTCCTACAGCAGATGTTTATCTGACAGTGCTGTAGCCAAATTTAAGGAAATGATTACTATAGTATTAAATTCAATGCCATGTCTTAATGTTACAGAGGACTTAGCAGCAGTTCATTGTTTGTCTCACTAGCTAGCCTAGCTAAAAAAAATGGCTTCTCTCTCCTCCAGCATTTTTTGTTTTAGTGAAACTTGGCTGCACTCGCACATCCATGCTAACAGCGTCGGGTTGCCTGGTTACAGCTTGGTACGTGGAGACAGAGACTGTTCCTCAAGCCGGAAGAAGAAGGGTGGTGGGATTGCACTTTTTGTGAGTGAGAGGTGGTGCAATCCGGGACATGTCAACCTGAAGGAACGTCTCTGTTCCCCGGACATTGAACTGTTAGCTGTGGGGATGCGCCCGTATTATTTACCGAGAGAGTTCACGTCCACCATCGTGATTGTTGTTTACATCCCTCCGTCAGCTGATGCAGCGGTAGCCTGTGACGTCATCAGCTCTGCCGCTGCCAAACTACAGACTGAACACCCGGATGCATTCATGGTTATTACAGAAGATTTTAATCATGTCTCATTCAACACTAACTTCCACCAATATGTTGACTGCCCCACCAGAGACAATAAAACGCTGGATCTCCTGTATGCCAATGCCATGGATGCATATGACGTCACAGCCCTCCCCCCCCTCGGCAGATCAGACCACAACTTGGTCATGATGTCTCCAAGATATGTCCCTCTTGTGAGAAAGCAGCCTGTGCTCACCAGGACAGTGAGGAGGTGGACACAGGAGTCTACTGATGAGTCTACTGATGCACTGCAGGACTGTTTTGAGTCAACGGACTGGGATGTACTCCCAGCCACATGGGGAGGACATTGATAAATTGACTGTCTGCATCACAGATTATATTAAATTCTGTGAGGACACCACCATACCAGCCCGGACTGTGCGCTGCTTCCCCAACAACAAGCCCTGGATTACCAGCGACCTGAAAGCACTTCTGAACAAGAAGAAGAGGGCTTTCAGGTCTGGAGATAAAGAGGAGCAGAGAAGAGTGCAGCATGAACTTAGACAAAGACTGAGGACATGCAAGGACAACTACAGGAAGAAGCTGGAGGCCAAACTACAACAGAACAGTGTGAGGGATGTGTGGACAGGGATGAAGCACATCACAGGGATGACAGGAGTAGACCGGCTGACAGCAGGGAGCCTGGATAGAGCAAACCAATTCAACCAGTTTTTCAACAGGTTTAGCTCACCTCCTGTAACCCCTCAAACATTCCCACCCCTCCACACACCCACACTGTCCCAAATGGCTCAACCCACCCGGCCTTCTCCTGTACAGCACCTTTCCACCTGCTCCTCCTCCTCCTCATCTCCCACCACCTCTACTGAAGACATCTGCAGCAACCCCTGCCCAACGGTGACTACAGGCCAGGTTAAGAGGCAGCTGGAAAGACTTCACCAGCGAAAGGCTGCAGGCCCTGATGGCATCACACCCAGGATCCTTAAGACCTGCGCCAACCAGCTGTCTCCTGTACTGGGACATCTGTACAACATGAGCCTGAGTCAGCAGAAAGTCCCGCTGCTGTGGAAAACATCCTGCTTGGTTCCAGTCCCCAAGAAGTCGAGGCCATCTGACCTGGCAGACTACAGACCAGTCGCCCTCACATCTCACGTGATGACGGTCTTGGAGAGACTGGTCTTAGCCCAGCTGAGGCCACGGGTGAGGACGTTTCTTGACCCTTTGCAGTTTGCCTACCAGCCCCATTTAGGTGTCGATGATGCTGTCATCTACCTGTTGCAACGAACCCATGTGTATTTGGATGGTGGTGAAGGCACTGTTAGGATCACTTTCTTTGATTTTTCCAGTGCTTTCAATACCATCCAACCTCTGCTACTGGGTGAGAAGCTGCAGGTGATGGGTGTTGACGACACAGTGATCTCCTGGATTACTGACTACTTGACAGGCAGGCCACAGTTTGTCCGTCTGGGCAGTGTCCTGTCTGATGTGGTGGTCAGTGATGTAGGAGCTCCACAGGGGACTGTGCTTTCTACCTTCCTCTTCACCTTATACACCACTGACTTTCAATACAACTCTGAGTCATGTCATCTGCAGAAGTTTTCTGATGACTCAGCTGTTGTTGGGTGTATAAGGGAGGGAGAGGAGGGTGAGTACAGGACGCTGGTGGACAACTTTGTAAAGTGGTCTGAGCAGAATCACCTGAGGCTGAATGTCAACAAGACCAGAGAGATGGTGATCGACTTCAGGAGGAAGAGGATGCCTTCACAGCCTGTACTAATCAGGGGGGAGGTGGTGGAGGAGGTGAAGGACTATAAATACCTGGGAGTGGTGATTGACAACAGACTGGACTGGAAATCTAACACAGAAGCTGTGTACAAGAAGGGGATGAGCAGACTCTATTTCCTGAGGAAACTGAGATCCTTCAACGTGTGCAGCAAGATGTTGGAGATCTTCTACCAGTCTGTTGTTGCCAGTGTCATCTTCTTTGCTGCTGTGTGTTGGGGTAGCAGTATCAGAGCCAGCGACACTAACAGACTTGATAAAATCATCAAGAAGGCTGGCTCTGTACTTGGTGTCCGGCTGGAGACGTTTGGTACTGTGGTGGAGAGGAGGACGCTGAATAAACTGTTTACCATCATGGACAATGATCAGCACCCTCTCCATCACACAGTGGACAGACAGCGGAGCACTTTCTCCCACAGACTGCTCCAGCTCCGCTGTCGAAGGGACAGATACAGGAAATCTTTTCTGCCACAGGCCATCAGCGTGTATAATAATAGCTAAAATCCGGTCATATATTATATTATATTATTACATACATTATTATATTATTATATTATATTTTATTTTACTTATTCTTATGTAATTATCTTTTCTTATTTAAGTATTAATTATTAATTATTATCTTAATTGTTGGTTGTTCTTTTTATTTCATTGTTGTTGTATTTGTGTTATGCTGCTGTTACACTTTAATTTCCCAGTCTTTGGGATTAATAAAGTATATCTATCTATCTATCTATCTATCTATCTATCTATCTATCTATCTATCTATCTATCTATCTATCTATCTATCTAACCTGTCTCTTAGACCACATCCAAACCAGGCTGCTTAAAGATGTATTACCTTTAGTTAGCCCTTCCTTGTTGGATTTGATTAATCTGTCTTTATTATCAGGATATGTACCACAGTCCGTTAAAATAGCTGTGATTAAGCCTCTTCTTAAAAAGCCAACTCTATATCAAGAGGTTTTAGCCAACTACAGGCCGATATCAAACCTTTCATTCCTCTCTAAGGTACTTGAGAAAGCCGTAGCCAATCAGCTATGTGATTTTCTCCACACAAACAGCTTATTCGAGGAGTTTCAGTCAGGGTTTAGAGTAAATCATAGCACAGAGACCGCACTAGTTAAAGTTACAAAGGACCTCCTAATGGCATCAGACAAAGGACTCATCTCTGTACTTGTCCTATTAGATCTTAGTGCCGCATTTGACACCATTGACCATCAGATTCTCTTACAGAGACTGGAATACCAAATTGGCATTAAAGGAACCGCCCTAGGCTGGTTTAAGTCATATTTCCTAGACCGTTCTCAGTTTGTTCATGTTCATGATGAATCCTCCATGCAAACCAAAGTTTCTCATGGAGTCCCACAAGGTTCTGTATTAGGGCCACTTCTTTTCAGTTTATATATGCTTCCTTTAGGGAACATTATTAGGAATCATTCAATTAACTTTCACTGTTATGCAGACGACACCCAATTATATTTATCGATCAAGCCTGAACCAATCGCTTAACTAAACTTCAAGCATGCATTAAGGACATAAAAAATTGGATGACCCACAATTTTCTGATGCTAAATTCAGATAAAACTGAAGTTCTCGAAATAGGACCCAAACACCTTAGAAACTATCTTTGCAGAGATTTAGCCTTAGACGGGATCACCCTGGCCTCCAGCTCCACCTTGAAAAATCTTGGAGTTGTTTTTGATCAGGATTTGTCCTTTAATGACTATATAAAACAACTTTGGACTCTGGACTATTGGAACTCTTTGTTATCAGGCTGCTCTAATAAATCTCTTAAGAGTTTGCAGCTGATTCAGAATGCTGCTGCACGTGTTCTGACAGGAACCAAGATCACATCTCTTCCATTTTGGCTTCCTTGCATTGGCTACCTTAAATCTAGAATATAATTTAAAATTCTTCTACTAACATACAAAGCTCTTCATGGTCAGACACCATATCTAAAAGAGCTCATAGTACCTTACCACCCCACTAGAACACTGCGCTCCCAGGATGCTGGGTTCCTTGTGGTTCCTATAGTGACTAAAAGTAGATTGGGAGCCAGAGCTTTCAGCTATCAAGCTCCTCTTCTGTGGAATAAACTACCACTCTGTGTTCGGGAGGCAGACACGGTCAACACCTTTAAGAGAAGACTTAAGACTTTCTTTTTTGATAAAGCTTATAATTAGGGCTGGCTCAGGTCATCCCTTAGTTATGCTGCCATAGGACTAGACTGCTGGGGGACTCACATACTCTCTCCTTCTCTCTCTCTTATTCTCTCTCTCTCCTTATCTATTCATCTATCTAATCCATCTAATCCATCTATCTATCTATCATGTTACTAACTAACTAACTAACTGAAATTAGCCTGTTGGTGTTCATGAGGCTATTAAGTGTCCTGCCATAGAAATACAAGTACTGCTACAGTTAGCCCATAAACTGTAGCATCCTGGATGTATTTTCCAGTCTCTGGCATCCAGTGAATAAATCCTCTGCACAATAGTTAGTGTTAATCATTTTGAAAATAGATGTGTCCCTTCACATTCATATTCATAGCTGAATTTAATTGAGCATTCTGCTATATCAATCAATCACTTACAAGAGAAAAAATAGAAAAACAAGGAGGAAGTGTTTTTTTATATATTTACAAAGTACTACTGTTAAAAATGTGCAGGCATAAGAAGAACAGACAAGACAAACAAGAATAAAAAGGAACAAAAAATATTAATGGGACATTGCTATTTATTTGACAGGAGACTACAACATGCAGGAGTTGTAAAGTCTCACAGCAGCAGGGATGAAGGACCTGCGGAACCTTTCCTTCTTACACCGTGGGTGTAACAGTCTGCTGCTGAAGGAGCTGCTCAGAAACCCCACATTGTCATGTAGGGGGTGTAGGGGGTTGTCCATGATGGATGTCAGCTTAGCTAACATCCTCCTCTCCTCCTCTCACCCACTTCCTCTATGGAGTACAGAGGACAGTTCAGGACAGAGCTCACTCTTCTAATAAGTCTATTCAGTCTGCTTCTGTCCCTGTCCGTGCTGCCCCCTCTCCAGCAGACCACAGGATAAAGGATGGCTGAGGCCACCACAGAGTCATAAAAAGTCCTGAGGAAAGTCCTGCATACTCCGAAGGACCTCAGCCACCTCAGCAGGTGGAGACAACTCCTCCACCACCTCTATGTCCGATCCCTGGATGTTCACCGGTGTGAATTGGGATGCCTTCCTCTGGAAGTTTACTATCATCTCATTTGTCTTGCTGGTGTTGAGCTGAAGCTGGTTTAGTTCACACCAGCTGACAAAGTCCCTGATGAGCATCCTGTATTCCAGATCGTCCCCCTCTGAAACACATCCAACGACGGCTGTGTCATCGGAGAACTTCTGGATGTGGAGCTTCACAAACTGTGGTTTGTTGGTGAGGTAGTCAGTTGTCCACGCAGCCAGGTGTTGGTCTACTCCCACACTTTCCATCTTCACTCTGAGCAGAGAAGGCTGGATGGTATTAAATGCACTTGAGAAGTCAAAAAACATGACCCTCACAGCGCACCTGCTGTCTTCCAGGTGGAGCAGCGATCTGTGCAGCAGGTAAAGTACTGCGTCATCAGCAGTCTTAGGTGTCTCAGGATGATCCTCTCCATAGTCTTCATGAGGTGAGAAGTCAGGGCAACAGGCCTGAAATGGTTAGGCTCCTTGGGGCGCGGCGTCTTTGGTACCGGTACCACACAGGAGGTCTTCCACAGGGCTGGGACCTTCTCCAGGCTCAGGCTCAGGTTGAATAAGTGCCTGACGACACCACAGAGCTGGTCTGCACAGTCCTTAAGGAGCCTGGGGCTGATCTTTGCCTTGATCTTTTTTAGTTGACTCCTCACCTGATCATCTGTTATGGAGAGGGGAGTGGAGGATGATTGGAGTAGCCAGCATTTCCCTGTGAATGACACAGTGCGGAGACTCACATTCAGGTGCAACCTCCTTAATCCGAGTGGTTAATCCAGACAGCCGTCCAGTCATGGCAGCAGCTCCATCCAAACACACGCCGACGCAAAAGGACCAGTTCAGTTTTCCCGATATGTAGTCATTCAGAGACTTGAATAGTTCTGCCGCTGTGGTGTTGGTTGGCAATAACAGTGCACAAAACATATCCTCATGCACATCCTCCTCATAAAGATATCGCACATAAACGAGTAATATTGCCTTGTTGTCAATATCAGTAGACTCATCAACCTGGATTGCGTACCACGGTGACTTTTTAATCCTCTCCAACAGATGCGTCTCAATGTCCTCTGTGATGTCCTCGATTCGCCTGGTGACGGTGGTAGCAGAAAGAGGCACCTGTGCCACCTTTTTAACTGCAGCCTCTCCTAAAAGTTCACGGCAAATATCCTTGGCGGCGGGCAGGATCAGCTCTTCACCAATAGTAAAAGGTTTTTTAGCTTTAGCAATGCAGTTAGCCACTAAGTATGATGCTCTCAGTGCACTTGCATTTACTGAAGTGGTGGCCCTCAGTAATTGCTTCTGTCTTTCTTGCTCACTATTTTTTCTTTCAAAAAAATCCAAAGGCTTGTTTTTTAATCCAGGGTGATTGGTCTCCATGTGCCGAAGCAGTTTTGAAGGCTTCATCGCCTCGTTTGCTAGCTTGTCGCCACATATTACGCAGAGCGGGCTTGGCGAGTGAGACTCACCTGTGGCGATAAATCCAAATTTTAAGTAGGACTCCTGGTATTGTCTGTTAAATGAAGCTTTCTTTTTCTTCTTGGAGGTTGAAGGCTCCTCTTCTGTCTCCTCAGTTGGCCTTTTCCCCTTTGCAAAGAAGCTCTCCAAAGATGTTTGTTTTTTACTCATTTTCGCTGTATTGCGGGCTTAGTTTTGGAATGACACATCACGTGACCGAGACATCTTTACGTGTCAAGAGGCACAGGCGGATGTTAAGCAAAATAAAAAATAAAACATCTTTCAGACTCTAATAAGCAATACAACAGAAATTATATAAATTATTTATTTTTTCTGTGCGGCCGGTGGTTGGGGACCACTGCTTTAAGTGATCCAGCCTGCAGACACCACAAATGAAAGTCTGTTCACCTCCATTTTATTGGGGTGTTGAGAGAACCTAGATAGAAACCAAAACCATCTGCATGGAGAGATACCTCTAGAGGGAGGTGTGAGAGATGCTTTTTGGTAATATGAATCAACCCCTTAACCAGTGTCACTATGAATTAGAAAAACCAAAGTAAGCCTAAAATGTATGCTCTCATAGTAAAAGATAATCTGTCAGGCTTTTAGTTTGTGGGTAGACTTCCTGTTTTATTTTGGTTTCCCTCACTTCCTTTTTGTGTTCATTCTTGGTGTCACTCCCTGTGATTGCCTATTGTTTTCACCTGTGTCTTGTTAGCTCCCTCCCTGTATATATATAAGTCTGTTCTTCCCAGTGTGTGCTTGTTAGATTGTCTTCATCCTTGTGAGTAGCTCTCTGGCGTTTTCATCATTGTTTCCTCGTGTACCAACCCTGTTAGTTTCTTCAACCCGTTTTGCCTAGTGTCTTGTACTTCTGCCTGTCTGCTCCGTGTTCTGGATTCTTGACCCTTGCCTGTTCTTGGACTTTCCTCCTGCCTCGTGAGTTTGTACTTCTGCCCCGCTGACTGCCTTTTGTGTACCGTATCCGGACTGTCAATAAACCACCTCACTACACCTGTCAGTCTCTGATCTGCTCTGTGGGTCCAGTTGTCTGTCTGAACCTGACATAATCCACACACAAGCTCAGTAAACCTTAAAAAAAAGGAAAATTACAGTTTATTACAACTTGGATTTATTTTTGTAGTTCATCATTTCTATCAGTTATGAGGGTGATAAGTAAATGCTGAGATCTGAAAACCTGGTGATAACACTGACAACACAATAAGTCTAACAGTCAAGCAGTTTGCTGGAGAGAAACAACTCATTGAAGTTATTCCTAGCAAAATTTTCATGGCAACTTGCCTGTTAGATCATCTTGAGAAGAGAGAAGCTCATGCAGTGTTCAAAAAGAAATTGATACTTCCTCTGGGGAGCATTAACGTGTAGCTATTATCAAATTTTATTTATATAGCCCAAAATCACAAAATACATTTGTCTCAGAGGGCTTTACAATCTGTACAGGAAGTGACACCCTCTGTCCTTAGACCCTCTATTCGAGTGAGGAAAAACTTGCCCACCAAAAAAAAGGTGGAAGAAACCTCAGGAAGAGCCACAGAGGAGGGATCCCTCTCCCAGGACGGACAGACGTGCAATGGATGTCACATGTACAGAACAATCAACACACACATATTGTATACTCACAATGAAATATAATGAATTACAATGGATGATAAGAATAGTTTACAATGAATGATGAATTATTACAGTAACAGTGGAACTTGTGATAGAGATACAGATGCACAGCAGCAAATCTTTAACTAACTATAATCTGTAATGGGGATATGGTAACAAGCTGTGAAAATAATCTTAATAAAACGAGATAATTTTCTACTTGTGACAATAAAATTAGCTAAATAGTTTTTGTCATGCTGGCTGCAATGTGTGGCTGTAGTTATCAACAGAGTGTGGACCCAATTGCAGAATAGATAAAGGAACTGAAGAATATATTTATTAAATAACACAGAAACAGGAAAAACCAAACAGAATAAACAATCGAATAAGACTGAAAAGTCTTCAGTCTTCAAGACTGAAAAATCATGCCTGTAGGTAAACATGCCTTGAGACAGACAATTGTGAAAACATCCTAGTATCAAACTTTGAGCTTTTTTACAGCTTGTCAGTGTGTTTTGATTTTTAAGTTATCATCACCAATTGTCATGGTTGCACAGGTTGACCCAGAATGCAGGCTCGGACAACGGTTAGTGGGAGAAGGGGATGTATTGTAATGTGGAGAAGAGGGGAAGGAGAGGGTCCGATAAGAGGTGGAGGAAATGGCTGAGGTGAAGCAGTGGTGGGAATGGATGGAGGAGGCACGGAGTCTTGACGGTCTGAAGGTGCCGTCGTGACACCAATGTTTGATGTTTAATTCTCAATGAATGTTTTCAGGTATACAACTTGATCCTCTTCTTGCACAATACACAGTCTCTAACAATGCAACAGTGGAGTCATAGACCAGCGCTCACATGGTATTTGAGTCCTGGCCATAGAAAGTACCTCCTTTAGTTGTCGATCCCCAATTTAACACTGGTCCAGCTCTCCAACTAAAGGATCCGAAGTCAATCACTACAGAGTATTACTCTGATAGAATAAATCGACTTATTTAAAGCTGGTGTCGAGGAGAGTTAATCCAATAAAATCAGCCACACCCGTTATGGTTAGCTCCCCTCTCATGATCGTTGCACTTGGTAACTACTAGATATTTTTTAGTGACTAGGAATACAAGCCAGAAGGATATTGTTACATATAATTAGGAGCTAGAGTAACCTTTCAGAACCTTTAGATTTAGGCACACTTCAATCCTAACTTTTTACCATCATAGAAAACACATATAACTCAATGTCCACTACTTCTCTTTAATTCAATCTATAAGTTTATTGAGCATATTTTAGCAGGGAAGCATCAACATTACATTGATTAAAACATGATTCAAAATAAGGATGATAATAATAGAATTATGATCAACTAAATATGAATTTTACTGAGGCAAAATTTGACTTATCAATTTTAGATGGAGATGGATAAGCTGGACTCCATGGCCACAAAGTCCTTTGCTTCAACACTCAGAATCAAAATCCAACAAGAGTAATCCAATGAGCATGGAAAAAGCTCAAATTCCTGTGGTTATTTGCTTTAGTGTTGGTGAGTTACAGGATCACAAAGTTCAATTTATACTCCAAGGGCTGCCATGCATGGTTAATTCCCTCTATGTCATCATAATCCAAATTGGTAACTTGAGTATCCTTTATAAATCATCTTTTATATGCTCACAAATCTAATTTTCTGCTTAGAGAAGAAACTTGTTTAAAAGTATCCGTACGATCCAGTTAGTATGATCTGTCCAGTTAGAGTCCTTCAACAGTTCTTCTTCCAAGTATCAACATCAGGGGTAACGGCAGCGACAGCCCAGATCCCTTCTGTGCACCCCCTTTTATACCATTTTGCTGTGTTCTTTGACATTACCTCATCTTTAACATTTGCATTAGGTCTCCATCATGTGCCCTACTTCCTCTTTTTCGGCCGCACCTAATGTTGCAACAATCTGCTCTTTCTTACAGTTATGTTTGCACATTTCAATTAATACATTTCAATCATGTTACTTCTTAACTCATTAATTACACTCTTTGTTTTCTTTATCATGATCAACAGTAATCAACATACACAATTACAATTATAATCACAAATGCTTATATATCTTATAACATCATTTTAATACTTGACATATCAGACTCTGAGCTTCCTCTTTTTTGGAGCTTCGGTACTTTCCACTCTTCTAATCTTAACTTTACTGGGGACTAATTCATAAGTGGTATTATATACTATATATTATATTGTTTTACGGCTTATCTTTCTTCTCAGAGACATATCTGATCCTTTCTTTGTTTTACCACTGTTGTGGCTTGAGCTGGGCCTCGACTTACTTGACAAGTTCAAAGCAGTGTAGCCATTTTTTGTATAAGATATATTTTTCTTGGTGCCAAGTCCGTCCATATAATCTGTTGTCTGTGCCTCTCTTGTGCTGCTGTAAGGGGGGATAAAGACCCAGATGAGGTTGAGGGGTGTTAGGGGGACTTTTGGCATACAAAAGCCTCCTTTGTCTCCATGAATAGAGAGGTAAAATGAGCCTATACCAGTCACTCTCACAGGGGTGAACATGGCATTGTGTGAGTCCTGCAACCCCCCCCCCCCCCCCCCCCCCAAACCCAGAAACACACAAATCCTTTTCCTCTTTCTTTCCAAACCCAGAGAGGATGACATTGCTTATAATGCCAATACTGCAGCGCATTGATGCACTGCTATTGATCCAAAGGAGTATTTTTAGATAATATGTTTTTGTACACAAGCTACATATCTATCAGCTTTGAGGTTCTAGCATCCTTGCACTTGAAAAAAAAAAATAATTGAGCATGTTTTGTTTCACAAAATTCCAATACATTTATTAATTTATTTTGTCTGATGTCAAAATGTGCTGCTGACAGAACAGCAGCTTCTAAGAATAGAAATGTTTCTAACAGAGGTCAGTGTTGACTCCCTGGAAGAGATCTCCCTATCCTGCTGCCTCAGGAGATCCAAAGTCATCATCGGCGACCCCTCACACCCTGCCCACCACCTGTTTGACCTGCTGGCCTCTGGAAGACGCTTCAGGTCAATAAAGTCCCGCACCAGCAGACTGACAAACAGCTTCTTCCCCTGGGCCATCAGGACTCTAAACAGCCACGGACACACACACACACAAGGTCCCTCATTAAACCACCACAACAACCAACAATCTACCTCATCCAGCACCTTAAATCTTTAAGCACCACATCACTTTATTGGTATTAGTAAAATAGATTTGCACTTTATTGCGTTTTTGCGTTTTTTTGTACTGTGTTGTTTATAATATATGTTGTTTGTATGATTCTGATTCTGATTCTGAAAAGTCAGGATATCTCAACTTTTGATTTGTTTTGTTCATAACACCTCCAACTTTATGGAAGTGCAATAACAAATTACTGAAATCAGGAAAGCGCAACAATCACAATTTTGGAAATGGTCCACAGTGGTGAAAAATACATGTGATTTGTAGAAACTGGGCTAAAACACAGTGACAGGGATTTGGCAGTGAAGGGGGATGATGGAACAGATGAGAAACTGGACATGACAACAACCTGAGTAGAAACAAGGAAAGCATGCAGAGGAAATAAAAGGTTATGTTCAAATTCAGTTTTCAGCAGTACAAGAAACCAAACTGAACACTAACATTTGTTGTCATATGTCTGGAACTTGACTTTGTTGGATTAGTACATCAATGCCAACTTTTAAACTGCTGGTTAAACTAAACAAACACACATTCTGAGAAGTGGCTGAAATCAGAACAATGTTTCTCTGTTCCCTGACACACTTGTGTTACCTTTATTTGCTCTCTTACCCCCCCACCCAACACACACACACACACATATATATAGTTTCTCTCTGTCTCAGACTGAGAGCTGCAGATTAAAAGCTCCAGCAGTCATCAAGTAAAAAGGTCAGGCTTTCAGTGTGTCAGCAGAGACAGAATGACCTGATTTGATTCCTCCTTGTCGACTCTCAGGGATACATATTCACTATAAACTGCTCTCTCCTCTGAGAGCCATTGAATCTATGTCTCACAAACTATGTGTGTCTCACTCACTATCAGAGAGACACAGTGAGAGATGCTGAATAACTGGAGCTGTTCTCAATGACCAGAATAGCTTCACGAACCCAAAAATGGATTATTCATGTCAAGGACAAATTAACAAAGAGCTGGTGTTTGAATATAAAAACATTCTGTTTCCTTTATTGTACACTGAGTTAGAATTGATTAAAGATGTTTGCTTTGCTAGCGGCAGAACCTAAAAAAGGAGAGAATCATTCCAACACTTTGGTCCAACTAAACTACTGAGGATACACTGATTATAGTAAAAACATAGTAGAATGACATAGAATGTGCCTTGACCTAACACACACTCACACACACTCTAACATTAGTTTTAGAGAGAGAGAGAGAGAGAGAGAGAGAGAGGGGGGGGGGGGGGGGGGAGAGGGGGAGAGGGGGAGAGAGAGGGGGAGAGGGGGAGACTGACTGACTTTCAAATGGATAATGGAAAGTAAAAATGGGAGTGATGTTTGGAAGTTAGGGTACCTTGGTAAAGAATTAATTTTATTGATCTGTCTCTTATCTGATTTATATATTTTAGCCTGTTTTACTACTTAGTATATCCTTTTATTCAAGTTGTATTTATTTATTAGATTTTTCATAGTTTTTCTTTTAATATCCTACTTTTTTGTTTCTGTCTTTACTCAATTTAATATCTCCTCTTTTTAGTATTTTACTTTTTTTTCAGCAATCCTACCTCTGGTGTTTCTCCATTACAGATTGATGGGAGTTATGATTGTGTTTCCTCAGCTTCCGCAGTTCAGACATAGCCATTTATTCTCTTTGTGTGCGTGGATGGGAATGGTGGGTTATTGTTTTTATTGTTTTCAAATGAAGTCTGATTGATTTGAAATGACAAAATACATCAATTTTAATTGCTTTCCAAAATACCCTACTGTATATAATTTTATTAGTTTTGATGCCAAATAAGACAAGTCATTAAGTCCATTTTCTCAGAAAATGCATGCCATTTTAATTTAAATAAATAATATTAATAGAAAATTGATTTGGTTTGTCTTCAATTAACAGGACAACATTTTTTTGTCATTGCCAAGATTTATATAGGCTTTTTCTTGACTGTTGCCTCTATGCATACAAACAAACAAAAGTTATATTAATATTCAGTGTTACTGAACAGAGTGCCTGACAAGTGTTGAAAACATGTCTTCAGCATAGAACATTTGCTGTTGATTTTTGAAATTTTGCAATATTTATTGTTTGCTTGCTAGCAATCTTCTTATTCCTCACCTTGTTCACATTGTCTATGTTCATCTTCATGTGCATGCACAATACAAACAGGGACCAACTTGTGAATGATACAATTCCTAGTTTAATATACGGTATATTTATATACGGTAATATATTTACAAACATTTGCATGCTTGGTTAACACTTGGTGTTGTGTTAATGAAATTAAATCAAAAAGGAAAAAAAGTCGGACAGTGGGTTTGGATATGCCATGCTATACGTAACTAGTGTATAGTTATGACATCACAACATCTCATTTAAAGATAGTGTTTCTGAATATGGGCTCTGTGTGTTTATAATCTAAAAGAAATATAAATCTCCATTTCCACAATATGGCAAAGGTGAATTCCATCAAATTTGCACACCAAAGTTTATACTGTAGGTCCTAGGGAGTAGTTTTGCATATGTATAAAAGTAAAAGTTTGTGTCTCCTTAGGGAGTTCTGTGGAAACAATTTCTTCAAGTGATTTGAGTCAGTGTCAGTTATGGCTAAAGACTCCAAGTTAAAAAAAAAAAAAAAAAAAAAGATGAGCGTGTGATGTTTGAAAGAAGTGATGTTATTCGACCTCTGTAGCCTTCTCCTCATCTCTGCTGAAGGCTAAGGGTATGTTAACCACTACTAGCATAACACATACATACATACAAGCTGTCCATAGTGAAGTTGCATTGTGGATAATGTAGTTGTCAGGTTATGACAAGTAAGAAGGAATGTGTTTACTGAAAAAAACAATATCTCTGGTTGATTTAGAGTTAGGGAGAGACCATCAAAATTGCAACTTCATTAAGGTTTGGAAACCTTTAAAAGATGAACTTCTTGTTATAATACTATCTACTTTGCTCCTGAGAGACAAGAGTCATATTCTTTAAAACCACTAGAGGTCTTTGTTCATCAAACTTTGGGGGATTTGAACAAATAATAAATGCCTTGTGAGGACACTTGATGTAGTTTCCACTTATCTTAAATTGCAACACAACACACACACACTTCTACAGTGACAAAATATGAATCCAAATAGAAAGACTGAAACTCAAACAGCATCTTGAGAGTGCAATGTTCTAGTGGGGTGGTAAGGTACTATGAGCTCTTTTAAATATGATGGTGCCTGACCATGAAGAGCTTTGTAAGTTAGTAGAAGAATTTTAAATTCTATTCTAGATTTAACGGGTAGCCAGTGCAAGGAAGCCAAAATGGGAGAGATGTGATCTCTGATTTTGGTTCCTGTCAGAACACGTGCAGCAGCGTTCTGAATCAGCTGCAAACTCTTAAGAGACTTATTAGAGCAGCCTGATAGCAAAGAGTTACAATAGTCCAGCCTAGAAGTAACAAATGCATGGACTAGTTTTTCTGCATCCGCTTGAGAAATGATGCGTCTGAAAGTTGTTTTATATCAACTCAACTCAACTCAACTTTATTGTCATTTTCTCATATGTACACATACAAGAAAACGAGATACCGTTTGCTCAGTGTCCACAGTGTCGCAGACATACAACAACAAATGACATTTAACATTTAACGCAGACATACAACAACAAATGACATTTAACAACGCAACAATCTAACTATGAGTAAAAAAAAAATAAAAAGCAGATTATAACAGAATAAATATGTAAAGTGTATGAAATGTAAGTAAACTGGTGTTGGTACACTAGTGCAGAAAGTGCAGAATAATTATAATTAAATAATGTAAACAATGTACTATAAGTGTCTTTTTAAAGTGTCTTTGTGCTTGTTGATTGTCCAATTGTGTCGGGGGTGGGGTGTGGAGTTAAAGTCCAGGTCCAGGGGGGGTGGGGGGTAGGGAGGGGAGAGAGTTCAGCATCCTAACAGCCTGGGGGAAAAAGCTGTTTTTGAGTCTGTTGGTGCCAGACCGGATGCTGCGGAACCTTCTTCCTGAAGGCAGGAGGCTGAAGAGTTTGTGGGCCGGATGGAAGGGTTCACCCACAATGCGGAGTGCTTTGCGGGTGAGGCGGGTGTTGTAGATGTCCTGCAGTGACGGGAGTGAGGCACCAATGATCCTCTCAGCAGTGTTCACGATGCGCTGCAGGGACTTGCGGTTGGCTGCAGTGCAGCTTCCAAACCACACCGTGATGCAGCTGCTGAGGATGCTCTCAATGGCGCCTCTGTAGAAGGTTAGCGTGATGGGTGTGGGGACTTTAAACTTCTTCAGTTTACGGACGAAGTAGAGGCGCTGCTGGGCTTTCTTTATTAGAGCCGTGGTGTTGCTCTTCCAGGAGAGGTCCTCAGCGATGTGTACCCCCAAGAACTTGGTGCTGCTCACCTGCTCCACAGCAGCACCGTTGATGGTCAGTGGTTGGGGGGGCTGGGTGACGCTTCTCCTGAAGTCGACAACGATCTCTTTCGTTTTCCCCACGTTGAGGAAGAGATTGTTGTCCTGACACCACGTAGCCAGCTGGGAAACCTCCTGTCTGTAGTGGGTCTCATCGTTGTTACTGATGAGACCCACCACTGTCGTGTCGTCCGCAAACTTGATGATGTGGTTGGAGCTGTGGTGGGGTGTGCAGTCATGGGTCAGCAGGGTGAAGAGCAGGGGGCTGAGCACACATCCTTGGGGCGCCCCCGTGCTCAGCACAACGGTGTCGGATGTGTTGCTGCCGACCCGAACACGCTGCGGTCTGGCTGTGAGGAAGTCCAGCAGCCAGTTGCAGAGGGAGGGGCTGAGGCCCAGGTCTGTCAGCTTGCAGACCAGCTGCTGGGGGATAATGGTGTTGAATGCTGAGCTGAAGTCGATGAACAGCATTCTCACATATGAGTCTTTATTGTCAAGGTGGGTGAGGGCTGGATGGAGAGCCGACGAGATGGCATCCTCCGTGGACCGATTGGCTCTGTAGGCAAACTGGAACGGGTCCAGGGAGGGCGGGAGGACGGTTTTGATCTGCTTCAGGACTAGCCTCTCGAAGCACTTCATGATGGTCGAGGTCAGTGCGACGGGTCGGTAATTCTTGAAGCAGGTGGGGGAAGACTTCTTCGGCACAGGTATGATGGTGGCTACCTTGAAGCACGCCGGAACAACAGCTTGGCTCAGGGAGATGTTAAAGATGTCTGTGAGGACATCTGTGAGCTCCACCGCACAGTCCTTCAGCACACGGCCAGGAATGTTGTCATTAAAAGGACAAGTCTTGATCAAAAACAACGCCAAGATTTTTTACGGTGGAGCTGGTGGCCAGGGTGATCCCATCTAAGGCTAAATCTCTGGAATGATAGTTTCTAAGGTGTTTGGGTCCTATTACGAGAACTTCAGTTTTATCTGAATTTAGCATCAGAAAATTGTGGGTCATCCAATTTTTTATGTCCTTAATGCATGCTTGAAGTCTAGTCAAGTGATTGGTTTCATCAGGCTTGATCGATAAATATAATTGGGTGTTGTCGGCATAACAGTGAAAGTTAATTGAATGATTCCTAATAATGTTCCCTAAAGGAAGCATATATAAACTGAAAAGAAGTGGCCCTAATACAGAACCTTGTGGGACTCCATGAGAAACTTTGGTTTGCATAGAGGATTCATCATGAACATGAACAAACTGAGAACGGTCTAGGAAATATGACTTAAACCAGCCTAGGGCGGTTCCTTTAATGCCAATTTGGTATTCCAGTCTCTGTAAGAGAATCTGATGGTCAATGGTGTCAAATGCGGCACTAAGATCTAATAGGACAAGTACAGAGATGAGTCCTTTGTCTGATGCCATTAGGAGGTCGTTTGTAACTTTAACTAGTGCGGTCTCTGTTCTAGGATTTACTCTAAATCCTGACTGAAACTCCTCGAATAAGCTGTTTGTGTGGAGAAAATCACATAGTTGATTGGCTACGGCTTTCTCAAGTACCTTCGAGATGAATGAAAGGTTTGATATCGGTCTGTAATTGGCTAAAACCTCTTGATCTAGAGTTGGTTTTTTAAGAAGCTATTTTAAAGGACTGTGGTACATATCCTGATAATAATGAAAATTAATCATATTCAATAAGGACGGGCTAACTAAAGGTAATAAATCTTTAAGCAGCCTGGTTGGGATGGGGTCTAAGAGACAGGTTGACGACTTAGATGAAGAAATTATTGTAGTTATTTGTTTAATGTCGACGGGAGAAAAGCAGTCTAAATATATGTCAGGTTTTATAGCTATTTCCAAACTTGCTGTATCTGAAATCAGATGAGTGCCTGTTGAGGGCAAAAGGTGATGAATTTTGTCTCTAATATTTAGAATTTTATCATTAAAGAAGCTCTTGAAGTCATTACTAGTTAGGCTTAAAGGAATAGATGACTCAATAGAGCTGTGGTTCTCTGTTAGCCTGGCTACAGTGCTGAAGAGAAACCTGGGGTTGTTCTTATTTTCCTCAATTAATGAGGAATAATAGGCTGTTCTGGCATTACGCAGAGCCTTCCTATAAATTGCAAGATTATCTTGCCAGGCTAGGCGAGATTCTTCCAGTTTAGAGGCACGCCATTTACGTTCAGATTTACGTGCCTCTTGCTTTAATTTGCGAGTGTGCTGGCTATACCATGGTGCTAACCTCCTCTGTTTTATTGTCTTCTTTGGTGGTGCAATAGAGTCAAGAGTTGTCTGTAATGACTCTGTAGTATTACTAACGAGCTGATCTATGTGTGAGGGGCTACAGGAAGCTGCTAAGTCCTCTGTAACATTAAGACATGGCATTGAATTTAATACTATAGTAATTGTTTCCTTAAATTTGGCTACATCACTGTCAGATAAACATCTGCTGTAGGAGTTTCTGAAAAAAGGCTTATAGTCCAGTAATATGAACTCAAAGGTTATTAAAAATGGTCAGATAGGATAGGATTATGTGGAAAGACTATTAGATGATCAATTTCAATGCCATATGAGAGTATAAGGTCAAGAGTGTGATTCAGACAATGAGTCGGTTTGTTTACACTCTGACAGAAGCCAATTGAGTCTAACAAAGAGATAAATGCAGTACGAAGACTATCACTATGGTTGTCGACATGAATATTAAAATCACCTACAATAATTACTTTATCTGTTTTAACGACCAAGCCTGATGCAAATTCTGCAAATTCAGATAGAAATTCAGAATAAGGACCTGGAGCTCGATATAATATAACAAATAATATTGGCTGTAATGTTTTCCAGGTTGGGTGAGTCAGGCTAAGAACGAGACTTTCAAATGAATTATAATTTAGTTTAGGTTTAGGATTTATAAGTAAACTAGAGTCAAATATGGCTCCAACTCCACCACCTCAACCAGTACTTCGAGGAATATGAGTATTACAATGACTGGGGGGAGTGGATTCATTTAAACTAACATATTCATCCTCCTGCAACCAGGTTTCAGTGAGGCAGAATAAAACAATATCATAATCAGATATTAATTCATTTACTAAAACAGCTTTAGAGGACAAGGACCTAATATTCAAGAGTCCACATTTAATTATCTTGTTTTGGACTCCAGGAGATGTCGAGTTAATTTTTTCATCAGGTTTTTATGATTTACTCCTCTTCTGTTTATTTTATCTTTAAATAATGCAGGTGGACGGGGGACAGACACAGTGTCTATACTAGATGATTGGGTGGGCAACTGCTCTAGTGGAGGCGCAGAGAAGCATGTAAGACTGCAGCTCTGCTTCCTGGTCTCAACTCTGGATTGTCATGGATTAGATCGACTAATAAATTTGGCCATGTTTCTAGATATAAGAGCTGCTCCATCCAAAGTGGGATGAATGCCGTCTCTCCTAATCAGACCAGGTTTTCCCCAGACAGGTGTCCAATTATTTATAAAGCCCACATTATTATCTGGACACCACCTCGACAACCAGCGGTGAAATGACGACATGCGGCTATACATGTCATCACTGGTTACATTGGGTAGGGGACCAGAGAAAATTACGGAGTCCGACATTGTTTTTGCATATTCACACACCGATGACACATTAATTTTAGTGACCTCCGATTGACGTAACCGGGTGTCATTACCGCCGACGTGAATAATAATTTTATTATATCTCCTCTTATCTTTAGCCAGCAGTTTTAAATTAGACTCAATGTCGCCCGCTCTGGCCCCCGGGATGCATTTAACTATGGTCCCCGGTGTCGCTAACTTCACGTTTCTTAAGATTGAGCTACCAGAGTTGGCCTCTCAGCGGGTGTGTCGCTGAGTGGGGAAAATCGGTTAGATACGTGGAGTGGTTGGTGGTGTACCGCAGGCTTCTGTTTGGGGCTATGCCTCCTTCGAACAGTCACCCAGCTTCCCGGCTGTTCGGGAACTACCGGGGGACGGCTAGCTACAGCTGCCTTCGGTGGTACCGCACCGGCTACAGGGGACTTGCTAACTATAACTGATTTTTCAGTGGTGCGGTACCGTGCCTCTAAGTCGCTAACCCTCGCCTCCAGAGCTACAAATAAATTACATTTAATGCATTTACCATTTTCGCTAAAGGAGGACGAGGAGTAACTAAACATCTGACACAAAGAGCAGGAGAGAGGAGAAGAGAGAGTGGGAGAGGAGAGAGAAGCCATTTTCTAGCTAGGCTAGCTAGTAAGTCAGACAGCGAACTGATAAAAACTATCGAACTGTGGTTGCTAAAGTTTAGAGACCTGTCTGTGTACAAACAGAACAAGTCTATGTGGTGGTGCAAAGTTGTAAAAACACTCGCCAATGTGAGGAATATATGACAATCTAACTAGGTGAGCAGAACAGAGAGCACCGTGTCAGTAACACCAGTAACTGGAAGTGTCAGAATACACTTACCGTAAAGCTATCTATCTATCTATCTATCTTGTTACTAACTAAACTTCTGTGTTCGGGAGGCAGACACGGTCAACATCTTTAAGAGTAGACTTAAGACTTTCCTTTTTGATAAAGCTTATAATTAGGGCTGGCTCAGGTCATCCCTTAGTTATGCTGCCATAGGACTAGACTGCTGGGGGACTCACACACTCACATCTATCTATCTATCTATCTATCTATCTATAATATAGCCTCCTCCATGTTTCACAGCAGGGACAGTGTTCTTTTCTTTATATGCTTCATTTTTTCGTCTGTGAACATAGAGCTGCCAAAAAGTTCAATTTTTGTCTCATCTGTCCATAGGACATTCTCCCTGAACCTGTGTGGCTTGTCAACATGTAGTTTGGCAAATTCCAGTCTGGCTTTTTTATGACTTGTTTTCAACAATGGTGTCCTCCTCGGTCGTCTCCCATTAAGTCCATTTTGGCTCAAACAACGACGGATGGTGCGATCTGACACTGATGTTCCTTGAGCTTGAAGTTCACTTTCAATCTCAAGTTTTTCTGGGCTCTTTTGTTACCATTCATATTATCCTTCTCCTTGATTTGTCATCAATTTTCCTCCTGCGTCCACGTCCAGGGAGGTTGGCTACAGTTCCATGGATCTTAAATTTCTGAATAATATGTGCAACTGTTGTCACAGGAACATCAAGCTGCTTGGAGATGGTCTTATAGCCTTTACCTTTAAGATGTTTGTTGATAATTTTCTTTCTAATGTCCTGAGACAACTCTTTCCTTTGCTTCTTCTGGTCCATGTTGAGTGTGGTACACACCATGTCACCAAACAGCACAGTGACTACCTGTAGTCCTATATATAGGCCCACTGACTGATTACTGCTTGTAGAGACATGTGATGCTAATTAGTGGACACACCTTGAATTAACATGTCCCTTTGGTCACATTATTGTCAATCTTTTCTAGGGGTACCATCATTTTTGTCCAGGCCTGTTTCATGAGTTTATTTTTTTTAAATAATTCTCTTGAAGCATGGTTGAAAAGCAATGTCTGACTTTCATTGGTTAAATTTCTTAGAAATGACTTGAATCTGTAAAAAGTAATAATAAATAAAAATTCTGTGACCATTGTGAGTTTATATTTAATTAAACAAAGGGTACCAACAATTTTGTCCACATGTGTAGATGAATAACATGAAATCACTTCTTTTTGACTGTACGAACCACATGATACAGATAACAGTGAGTACAAAATGTCTCATTTGAGATACAGCATGATGCACTATGATACACATGCATGACAATACAAAATATCTCCATAGTCAAGGACAGACAAAAAGATTGGCTGCACAATAGTTACTGTTGGATGAAGACAGACATATTTTTTTCTTCAGCCCACAGGGGGCGCTCTAGCAGGTCACTGCAAAAAGAGAAAGCGCCAGTTTTTATACTTAACACATTCCACCCAAGACGCACAACAGAAAAATACGATATATTATTATTACACCCTCACCCCCTCAAAATGGAAAACCCTTGAAGAAATTCCTATAATGCAGCTTTTAAGTTGAATGCCATTAATCGCCATTGCATTGAAATGTGGCTGGGTTTTTCAGCATGACAATGATCCCAAACACACCGCCCGGGCTACAAAGAAGTGGCTTAAGAAGCATTTCAGAATGTCTCCAAATTTCAACCCATAGAAAAAGTTGAAAGTCTGTGTTGCCCAGCGACAGCCCCAAAAGATCACTGCTCCAGAGGACATCTGCATGCAGAAATGCACCAAAATACCAGCAACTGTGTGTAAAAACCTTGTGAAGATTTACAGAAAACATTGTCACCTCTGTCACTGCCAACAAAGGGTATTGTAAAAGTATTGAGATGAACTTTTGTTATTGACCAAATTCATATTCCCCACCATAATTTCCAAATACATTTTCTGTTTTTTTTTTTCTCATTTTATCTCTCATAGTTGAGGTACCTATGATACCTATTTTTTGCCTCACTGTATCTTCTCCTAGATATCACCTTGAAGAGCTGGACCTGTCCTGCTGCCATCTGACTCATGACATGCTTCAGATGCTCTGGCCTGCCTTCAGACATACACACATCCTCAAGTGAGACACATTGTTTTGTTATTTGCAGAAAGAGCTTGAGTGAGCACAGTAGTTTAGTGCGACTCGATCCCACACATCCTGCTATGGTATGTGTATGGTTGTGGTATATATATATATATATTTTAGTTTATTTTATTATTGTTGTTGATTTGTGTTTGCCTGTCCTCAGTCTACAGTTCAACAGCCTGGGTACTGACTCCTGCATCCTCCTGAGGGATTTGTTACTAGAGCCCAAGATTTCTATTAAATCTTTACGGTAAGACTACATTTTTCTTCAGTTCAAGTTTCAACTATCACAGTTTGAGATGGAAGCGAGTGTAGAAGTACGGTATCTATCTATCTATCTATCTATCTATCTATCTATCTAACTTGTTACTAACTAAACTTCTTCCCCAGAGTTTCTGTGCTCTCTCGTGTCCAGCAGGTTTTTACGGACTGTGCCTGCTGCTGTGGTCCTGCGTGGCGTCTTCTATGCGTGTGTTTTCGCCGTCATCATTGTTGCCATGTCCCCATTGAAGATTATAGTTAGTTAATGATTTGCTACTGTGCACCTGTATCTTTATCACAAGTTTCACTGTTACTGTAACAATTCATCATTTCATTGTAAACATTCTCATTTTATCATTGTAATTCATTATAATTCATTATGAGTGTACAATATGTGTGTGTTGATTTGTTCTGTACATGTGACATCATTGCACGTCTGTCCGTCCTGGGAGAGGGATCCCTCCTCTGTGGCTCTTCCTGAGGTTTCTTCCACCTTTTTCTCTGTTAAAAGGTTTTTTGGTGGACAAGTTTTTCCTCACTCGAATCGAGGGTCTAAGGACAGAGGGTGTCACTCTGAGACAAATGTATTTTGTGATTTTGGGCTATATAAATAAAATTTGATTGATTGATTGATTTACACAGGTGCTATACTTAAGTGCTACTTTGACATAATTGTACTCTCTTGAAATATACACTTCTACTCCACTGCATTTTAATATTGTACCTTTTTTTACCACAGCACTCCATTTACGCAATAAGAATAACAATAATAAAAATATATTTTTCAGATTAAAATTTGACTCCAAAACATAGAATGATCTAATTAATTAGATTATTTTACCTAATAGTATTAAAGCTAGTTTTACCTCTACTTTAACATTAAAACAAGCTAACATGATGCATCAGTATATGTTCCAAAAAAGTTACATATAATAATATTAACTCTGACAAGAGACATTCTACATGATTATTTTAAGTATATGCTCTCTTTTTAGTTGGTTTGTTTTTGTGTTGTTTTGAATGTAAATCAAATATTCGCTGATTTTAGTTCTTTCTCTTCTTTTAGTTCTAGTTTTGCTCTTGACCAGCTCCTGAAAAAATCTCTTTAAATGCTCCTCTATGTTCACCAGCAAGTCTCTAACTCTGTTCACATTTTGAAAACCTGAGAAAAAGTAACAAGTTACAATTGACCTTCTCTGAACCATGCTGCATTGTGTGGGCATTTTAGCTGTTTACTGCTGTGGAAGTAGCTGTTAAAATGCACTGATGAAATGAACTACATCCCAATTTGTTGTTCATCCATTAGAATGAATGCACCTTTAAGTTAAATCATTAATCCTTTAAGAATATACTGTATGTGTATAATATTTTGAATCATGCAGCTGGGGTAAGGAGAACCACGTATATTCTGAAGAAATTAAAAGTGTTAGGCTATTTGGAGTCCAAAACGGCAATGAAGTGAACTCCCTTATGTTGTATGAAGATATTGGTATTTTTTAGTCATATGGAAGATGTTTTTTGCAGATTTGAGCCCAGGAGATGGTATCAGGATTGGCTGGCTCTGTTCCCATTTTGCTGCAAGCATTTGGATATCATTTTGTATATTTTTCTTGTGATGAAATGCTTAACTCAGGAACTACAGGAGGTGGGTCTAAACGATTTGCCTTTGTGTTGACTGTGGCTCTGATCAAAGATCCGAATTGGAAATATTAGAGAAAATGTTCTTTCCCAATACCGTACTGTCGGACCAAGTGAGAGAATGATGCATAATGTTGTTTTGGAAGATATGTTCAGTGTGTAATTCCTTTCACTGTCCATTCCAGTAATTTTAGGGGTCTTTGTTTAAGTAAAACGTTTATTAATGAAATTTGCACCAAGCTGTCAGAATCATTGCTAAACAGTGTGTTATTATAATAATCTATCTCTATCTACCATAGTTATAACTGGTATACCATTTACAGGGTTCATTTTCATTGCTATACTGATGATAGATAGTTAATAAAGTATATACAGTACATAAAGTATTCACAAAGCTTCACTTTTTCCACATTTTGTTATGTTTCATCCTTATTTCAAATTATTCTGTGAGAAACAAAATTCCATTTAACATCTTTGGAGGGATCTGAAAATGATGCAACGATGCTCTCCATCCAACCTGATTGAGTTCAAGAGGTTCACTAAAGATGAATGGGTGAAACTGGTCAAAGATAGGTGTGCCAAGCTTGTGGCTTCATATTCCAAAAGACTTGAGGCTGTAATTGCTGCTGAAGGTGCCACAACAGAGTATTGAGCAATGACTGTGAATATCTATGTACATATATTTTTGCAAACGTTAAAAAAAAGCAAAAAAAAACAACAAAAAACAATGTATTCAAAATAAGTTCCAACCTGTTGGTTTTATTGCCATTGTTTCTAATGTTTGATCTATTTTGATTGTTAATCTTACTATCAATTGTATTGTTTGTTAGTTCTGCTGTTTAATTATGTGTTTAGACACTCTTGTGGGATAATGCACTTTAAATAAATGAATACTCGACTATTGCCAGACTTTGTCTCATTAAGGTCACTTATGTTTGACATATTGTGTTACTAAAATAGAAAATACAAATAACACATACACAAACTATTTATATGACAGACATGTTTGAATATGTTCACTTGTTCTCTGAGGATAGTGTTCAGTTGTTTTTTAGACAAATGCTGGAGGGAACAATATATGTGTACTTTTCATTGAATGCATTCGTGTTGTGAAGCAAGCTGTTCTGGACAGGACTATACAGTATTTCTACTTGTGCTACTAGTTTATGTGTGAACAGCCTTACTCGTTCCATCTAGCATGCTTTTCTCAGAATCTGCTACATGCAGATAGGTTGCCGAGCACACTATCAGCAAATCAATAATGCTGTTTTAACTCAACCCAACAGCTACAGGAGACATGCTTCAAACCAACTGTTTAGAAAACAAGACACACATTTCAAATCTACAAAAATAGAGTGAATTACATTAGTTTGTTTGAGATGATAAATTAATGCTTGTAAACAAGAATCAAAATCGCCCTTGACTCTTTTTGATTCTTATGAAGACATTCCTGTTTGAAATGTTAAAAACTATTAAAGGCTGCAAATCAGTCAGTGTGCTCCAGTCTTTTTTTTCTGAAGTTTGCTGTCCCTGATCTGAGAGGCACCTGAATCACCTGCACTTTGGTGGAGGACATGTGGAATCAATCACCATAATGGTCAGCTCTATTGACACATATATTCACACATATTAGGAATTTGACTCAAGTTTTTAGTAGCACAGTGCCAAGAACCAGGGCCAGACTGACTCACCGGGGGCCCTTCAAAAAAATAGCTTTAAGGACTATTGTCTCATGAATACAATGTTTTTCAAATATGAAAAACTAACAGTTCACCTAACAATACACCTGTATTTGTTAAAGATGATGTAATATGCAGTACAGTACAGCAGAAATGCAGTGCAGATGTTCAACTACAGTCAACAGAGCAATCTACGTTATGTCATGTTAAATAAACATAATTTAAGGTATTTAGAGAGTGAACAACTACTGTTATCCCTCCAAGCAGAAAGCTGTCGTGTCATTACTGCAGTCAAATAGTATATCCAGCTCAGACAAGTTTCTTGGGGATTTAGTCCAATCATATCCTGGCTCAGTTGTAAACAGCATCTCAGAGCCAGTCAAGAACTATTTTACATATCCCCAGGTTGGTCCCAACTACATTACTTAATCATTTGCTGGTTGTATTTGAGACCTTTTTTGATGAGACTTGATCAGTGTTATTGGGGGAAAAAATATCTCCTGATTAATTGACTAGTCAATGACTACTGAAATACAGCAGTTGTGAATGCCCTAACCTACAGAAGTTAGTTTCATTTGCAGTCAACCAAATCAAAGCACCCATCTAGATCACCTAGACTCCCATCTCTTCATCTGGAGAGGATTTTGGTTCAACCAGAGAGAGTGATACTTTCGTGTACAAATACCTCTAACTATGGCTAGATACAGGGAACACGAAGAGTTTGTAGTTCTACTTCTATTTAGCAACAGAAAGACAGACACCGGAAGAAATGGGTTTAGATCACTTCCGTGTATGTGTATATGTATGTGTTTTTGGGTAACACCATGAAGGAGGGCTGGGTTTGAATGGATCTTGCTCAGTGGGAATTGAGGATTTGAGATCGCCCAGCAGGTTATGTGGCACGGGGCCCGATGGGAGATGAAGCTGGGCTTCTTGTCTCATTAGGTGCCTGAGGACATTCTTGTCAGGACTGCAGACCATCGCAGGCCATGGAAAAGGAGTGGGGAGGAACCCAGTAAGCGGGGACAAGGACTGGGCAGATGAACTGAATCTGTTCTTCAACAGATTTGATTCTGCCCCCCCTCCCTCTCTCACTCCCCCTGACCCCTATTCACACCTCCCCTGGCGGGCTCCCCCTCCCCCTGCCCCTCCACTCCTCAGCCTGACACCTTCAACACCTTCAACACCTTCAACACCCAACCCCCACCCACTCACCAGTTCAACCCCCCCCTGGGACTCTCACAATTTATCACCCCCACACCCCCACCCCAGTCATCCTCCTCCCCCCTCTCCATAACAGATGATCATGTGAGGAGTCAACTTAAAAAGATCAAGGCAAGGAAGGCGCCAGGCCCGGACGGCATCAGCCCCAGGCTACTTAAGGACTGTGCTGATTAGCTCTGTGGTGTCGTCAGGCGCTTATTCAACCTGAGCCTGAGCCTGGAGAAGGTCCCGGCCCTGTGGAAGACCTCCTGTGTGGTCCCGGTACCAAAGACGCCGCGCCCCAAGGAGCCTAACCATTTCGGGCCTGTTGCCCTGACTTCTCACCTGATGAAGACTCTGGAGAGGATCATCCTACGACACCTGCGGCCGCTGGTGGGCGCACAGCTGGACCCCCTGCAGTTTGCCTACCAGCCTGGGATCGGGGTGGAGGACGCAGTGATCTACCTGCTGCACAGATCACTGCTCCACCTGGAGGATAGCAGGAGCGCTGTGAGGGTCATGTTTTTTGACTTCTCCAGTGCGTTTAACACCATCCAGCCTTCACTGCTCAGAGTGAAGATGGTAAGGGTGGGAGTAGACCAACACCTGGCTGCATGGACAACAGACTACCTCACCAACAGACCACAGTTTGTGAAGCTCCAGCACTGTGTGTCTGACGTGGTGCTCTGCAGCACAGGTGCCCCTCAGGGTACGGTGCTCTCCCCCTTCCTCTTCACCCTCTACACTTCGGACTTCACCCACAACACCGCCCACTGCCACATCCAGAAGTTCTCCGATGATACAGCCGTCGTTGGACGTGTTTCAGAGGGGGTTGATCTGGAATACAGGACCATCATCAGGGACTTTGTCAGCTGGTGTGAGCTAAACCAGCTTCAGCTCAACACGGGCAAGACGAAGGAGATAATCGCAAACTTCCAGAGGAAAGCATCACACTTCACACCGGTGAACATCCAGGGATTGGACATAGAGGTGGTGCAGAGCTACAAATTCCTGGGTACCTAAACAATAAACTAGACTGGACTTATAACACCCATGCTCTCTACAAGAAGGGCCAGAGCCGTCTCCACTAGGGCTGTCCTCAACCAAGGATTTTCTTGGTCGACCAGTGGTCGTGCATTCACTCCGACTAATCGAATAATCGCCCCGCCCCCCTCAAAAAAAAAACAAAAAAAACCGAAATAACGTGATATTCTACACAACTGCGAGGCGGCCGTCTCTCTGCGCATTTACCACTAACGGCTATGGTAACCTTCATGCCATTTTCAACCATGCAGGCATTGTAAAATGGTTATGTTGTCTGATTGCCTGAAATATGTGATGTAGGCCTGGTTGATTTACATAACCTAACTAACCTACATAAAAATCAGTTGAATGCCTAGTTCTCCCAGTCGGAGTTAAAAGGGAAAAAAACAACGTTGTGACCTTGGCTGACATAGTACACTGCGCACAGCACAGTCTGCGTCTGTTACACGGGCAAATAATTTCAGATTCTGATATTCAGGATGTGTCAAAACAAATTAATCAGAAAGACTGGCAGACTCTTAACATTATGATGAATATTTATTTAAAACACGTGATACACACAAATTGTTCATGAAAGACGATTGTAACAAAGAAAATAAAACACAGCCTTAAACTAATACAACTTTATTTCCGCTTCTTTTGATATTTAGGATAACGAATAAAATATGATAGCTATCAGATTCCAATGATAAGTAGGCCTAATAAAAATAAATAATAATTAACAACCGGCAATCGGCAAATCTGAAACACGTCTTAGTGCAAATAAACAGACCAACGCAACGGCAACTAATTAAATAAAAACTCAATGTATAGGCCTAAAATAAGATAATAATAATAAGATAATAAGAAGTGAACTCCGTGTCTTGCTTACAATGAAGCCGGCCTTGGAGAAGATGCGCTCCGAAAGTGTGGACGTGGATGGGATGGAGTGAATGCGCTTGGCTGCTCTGGCCAGCTTCGGGTAGCGCTCCTCGTTTTTTTGCCACCATGATAGTGGTCCCGACTCAACTTTTGTTTTATCCTCCAAGTACCGTTTCATCTCACTGTTATGTTCTTCTGTTTGGTGCTCCTCATCTGTACCCATCAGCATGGATATCTCGTCCCACTTGTCTTTTTCGTTTTCTTCTTTGGTGCGGGGCCAGGTTCGTCGTCATCACTGCTGGCGTGCTGGGCAGGCTCTACTGCTGGAGATAGACTCTCAGCCAAGTCCAACACCGTAACATATGCCTGGTCCCGGTTCTCTTACTCCATGAACGGCAGATTTTTAGACTGCAGCTTTGATGTATATGCTGGAGTGCAGCTCATCGTTTAGCTCCCACCTCTTGTCAATTTCCTCACGAAGTGTTTTCTTCAGTTCTGTTGCAGCTGCACTGTCATCCTCACTCCGCAACAGGTGTTTTTTTTTTAGAACTAAAAAATTTTAATTTTTATAACTTCTTCCAGACATGTTGTATGCCAACAGTAAATTAGTGGCACGGAGACTTCCTCTATCATACTCGTCAAATTAAAAGCCCTTCACCCCTTCGAAAAGACGCGTTTTTTTTCCCTCCGACCAATCGACCAATAGAATTTTAGTCAGCTAATATTTTTTTGGTCGACTAACGACTAATCGATTGTTTGCCGTCAGCCCTAGTCTCCACCTGCTGAGGAGGCTGAGGTCCTTCGGAGTATGCAGAGCTCTCCTTAGGACTTTCTATGACTCTGTGGTGGCCTCAGCCATCTTTTATGCTGTGGTCTGCTGGAGAGGGGGCAGCACGGACAGGGACAGGAGCAGACTCAACAGACTTATTAGAAGAGCTCTGTCCTGGACTGTCCTCTGGACTCCACAGAGGAGGTGGGTGAGAGGAGGATGTTAGCTAAGCTGACATCCATCATGGACAACACCCCCTACACGACACTGTGGGGTCTCTGAGCAGCTCCTTCAGCAGCAGACTGTTACACCCACGGTGTAAGAAGGAGAGGTTCCGCAGGTCCTTCATCCCTGCTGCTGTGAGACTTTACAACACCTGCACTTGATCATGTTGTAGTCTCTTGTACATATCTGTTTCTACTTTCTGTAAATCTGTAATTTTTCTGTAAATTTTTCTGTAAATATGTACACTGTGTTTCTTTTCCCTCCTTCCGCTGCTGTAACAAGTGAATTTCCCCGTTGTGGGATCAATAAAGTATTATCTTATCTTATCTTATCTTATCTTATCAACAGAGAGTAGGACCTCTTTATCTAGAGTCACAATAATATGTTTCCTCATGTGTCATACACATAAAGTTGTATTTTGTTGACCTTTTTAGTTCGTAAATTCTTGGTTTATAAAGTTTTTGCATTTTTTGGGTAAATAAAAACCCATTTATTTATCTACAACTTCTGCTTCCTTATTGCCTCACTGCTGGTCCCTAACAAATGTATTTAAAGATTAAGATTAAGATTAACTTTATTTTATCCCTCAATGGGGAAATTATTTTTTCACTCTATTTTTTATTTTATTTTACATGCATTTAACCCGGACACACACACACACACATGCAGCACAACGGCACAGACATGCAGTACAAGGCATAGACATGCAAATGTGGAGAAAGATGGTGGAGTGATGGGCAGCCAGCCAAACCGGCGCCCGGTGAGCAGTTGGGGGGGGGGGTCGGTGCCTTGCTCAAGGGCCCCTGGGCAGTGCCCAGGAGGTGAACTGGCACCTCTCCAGCTACCAGCCCACCTTCCATATTTTTGGTCCATATGGGACTTGAACCGCCACCCTCCGGGTTTTCAAGCCAAGTCCCTATGGACTGAGCTACTGCCGCCCCAAAACAAATTTTAGGATACTGACTCACTTCCTGCTGTGGGTTTTAAGAAGCAAAGCCTTGTAGTAGTTAAGGTATGGAGAAATGTTTCAGAACTTTTTCTTTAGACTGAAAGACCATGGAGAGATATGCATATAAATATGAAATGAGAGAAGGGGAAGCTTGGAAGATAATGAAAAATAAAGCAACCCAACTTCCTGCTGGCTCACTGGGCTCAGGAGCATACCATGTCATTCCACTCTTTCCTGTTGTTTCCCCCACAAACACGCACACACTCATGCACACAAAGAGACAGAGGCAAGAATTTGAAAATGGTTTTCTGCTTCTGGGGAGAGACTTACAAAGAGAATTACAATTTATAAAATTTATGTAGGTAGAAACACACACACACACACACACACACACACACACAGCTGTGTTTCCATCACTTCAGAGGACATTCCATTGATTTACAATTATTTCCTGGATGTCACAGTCAAATGGGGTCCACTCACCGGAGAGTTATTCTAACCCTAACCATAACCACCATATGCCTAATCCTAACCCTTAACTCTAACCTTAACATAACTCTAAATGTACCTTTACTTTAAACCAAGTTTTCACCCTAAAATGAATTATTGACATTAAGGGGACTTGTTTTTTTCACATAAGGTAAACGAGTCCCCACAACATCACTGATCAACAGATTTATGTCCCCACAATGTGAGGAATACCTGGTGCACACACACAAACACACATGGGATAGAATACGCACTCCAGTCCTGGCTCTCTTTTTTCCATTTTCTCCAGCAAATAGGTTTCCACTCATTTATTACCATGATCAGGAACAGATCCTTTGCCTCCAGTTTCTTTTTTTCTCTGTAAGTGATTGCCACGTGATTCCCCTGGAATGTTTGCACACATATGATCCACTATCACACAAATATAAACACAAAGATTGGAATTTTTTTTTATTTCACAAGATATTAAGAGAATTAGTGCATCATTATTTTGTCCCGATAATCACAGAACAGCAAGTGACACAAACACTTTAATAAGTGAATTTGTTATATCACAGTATTTTTATATTTGCTCACACACATTTCTTTATAACATGAACATCAACACTATAATGGCACACATTTAATCACACATCAAAAATGCACACATTATTCCATATTTCAAGATCAACTCTGGTACCAATTTGTTGTTTCCACACAAGAAAAATGTGTCACTCATTATACACTGACCCAAACAAATATTAACAACAGGTGGCATTACAATATGAATCACTTGTTAGAATAATGTCTTAGAGTAAACCAAGATTCCATTACAACAATGACAAGTAATTCCAAATGCACAAAACTAAAATAATACTTCCTCATTATACATTGCTAACTTCAGGTGTTGATGGAAAGTTCACTTGTTGCCTACGTTCAAATCAATAAGTTTAAAGGCTGTAGAGACCTATTTAGGCAAGGTGATTAGAACCACACCAGTGTGATGAGGTAAATA